>JARJHM010000102.1:0-592855 GCA_033356055.1 Carex pumila
GAGAAACACATCGATCTTACTCTGCGGCATGGTGGCAAGCTGATACAACTCGAGGTTCAAGATGTATATCGCATTTCTTTATGGGGAACGAACAGAATCTCAGACCTGCGGTGCCTCACTGTAAGCATGACATCATCCTGTAATTATTATCAACTTGTTAGACTCAAATCGTGCCATTTTTTTAGTAACTCAACAGAATGTCATTTTTTTAAGTATAAAAATTACGTACCTCAAGAGATGCCAATGAGACGCGGTACTTAACATGATGGGTCCATAGAAGAGGACTAAATGTGTCAGGATCATGCACACCATCTGGAAAATCGGCTTGAGATGACAGATCTGCTCTAGTTGGATCCTCAAAACCCCTGCCAGTCGTATCATCATATGACGATGGGCCCTCTCCAGTCGGATCCACCGAGGACGTGCCCGCTCCACTCAGATCCACAGCATCTGCACCCGCTGCAGGCTCAACTTGTACTCCCCACCGTCTAACTCTAGGCATGCTACATTTACCAAAAAATATTAATCAAAACATACAATTTATATAATTTTATATTTTTTGAAATTGTTTTACTATTTTTTTTATATTTATTGAAAATCACTTAAACAAAAAAAATACATGTACATGCAATTTAACAAAATTTTGGATTTACTTTTTTTAGATTTATTGAAAATCATATACATGCAATTATTTTAGGTTTACTTTTTTTAGATTTATTGAAAATCATATACATGGAATTTAATTACATGCAATTATTTTGGGTTTACTTTTTTTAGATTTATTGAAAATCATATACATGCAACTATTTTGGGTTTACTTTTTTTAGATTTATTAAAAATCACTGTTTTTGCATGGTCCGCAATTTTGATATACATGCAATTCTTTGAAATTTTAAACTGCACAAAATATTTGCAGACCTAAATTTAAAAAAAAAATGAGATATACATGCAATTTACTTACAATAAAAATATATATATGTCATCTTTAAACAAATATTAATATACTTCAAAATAATTAGTTTTAGTTCAAATTATTTTGTATTGATATATACATGTTTTTCATGAACTATCACAAAAATAATTTTCAAAAATAAATATGCATATTTTTAAATCATAAACCCTAAACCCTAAATTCTTAAATAGTTCAATTATTTGAACCATAAATTCTAATCCTTAATTCTACCGTAAACCCTAAAGTTTTAAGTAATTCACAATTCACAACCATAAACCGTAAATTTAACTATAAACCATAAATTTATAAGTAATTCACAAACATAAACCGTAAATTTAACTATAAACCCTGAATTTTAAGAAAATTCACAATTCACAACTATAAACCCTAATTTGAACCATATGATATTCAAGCAATTTTACCATAAATCATAATCCTAAATTCGAGCAATTGAACCAATTCAAGCAATTCAAGCATCCAATTCAAGCAATCAAGCAATTCAACCATCTAATTTAACCATCCAACTCACTTTTCGATTGCCACAATTCAAGCATCCAATCCAACCAATTCGACCAATTCAATCAATTCAACTAATTACTCACATTTAACCCTAAACATCGAATCTAACCAAACCGAATCACATTACACCATTTAATCACATTTAACCCAAACCCTAAACCCTAATTGAATAAAAAAAAAGAGAACTCACTTTTCGATTGCCACAATTCAAGCATCCAATCGAACCAATTCAATCAATTCAATAAATTCAACTAATTACTCACATTTAACCCTAAATATCGAATCAAACCAAACCGAATCACATTACACCATTTAATCACATTTAACCCAAACCCTAAACCTTAATCAAATAAAAAAAAGAACTCACTTGTTCGATTGAGAGAGAAGCAAATCGAGGCGAGGCAGTGACGAGCGTGGTGCGAGACAGAGGGAGCAAGATCCAGCAGGGTTTCTTCTTTTTTTTTCACTTTTTTTCTATTTTTTTACGGCTTGGATGAAGACAGAGAGGGGAAGAAGGTGCTGTGCTCACGGATTAATAACATGGGTAGTGGGGCACCCGTCCCTGGGGCACTTCACTCACCGTTTGGGTCGCCTCAACCCGGGACGCTTCACTCACCGTTTGGGCCGCCTCAACCCGGGGCGCCTCATGTGTTGTATGGGCTGCCCTTCCTTCTGGTGCCTCATTTGGGTTTTTGGGTCGCCCTGGGCCTAGGCAGTCAGGACATGTTTAAAAAATAATTAGGGGCAGGAACATTTGTAAAATTTTCTTTTTTTTTAGGAATATTAATAAAAATGGCCGGAGTCTCTCTGATGCTTTATTCTTTATTCCTTTTTAACTCTGTTACAATGTTTTAATTCGATGTTGTGTAACAGCATGAGTTTGATTTGAACATTGTTCTTCTTATAATGATTTCATATTCTTTTGTATTTTGTTTTTTTTCTATATGTACATATTACATTTGTTCTTTTTTTTAGTTTTTGCTTTTTTCTCAAAAGAAATGGTACATGCATAAGAATCATGTTGTTTTTTATTATGTTGATTGTTTCTTATATGAGGAGGACTCAAATGCTCCAATAAGTTATGCTCCAATTTTTTCCCAAAATCTGAACGGCGCGTTTAATTTTAGATTAGAGGCTCAGATTGTGTTTGTCGGAGACTTTTCATTTTCAAATAATATGCACGCTTCATCCGATTGGTCTCTCCAGTTCTCTCTTTTGCTGTTACTCTCCAGTTCTTATTAAAATTACTGATTGTCTCTTCTCTTTGGACAGACTGTCCGACACAGTTGCGAGCTCTCTCTCCTCCTTTCGATACAGCAGCGGTCTCTCTCTCTCTCTCTCCTTTTGTCAGTGACTCTGGATTTCCTCATCTAGTTTGCAATCAGTCATGGAAAAAGCGGCAGGCATGGAGATAGTCTTTGCTCTTGAGATAAAACCCTGGCTTGCTGTGTTGCCAAAAAGAACCAGCTTTTTATTTCTCAATTATACAAAAGAATCCCAAAGACCAATTTAACTTTTATGATTTTCATAACAAAAATGATATTACCCAGAGAAGAAAAATGTGAAGAACTGATTAGGAATAAGATGTAAAATCACAATATTATTCTTAAACCGGGCCTGACAATCATGATATCCATTTGAGATTGTTAATGGAACTACAAGAGTTCTGATATCAGTCAAACAAGTTCACGATCAATACCACAAACACCTTGCATGCATGGTTATTAATTTTGGCAATTTGTAAGATTCCAAAAGTATGCAGCAATTTGCAGGATTCAAAAAGTATGAATTTCAGGCTCACCGAATGTGATACACTGATTACATCGCTAACCAGTGCCAAGATCCGGACATAAAATCCTAGAGGTAAAGAAAGGTGAGAATGGAGCGCCATCGGTGTCGAGGGGGCGAGAGGGGTGAGAGGAGGGCAGCGTCGGGATGGCCATCATAATCAGAAGGGATTTAGAGAAAGAAAGAAACAGAGGGAGAAGGAGAGGTCAAGAGAGAACTGGAGCGCGCAGAGAGCTATGAGATAGCTTTATTTTGCACAAATCTTAACGTTAAGGTGTGTTGCTCAGATTTTGGGAGACAATTGGAGCAGGAGTTATTGGGGGCATTTGAGCCCTCCTCTTCTTATATAGTACATTTGTTTTTTATTATTTGTTTGAATGGCATATTGCATTTTCTTGTTTTAATTTTTTAGCACTGCTATACAATTTAGGAAAAATTGTGATCATGTCACTTCAAAATCTCTAATTTTGAAAAATACTACTTCAAAGTTTCAAATTCTGCCAATGCCACTATAAACTTAATTTATTCTTAATTTTGTTATTTTTATATTTTTTTATTAAAAATAATCTGAAAAATTCTGTTTTAAAATACGTTTTTCTGTATTTCCGATTATACCCTCATTTAAAATGAATGTACAGCCGATCCTGACTCCTCTCTTCTCTTTCACGGCGAGAAAGGAGAATCGATCGCCTCCTCTCTTCTCTCGTCGATCCATCAATCCTCCTCTCGCCGTTGAAAATTTCTCTGCCTCGCCGATCCCTCTCTCGCCGTTGGTGCTGATGGTGCTAATAGTAGGGTTGCACGGCAGATTGGTGCTGGCGAGTATGCTACCGCTATAGCCTTTCAGGTGAAATATGCGTAACTTTTTGAGGAATATTTTGTGTCATTAATTTACTACTGGTGAAAATGCATTTCCTTTGTTCTCATTTTAATGAAATTTTCGTGATTTGTGTTAATAATTTATTCTAGCAATTCAAATACGGAAATAACAAAAATCTGTATGATTTTGAGTTTAAGCTATTGTTGATATTGTCTATTTATGGTGGAAATATTGTTCATATTGTCTATACAATTTGATTGTTTCAAATCAGAATCCGACTGTATATAGTTGCTGTCACAGAATTATGCAAATAAGGTTTAATTGATGCAAAATTGGGTTGCTGATACTCATCCGTTCTACCAAAGGAATTTTAATTTATTAAATTGGTTATATTAGAGTTGGTTTTAAAAGAGGATTTTTTTCATCAAACAACTCTGATTAGATCATTGCTCTTTTTGCAGCTCCTGGAACAGAGCCCCTACTGAAGAAGTTTAAATAATACAATAAAAAAAAATGCCACAAGCATCCTGTTCTTCACAAAACCCTCTCACCATGCTCGCTTCTAAAACCCTAAAACCTAGTTCGATGGAAACTCTTTCTGGTCTCCCCTCCTTCCCCCGCAAGAGGTCTCATCTAGACAGTGCATCCTATCGTACCCTCTCCCGCATCTTCTCTGTCTGCCGTGAGCTCTCTCACAAGCCACAGAACCCTAACCCTAATGTTATCCTTAGCTCAGTAGCTCATGAGGACCAAACCAGTGATCTTGGCAAATTTGAAAACCCTAAGTTGGATGAGATAGTTGAGGCCTTTCCATCAGTGGTGGAGAAAATTGACTCCATGGAACCCCAAAATCCTAACCCCAATGCTAACCTTAGCTCAGTGGCTGATGAGGACCAAACCAGTGAATTTGGCAAATTTGAAAACGCTAAGTTGGGTGAGACAGTTGAGGCATTGCAAACGGCAGTGAAAAAAATCGACTCAATGGAACCCGAAAACCCTAACTCCGATGCTACCCTTAGCTTGGTGGCTGATGGGAACCAAACTAGTGATCCTGGAAAAATTGAAAATCCTAAGTTAGATGAGACAGTCGAGGCCTTGCAATTGGTGGTGGAGAACATTGACTCCATGGATGAAGTGGAAATTGATGTGTCCAGTAACAGTGAGCGTTTAAATTCAATGGTCTCTGATTTATCTTTGTTAGTTGGTTGCCCCGGTGATCAGATACAATTTGGTTCAGGCAAATTTGCTCCTGATAAACAAATGAGGGATGAAGAAGATCGAAAGTTGAGCTTGGTAGGGGAGTTAAACCATGAAAAGGATCAGAATCAACAAGCTGAAGTTGATCATATCTTAGTTCACAAAATTGAGACTGGAAATGATTCTCTATTGGACTCGAATTGCCAAGAAATGGCTTTGGATAAAGAAATTGAGCAGTCGCGAGAAGAGGAGAGTTTAAAAGGTGACCCTTACAATGAGTCTATAGAAGTTGGGCTTGTTGAAACTATGGAATTATCATTGGGAATTGGAGAAGGTATCCAATTGGACCCTTTAAATGAAATGTCTAATTTGGGGAGCTCAAATCAGGATAAGCTAAATGATGCGATTGAAGAGGGAGAAATAACAGATGATGCACAGGATTTGGATGATGAGTCTGATTTAGATAAGGAAGTTGAACCTTTGATTGATGATGAATCAGAACAAGACTTAGTCAATACAAGACCTGATGAGAAGTTAGCTATTGAAGAGGATGTACCAGGTGAGCCAACTGCATTTTTTACTGTACTTGAGAGCAAATGTAAACTGACATGATCGACTTGGTCCCAAAAATCTAATTTGCAAATCCCTTTCTGTAAAATATTACCTTCTTTTATTAGGGTTCGAGCATGAGAATGTAGCGAGTCAGAGCCCAGGAATTGACTCTAGCGAAGAGGTATACATATATTTCTGTACTATTACACACTTCTACCTTTTACTTGTATTGAGCACTGTGAAGGGCTTTGAAACAATTCGCTTCTATTAATTACACCAAGTAAAATCCTGTAAACTGTTGCTTACAGGCACATGACCTTGGAAAGAAGAGAAAAAGGATCTTGTCTACAGAAAGAAAGGCTAAAAAGAAGGTTCAATGCCTCCTCATTTTCCTAAAATCAGCCTTTTGTTTTATTTAATTATTAATTTTGTTTTTGGCTTGGCTTCATACTGTTGTATTGGTTTGTAGAAAGCATATCGGATAAAGAGAGCAAAAAAATTAAGAGCAGATGGGGTGAATAGGTTGCGACTACCACCTCCAGTCAAAAAAGAAAAAGAGAAGAAAATATGCAAATTCTACTTGCAGGGGAAATGCCAACAGGTTTGTTTCTCAAATCTGATATATTGACATTTCATTGTTCTCTTTGCAAATGGAGCCATCCATTTAATGCAACTCTTTCTTATTGGCTTGTTGTATAGGGAGACCAGTGTAAATTTTCTCATGACGTCACCCCTGTAACAAAATCCAAGGTAATAAATTTTATCTTGTGTACAATCGATATTGTAATAGATTGCTGATATCATATGTTTAACATCTTTTATTTTATTGTTGTATCTATTTTCTTTTCTTTTTTCTCAGGCATGTAGCCATTTTGCACGAGGTGAATGTTTGAAAGGCGATGAGTGCCCATATGATCATGACCTCTCTAAGTACCCATGTCACAAGTTTGTGTCAGAAGGAATATGCGTCCGAGGGGCTAATTGCAAATTTTCTCACAACGTATGTGTTGAATGATCTAGCTGAAGTTCTTCCCTTTATTATATCAATTTAGTTGTTAACCAGAGATTGGAGGGACCCAACTAGTTCACTATTTTCTTGGGGTGCACACGTGGTCGGAGTGAGGGTCAGTGTGGCACCCATTCTTTGGAGAAACGCAATTGTTCTTCATATTTTGTTAATTTTATCATTGTTAGGTGAAGGTCGTGAGGTCTATTAGTCGTTATTCTGTTCCCTAGGAGAGAGATATCCTATAGAGTATTTACTAAAAGATATCTTCTGTTGCCTCCATTTGAGTAGCATTCTACTCTTGTATTTACTGGATTTATATTTGCATAACCCAAGCGGATGAAAAACATATGACTTTACCGAGTAACCTTATATTCAAAGGGGTGATCAATGCGAGCAAACACATCTGTTTATTATATAGTTGCTCTTATAGTCTGGTCAAATAAAAGATGAAAATGAGATTTTTAGTGCTGTTACTAGTCTGTACAGTCCGGTAGGTACCAGTATCAAAATGACTGGCATTATATAGAAAGTCTTTGAGTGTTGCAGAGAAATACAATAATACAATTAATTGCCCAAACATTGAAATTGTTCTTTCTTTTTTCCTTGTTTTTCCCTCAGATACAGAATACAGAAGGTTTATCAATGCAAACCAAGGAACCTGGTCAGGAATTGTCAAAGAAGTCAAACGCAGAAAAACCAACCAATACAAGTCAGAAGTCTTTGATTGCTAAGTTCACCCCAGTGGACACATCTAAGCATCTCAATCCCTGGTTGAATAAGTCTATTGAAGCACCGCTCAAAGTCCCGAAGGGCATCCGCTTTCTCTCTTTTGGAGTTGATACAAAACAGGAAAAGCTTAGTGATGCCAAACCAATGACTAAACAGAAACCTCATCTAATGGGACAAAATCTGAGGAATGTACCAACCAAAGAGAGAGAAAATTTAGTGAGTGAAGCAGCTGCTGTCTCCGGGTCTGGTGAGTTATCGGAGGCATCAAAGATTTTGCAGGAGTACTTGTTTGATGCTCTTTCTTCCGCAATTTAGCACCAGGTCAGAATGGTTCTATTTAATGGATGGTTGAGATTATGATGGCAGTCCCGGTGTAGCAAAGTTGTCATTTCATGGTAACTTTCTATATGTGGATATCTATGCAGTGCAATTTCATTTACAATTAGACAACAGTTTGAACAACTTTATTATGATTTTTGTGCATCTAAAAATTATAGTAAATGTGTTGCTATTCCCGTGGATTTTGGTGTGGTGCAAAAATATGTACTGAATTGAGAGCTTGGTTTGTTTTGCAGGGTTGTTACAATGAATTGCAGAAACTGTGGATTGAGGTGTGATGTAATGAAGAGTGCACAGGGCCATATCAAGAACAGTACATATGTGGTCAAACACAATGCAATAATGTCTCTCAATTAACATGAATTTTCAAAGTTGCCTTTCTTAACTTTGAAACCTCTCACATGGGTTGCTTTTCTCAAGTCCAAGACAAGTACTCTTGTAACGGCCGAGAAAGGTCCCATTTAGCCCCATGCAGACTGAAATGTTTGTACTGTTGAGCTTGAGCTTTAATTGCTCTTATTTAAGGCAACCTGTTTTCTATCATTTACTGTTTGAATTGGCTCCAGCACACATGTTTATCTGTTTATTTTATTTGTGTTTAAGAAAAATATAGAAATGCCATTGGTACCATACGTAAGTTAGTACCATCTGTAATGAGCAAATGGAATGAAAAATGCAAAATTCTTACTTCTGTTTTTGTTTATTTTTTATTTTCCAAGTAGTTTGGATAATTCATCATGTTACAATTGGAGTTGCTTTTCAAGGTTGAATCAAAACATGATATGGGTTGATGAATAAATAGGATCAGGGGGGCACATGATTAGACTTTACGACAAAGCATTGGGTCTTTTAAAGCCCCCACAGGGATTTAATAATTCCTGCCTCCAAATTTGCGGGTACTTCACATGATATCCTGCTATCGCTAACATGCTTTAGGACATCTTTCTGCTATGCCTTTGATTTTCTCTATTTATGTCACTCTTTTTTTGTGGTATACAAATATAATTGTTTCATTGCAAGAATATGATCGAGGGCATTGTCGCTTAATGCCATATTGCCATTCTATTCAATTCAAAGAGAAATGTATTTTATTTTTTGAGTAAAGTGGCAGAAGCTGCCACCCAATTATATTGAACGAAAGTTTTGTTGTACAGAAATTTGAAACAAAGATGCATATTATAAGTACAGAGGTGCTAAGTGCTGGTAAAATAAAGGTTGAGGCGGTTGTAAAGCATTTTCTTCAATGCCAGTATGGTTATTCTACTACGCTGATCCTTTGAGAGCATGCCTGAATGCTTTGTGTTGTGCATTAGCAATGAAGTAGCCATAGTCGCATCTCTTGCACTATCCTTGTAGCTACTAGCTAGCATGGATGCTGGTATATCCTGATTTTGGAAAATGATGCAGTTCCTGTTTTTCCATATATTCCATATAGTACATACAAATCTGGATACTCACTCCTGCTTACTCATGCCACCTTGCATTTTTGAGTCCGAATCTGCTGGAATTCTTGGAGGAGTTACAGGGCCTTGAAATTCCAATATCAACCGTTCAAATTTATTCTGTACATATCTCAAAAAAAAAAAGTAAGTTTTCATGCACAAATCTCGAGAAAGACCAACGGTTCGGATTGGGATTACAGGGTCCTGCAATTCCCCAAGAATTATAGCAGATTTATTTTCTGCATTTTCACAAAAGAAATGTAGGCTTGTTAGATATTGCTGTAGCCTGTAAGCCTAGTACCTCGTCTCTGTACAGTACCGTACGGTGTTGGTGATCTAATAGTTGCAAATTCAAAATCAGGCAAAATTTTGGAGATATATATTTTATGATTTGATAATAATTTCGAATAGGAAATATTGGAAGTCTGTTAAATTCATCAATTCATTTTGAAAATGGATTACTTGTGAATTTTGTTTCTGTAGCTGATGTAATCAAGATTAGTAGTTGTGGATTGGATCTCCATCTCTAAGATCCAATGGCTCTAGATCTGCAATAGGATCCAATATTACCCATCCACATCCAGATTTGAATTTTGCAAATTCAAATATTAAGGTGCAGATACAGATACAAATATGATTTATGCAGAGACGGCCATGTTTTGAAAGCAGATTGAACTTTTTAATCTTTAAAATATGTTTGTGCACATACACATCTGCATTATTTGTATTATGTTTTTTATATCCATTTGTACTTAAATTTTATTATCCGTTTGATTTGGAAGAGAATTTTTTTGTTGCTATTTTTATTAAAAAACAGTTAAGTTAGTGATTAATTTTTATTAACAAAATATATATTTTATAGTGACATAATAAATCTAACATGAGAAATATTATTTTGTTCAATAATAGCTAAATATTCGACTTATATTCATACTTTATATTATTTTTATTTTCTAATGAAAAAATATTTTATTAAATAATATATTAATTTTGTAGTAATATTAAAATTAAGTATTCGTATCGGCAATGCGGTTGTTAAATTCAAAATATAAAAACGGATACGGAGATAGATATCCGTTCCGTTTGCACTTTGTACTCTACTCAAATCTTTAGTTCACTCGAGGGAATGGATTTAGGTCAGCATAAGTTTTTAAAATATATTTAGTTATGATAATACGGAGCATTATGGCACATCCTTTTTCTTTTTTTGGGTACAGTAAGAGAAAAAATAAAAATAAAAGTAAAAAAGCAACGGGAGGGGGAAAAAAAAAAAAAAAAAGGAAAAGGACAACAGTTCCTTGGGAAAATCCCAAACCATCTCACATTGCTTCCCTCTCTCTCTCTCTCTCCATCTTCTATTCTTCTCTCTCTCTCCCTGTACATGACCATGAGCTCCGATTCAGATCCCCCAAAGCTACCCCAATTCGTACCCCCATCTCTCGTCTCCGATCTTCAGTCCGCTCTCCTGTCCCGTCGAGCCGCCGCCTCCCCACCGGAGGCTACCTCCGACGAACCGACCTCAGAGGAGGCGAAAGGAGGCGAGGCTACCGCCTCTCCAGTCGAAGAGTCGCCGGGAGTCGAGTCTTCGTCCGCTGACGTGGCACAATCTGTCAGCGAGACCAAACCGATCGTGCTTGTTACGTGTGCAGATGGAATTAACTCGGCCGGGCTTGAATTTCTCGTCACCGCTCTCGTCAGCACCGGCCAGTATGACGTGAGCGTATGCGCGCCTGAGTCGTGAGTTCATTTCTAGGATTCTTTAGTCCCTATATTTGTCACTGTTAATTCAGACGAGTTTGCAATTTTTAAATTTCGTACCTTGACATGTATTCAGTGGTGGACCACTTAGAGCCAACATTCAGATAAACTGTGCAACTAAGAAATCAATTGAAGTGCAACTAATTATGGTTGAAGACTGAATACAACAAATTTGGATAGAGAAACTATCATTATTTCCTAATTAAGCCACCTGCTTACTTGTCAATATCCACTTCAATGTATCAATCAGGTTCCATTTTCACCAATGGCTAATTGAAGTTTTAAGTTTTGTAATATTGGTGCCATGATTTTAACCAAGATCAATTTAAATTTTCATCTGTTTAGGCAGAGTATTTGACTGAAAAGTAAAAGTTTATCAAGTACTTGACAAATCATACTAAGATGCAATACAAGCTGGTCAAGTGCTTTACTGTTCTTAATGTTTTATTGTGGTTTTGTTTTTGAAGAGGGAAATTTGCATCGGGTGACTCAATTACAGTTGGAGAAACAGTTGTTGCAACTTCTACAGAAGTCAGCAGTGCCAAAGCTTTTCAAGTTTCTGGTAATTTTTTTAGTTACAATTCAAAGAGTGCACTCTTGCAAATTACTTTGTTTCATACAAAAAAAATTGAGTGGCCTACCATTCAGACCCAAATGAGCTTTAACTTAATATTAGATAATTAATTCTGTTGTTCTTTTTACCCTTTGTTGAATAGGGACACCTGTTGATTGTGTTTCTTTAGCATTATCTGCTGCTTTGTTCTCTTGGTCTAAACCAACAGTGGTATGTGCTATTAAATCTTTGTTGTCTTTTCTGAAATTAATTATGATGTATATTATTTGAATTCTAAGCTATTTCTGCAATAAAATTCAGGTCATAAGTGGTATTAACAAGGGATCATCTTGTGGTCATGAGAGGTACATTTATGTCTTATGTACTGATATTCATGCCTTGGTTGTTTTGTTTCAAATTGCCATCTCTTTTCTAATTATGCAATCATTGTTCTTTTATTTAGCTTCCACTCAGGTGCAGTTGCTGGTGCAAAAGAGGCTTTAATGTGTGGCATTCCAGCAATAGCCATCTCCTTGAAATGGTATTTTTTCCCCCTTCAATTGTTATGTTTCTTTTCTTCATAAATCATAATGTATTCAATGGAAGTGCCACTGGAGGCATTTACAATAATTTATGTGTTGATCTTTTGGCAATCATGCCTTTTGGACTACAACTTGAGGACCGCAGAATTAGTTGTTATATTATAATGTCTTAAGTAGAAGTACAGCGGAAATCTTTCCAATAGATTTATGCCTTGATATGTATATATATATATATATATATATTTTGGCAATCACTCCTTTTGAACTACGATTGACTTGACACACATTTTTGACTATATCTTTCTAGGAAGAAAAATGAGAGTCAAGATACTGATTTGAAGGATGCAGTTAATGTTAGTATGCCTTTGATTCAAGCAGCTATAAGAGATGTCAAGAAGGGACACTTTCCCAAAAGCTGTTTTTTGAATATAGGAATACCTGCTTCCCCTTCTACAAACAAGGTATCTACCTTAGAAATTTTGGCACTAATTTGTTCTTTTTTCTTTGCTGTGAGTAAATTTCCATTAGTTTTTAACAGGGAGTGAGGATAACAAAGCAGAGTGAATGGAGACCAATGCTGAGCTGGCAAGCCACATCAGCAAACAGGCCTCCTTCTGTGGCCCCACAGTTCCTGGCTATGCACCAAAGCCTTGGCCTCCAGCTGGCTCAGCTCGGCAGGGATGCCTCTGCTGCTGTCAGTATTCTTCTGTTTATTTATGTGTTCTTTTATGCCAAAGCTTGTATCATTTAAATGTTAGACTTACAAACATGATGCATCAATTAAATTAGGGTGCTGCTAGGAGAGCAAATGCACAAAGAAAGAACGTTGAGGTGGAGTCTGTGGCTTCTGCTGGAAAGCCGGAGACCAAAGAAGTTGTTAAGAAGCTCTTTCGCCTTGAGGTAGACAGACCACACACTCACATGCACTGATGCACCCATACTTAGAACATTTTTTTTTATTTCTGAGTTTTTTTGCATGTCTAAATGAAGCTTCAGTCAACAACACGCCCTTTGCAGAAGTACAGAAATAAAAATAAAAAATAAAAAATAATACTATTAATATGGGATCACAATTGCGGTGCTGGTTTGGCATGGTTGGTGTCTGATAACCAGTACTAGTGTACATACTGGTACTGCAGAGAAATATGCTTGTTGCTGAAACTATTAATATGGGATCACTAAACGTCATGGCCTTTTCTGGGTCTTTCTCGTAAAAATTATTTAGCTTATATGCCAGATGATTATTGCTGAAATTCTGTTGTATGATTTCATAAAGATCTTACAGTTTTGTTTTTATTTTAAAATCCAGCTTGTTGAGACGCAGCAGGACGAAGGTTTAGATGGTGGTCTTGATTATGTGGCTCTTGAAAATGGCTTTGTACGTTCCTCTCTCTCTCTTCCTTTCCCTCTTACACAACTTATGCATAAATGTGAACATGCGCAAATGGACCCACACAGGCCAGACCATGTCCCAATAACTCACATGTGCTGCCATCATCGTGATGGCACAGTGTCTTACTAATACCACCATTACGAATCTGAGCTGTGTAATTAAAATCAGATGGTTTGGTATCAGATCGAAAATCAGTTTCTCTTATAAGATCAATAATGTGGTTCTAATAATATTACCAGCTTTCCACGATTGTACTGTCACCAGATGCGGTCAGATATCTTTATATCATTTTATAAGGAAGCTTCTAATGAGCTTCGTTGTGTGCTTTTCCAAACAGATATCTGTGACTCCGCTAGATATGCAACTGCGCATGCATCCTGAGATCCAGGTGTCAGCTTCTGATTGGCTCACCTCTATTCTCAAAGGAGATGAAGAAGATTGAAAACCTGACTTGGTGGTCTCCTTTAACACAAAGTTAACAATCTCCATAGGTTTTCTCTTTTCGATGCTTCATTCTTTTTGTTCTTTTTTGTTTGTTTGTTTTGTTTTATTCTCCTTGAAAGTGTTTTTCAAGCTTGATCTAACAGATGATTTGTTATTTATTTATCTTTCCTTTGTTTTTGTATTTAAATTTAACCGATGCTTGACCCGTTATATTAGTCCAAACGGTGGAAGCATGTGGTGCTAGGTACTTCCATCTTTGTTCTGAGAGGTTGTATGGTGTGTACAATTTCTTATTTGATTGGTTTGGTTATTATTTTCATGTGTTAATTTCATATAACAAATAGTATTTTCAATCTCGTGGAATCAAAACATATGCTGTGTTTAATCATTATTGCAACTGGATCTTTCTATAATGGTTTTCCTTCTTTTGCACCAACAGTTTGGAAGCTTCACCAATAGTTTTAATGCCTTGAAATTGATCCCGGTTTTTAAAATAGATACCAAACCAAATGCAATCATACACGAGTATTGATTGCCAGATTCCAATTTAATAAATTCTTAATCCGAAAGTTTATATATTTTGAATTAACCCCAGTTAGGTATGGAAGCAAATACCTTGACCCCTGTACGGTCCCCATTTTGGACCGTGAAATATCATTAAATAAGCCCCAGACAGAGACCAAACGACTATTCATGACAATTGTTATTTGATTATGATCCGTTTATCTCTCTCTTTTTTATGATAAAAAAATATCAAACAGAGACATGATAAGCTCACAGACTGCCGCCCCATGATATGATATTCATGTATTAAATATTGATTATGGATCCTTTCTATGTTGACCTAATAAATCAATATTTATCGCGCTGATCTATAATTCAATCAGCCACCTGAGTTTTCGTCCCATGTTTTAAGAGTTCTGACGCTGACATTTCAACTGTTAGCTCTTTTATGAACTAGTTAAAGTTTCATCTACAAACTAAAATGTGATTCTTGTTGTTGGAGAATTCAACTTTTGCAATTGATCGCTTTCTTAATACATTTGTTTTATTAATCCTTCAAAGTGTTCGTTTTTTGTCTGTAATTTTGAATAAAACGAACTCGAATTCTGTAAGTTCTAACATGCGGTCATTAATTTTGACAAGGATTAGGGACAGTACCAAATTGAGCGTTTGGAATTTAGATTTGAACCATTAATACTAAATGAGGTTAAGACCGTGACGAGGCAAAACAAAAATAAAAAGATGGATGTTAGAAGGACAATAAACTTGTTTGATAGCAATAATAAATAAGAACATTATTTTCAAGATTTTAAAAAAGTTATATGGGTACATTTGGATGTAGCGAGAATAGTGTTGTTCCGATCCATTCAAATATATTAGGGTATGTTTGGATGCAGCGAGAATAGCGAGAACAGCGCTGTTCCGATTCATCCAAATATATTCAGGAACAGCGAGAATAGCGATGTTCTCATTGTTCTTGCTATTCCTACAAAAATATGGAATAGCAAATGAACTCTCTCAAAGTCTCAATCTCTACAGTAGTTATTCTAAATGTTCAATCCAAACAACTTTCGAATAGCTTTGAGTTAGCGCTATTCTTAAATAGTAGCTGTTCTCGCTATTCTTAATCTACTATTCTCAACAGTAGCTATTCTCGCTATTCTCTAGTGCATCCAAACGTACCATATACGGTTAAGATAAGCTATGTATCATCAATAGATTCTCAAGTTACATCGAATTTGATAAATAATATATTTAAACAACTAGAACATATTTGCATCTGATTATTTTTATCTTGATAATCGTGATTTGTTATGGTTTTTCAAGTCAATGTGATTATTAATGTATCTCATACTGTCATATAATATGGTGTAGTTTCAAACTGTACAAAATCAATTTATTGATTTATCAAAAACCCGCCTCTATAAAACAACATCGGCTAGATCATAAACGGATTAATTTTAGATGAAAATGATTCCCTTTTTTTTTTACCGTGAAAAACCTTGTCCTTTAATACCACGTCACAGGTCACCCTGTTCAAACGAAAATTTGTCTGGTACCTTCGTCAATGGCAAAATTACCCACGGTTAAAAAAATAGCGAACGGTGAAATTTATGCAAATTATAGGTTTCAATAATGAGATAATGAGATTTGGGTTACCGAGAATTTTGTCCGAATTATCCTCGAAACAATATATTATCTTCTTTTAACTAATCTTACAAATACATAAAGATGTACTCGAATGTTTCATGTGATTGCAGGTTAATACAATTATCGTTTTCGTAAAGCACTGCATTTGTGAAATTAATTTAAAATTAATTTTAAAATCACTGCAATCATGCAATTAATGATGAGTACTTTTAGTGTTAAGAAATTGAAAAAGAAATTCTCATACTGTCATTTAAAAAGCAATATAAATAAAAAAAAAAGAATTATCCATAAAATTATTATACCGTTCTAAAATTATAAATGAAACTATCGTCTAAAATTTAAAATTGAAATAAAATTACTAATTAGTAAAATCTACCGAGCTCTATAATTACCCGAAATGAGATGCATCGTACATGGGACTTGTGTACTTGACATTTAAATTTTTTTTTTTTTTTTGCATGATCTAATATCCCAAACAAAAAAAGAAAGCTCAGGAGGAGTTAGTACAATAATTTGAGCACAGATTACGAGACAGTTGGATCGGATGAACACGCTGGACAGCAGAGGTGATCTGAATTCTGAAAAATAAGTCTATAATTGAAAGGAGAAAGAGAAACAAAACAAAAATAAAGAACAGTTCAAAAGAGTTCAAAACAAATTAGAAAAATATTGCAAGAGTATCTTTACACAGCAAGGTCGACAAAGGAAAAGACAGAAAGTTTCCGTCAGACTGAGCCTAGCAAACAGTGATCATATATATTTTCCTCTCCAGTGTCTAACAACAGGACATCTCCATTTTATTGCAAAACCATGATGTTCATTGTTGCTAAAAATGTAAAAGATTCAAATTTGTTTAATTTTTGTTTATTTTCATCTTATGTTTCTTATGGATAAAATTTAATGCCAATGCTTGACTATTAGATGCAATTAATTGTTTTTTTTTGCTCTGTATAAAAATGAATATGTGATTGCCATATTATTTTAATTTATGGGTACGAAGAGATTTACTACAATTTATTCATATATCTAATTTCTACCATTGTTTTTTTTTTTTCATTTGTAACCATTGTGACAAGTTTAAATATAATTATCTTTTCATGCATATAGAAAATGGTAAAACATTTGCATTTAATGGTTTGTTTGTTTGATTTTTAGTATTTTTGTTATTTATTTGTAGAGCAATCCTGCCTATATGCAAGATTTAGTATAAATCTTACTTTATAATGCATTTAAATAACAACCATTAAGTATGAAAGACAAGAAACGTTATCTTACAATAATAATACTCCGAGTATTTGTTTTTATAATATAATATCTTATTCACTAGGAAAGCATTCTAATATCTTGATCTATATATTTTTCGAAGAATTTCCAATCAATAGATTGTCAAAAAGTACTCTTTTCTAGATATTTTTTTTACATCACTTAAGTTTAAATTTGATCATTAAATATACACTAGAATCACTCTAATAGTATAAAAAAAATCTTGCGAGTCCATAAAAACTTATTTAATTTAAAAATAATAAATTACAATCAGTAGGTAGAAAGTTTGTAGATCATCTTTTTCTATTTTAGAACGTATGCAACCCATAGAAATTGAATAGAAAAATAATAAAAGTTAGATATGAAAAAATATAGTTTAAAATTATAAATACTTTTGTGTGTGTTAAAACCAACTAAGATTGTATTTTTCATATATAACTGTATAATGATGTATTTTTTTATTTAAATAAGACTGCATTTTTCATAGGGACCGAATCGTCTGCCCCCCTGGGGACAGGAAATTCCTGCCTCCAGAGTCACTGCGGGTGGGTCCTCATTTAAAAAAAGTAACAATAACTAAATTCTTTAGCAGTAATCAGTCCTACCCCACAATGACTCTGGGGACAGAAATTTTCTGCACCCGAGAGACAGGAGATTCAAATCCTTTTTCATATGTCCAAAGGAGAGAGAATAGACTTCCTTGAAACATTTTTATCCAGTTTTTTAAGAAATTGAGAGGTTTTAACAAGATGGGTTCTGAAAATTGAGTGGACAAGTGTTTCCTTGCTTGCTTGCTTCACCTCTTCTCTCTCTCTCTCTTCATTTTACAGTCCAATCCTTTCCACCTCCTCTAAAGCCTGAAACTCATCTGTACTTATATCTTCTGTTGTTTATTAGTTTTGTTTCTTTTCCTTTCATGGCCATGATGCTCTGATTCTGATATAAGCCGAAGCTTGCTGAAAAATTGAAGAGCAAGCCTTGCAAGAAATAATTAAATTGGGGGTCTGGTCTAGCTTTCCATCATTCCATACTGTTTAAAGGTACCCATTTGTTTTTGCCAATTTCGACCCCTAATAAATGCTGGAGCAAGGACTCAACTGGAATTAAATGAATTCCAATATCGTCTGTTGATTGTTCTCTTTGTATTGCATGATTTATTCCCCCCCTGCAGATCTACTATACATCCTTGAGATGTCTACTTCATCATTTAATAAACGCTTCCATTTAATGCAAGTTTGCTGGGAATGACAAATTAAGAGGAGTGCTTCTTTTGTGTAGTTCATGCGAAGGCAGCTCAGTTGGCAACAAGCTTTTAATTATGGAAATGAGCACAACCATGTCCAATCCTGATTCAGTTTCAGACTTTCCTTCTTCTTCCAATCCAACACCAAACAATAACAAGAGAAAGAGAAGCCTCCCAGGAAATCCAGGTCACATCTCTCTCTCTCTCTCTCCCTCTCCATCTGTATGAAAAGAATTTATATTTATCAATATTTTTTCATGAGTTCTTTTGGCTAATTAAGTAAATTCTCTTGCTAATTAACCTAGAATATTTTTTTATAAAAGCTTGTCTGTTTTCTGTACTTCTTTTGTCTACCTTTTTTGGCTTTGAGTGGTTTTTATTTTGGGAACAAGACAAATTGCTCAATGCATCCACTATCACTACTAATTCCTCACAAGTTTTCTGTTCCAAGGAAAAGGAAAAGCAACTTGAATTCCTTTTAACTCTTGCTTTGCTCTAACTGTCTGTGCAAAAGTCAAAAGTGATCACTTTTCTTCTTGCTCTCATATTATTAATTATTAATTTTTCTTGGTTTCCTGAGTGTTTTTTTAATAAGATGTACCATTTGATCATTTCATTCAAAAAGATAGTTGTTTCTGTAAGAAAGCCAATGAAAATAATTGAAGTCCTTTCACCATCCCTTTTTCTTTGTGCAGTACAAGATAGATCGCTAGATTTCCTATCAAATCAAATCTTTTGGTGGTAATTTTGAAAAAACAGAACAACTACCATCCTTGTGGCAGTTTTTTAAGCTTCATACTAAATTATTCTTAATTAAATCAGTCAGTCCCAATAATAAAAATAACAAAAAACCTACAAATTCTAAATAAACTCTTTGCTCAGTGTCTTATCTATATCAAAACAAGCATACTATATAATTCCCTCTAAACATTTTTTCTTCCTCCATGGCAGACCCAGCAGCAGAAGTGATAGCTCTGTCCCCAAAAACCCTAATGACCACAAACCGGTTTGTGTGTGAGATTTGCAACAAGGGTTTCCAAAGAGATCAAAATCTCCAACTCCATAGGAGAGGCCACAACCTGCCATGGAAGCTCAAACAGAGACCCAGCAAGGAATTGATTAGAAAGAAGGTGTACATCTGTCCTGAGGTGACATGCGTGCACCATGACCCGTCTCGTGCTCTAGGCGACCTAACCGGAATAAAAAAACACTTCTTCAGGAAGCACGGCGAGAAGAAATGGAAGTGTGAGAAGTGCTCTAAGAAGTATGCGGTGCAATCCGATTGGAAGGCACATAGCAAGGTGTGTGGCACCAGGGAGTATAAATGTGACTGTGGCACTATCTTCTCTAGGTAAAATTTTCTTTCCTTCTAATTTTGGTTTGTTCCTTTGTTCTAATAATGTTTCTCTATGTTAACATGTTAGAAATTTAGCATTAATTCTTGATTACTATTTGGAACTTTTGTTGTGATGAAGTACTTTGGATAATTAAGTATACATATATGTTACTGTGCTTTAGTTGCCACCTTGCCAATACAAAATGCACCAACGTTGTTAATTAGGGACCTGACAAGTTTTGAGTTTTAATCCTTGATTATATGTTTTAAAAGCCTTTTACTATTGAACAATGTGAAATAATTAAGAAATTTATTTTTAGAATACTACTTTTTCTGCTTGTAAATTATTTCTTTGATTCATGCACTAATATGTTAAAAAGATTACATGATTTCATTTGAAAAACTTAGCTTTTTATGACACTAACAAGCTACTTTGTTGAGCTTTTAAATGACGCCAAGTTCTCGAGGGTTGATATTTTTTTAGGGTGCGTTTGCGACAAAGAATAGTGTTAACCTGGGTTAGCTACTATTTCGAACTACTATTTTACATTTGGATTTGTTTGAGTTAGCAAAAAAATACTATTCTTTATTTGTCTTTTGTGAATGAGTATGTTATTTTATTAACTCAACTAAAAATTAAATTAATTTACTATCTCAAATTTGAATTAGCTTACTATTCTCACTAATTCAAGTCTTCATCCAACATCTTTGAGAGATATTTGAAGTGGTTTGGAAATATTCTTTTTGCCGCGAGTCTCCCTGTCTAAATATTTTTGAATTTGAAGCTAAAATAACTTTGCATGTTATATCGATCAGCAGTCTGGTTATATGTTGGTGTCATGTCACTTTACGTACTTGGTTTTTGACAGCATCAACTTTTAACACTTAGAAAGGACATGACATGGTACCAGTTCTTGCTTTTTATCAGCAACTGTCCATTTTTATTTCAGAGATAGAGTGCCTTAAATTTATCCCCAAAACCAAAATAGTGGGGTTTCAGCATTACATAATGAAAGAAGCTAAATACTTGCATTGATTATATTTTAAACGGAATGTTTTGTTTTTTTTGTTCAAATAGAAAAGGCCTTGAGGTCATTTACATTTTCGACTCATTAAAACAATGTTTTTCAAATAATATATGAGCAACTTAGAAACTTACTATTAATTCAGACTAATTTCCATCTTTCCATGAAAAAAAAATCATATATTACCCGGAAATATATTTTTGTTTTTGTAATCAATTTTGAAAAATTAAAACACCTAAATTTGAAAGAAAATACCGACTGTTATTTGATTTTGCATTTAACTTTACATAAATTGTGTTTTTGCGGTACATTAATTGAAGCAATTAGGAGGCAAGGATTATATTTTGTTGTATACTTATCTCATTGTCTGGATACAGAATTGCCAAAAATGTACTAAAGCGTACGCTTTGAGGAAATAGAACAAAAGGTTACCATATAAGGATTGAAAAGAAGCCGAAGCAAAAAGATTCCTATATCTTTTTTTTTTTTTTGGAATTTGAATTGTAGAAAAAATATTATATCACTTGATGCTATATTGTATCTGTCTTTCTATCTCTTCCATATATGGACCATATCCCACCATCTTATAAAATTAATAATTATAGATGTTATTGCTCAAGCAATTCATCATCAGTCATCACTAAAAAAAAAAAAGATTTATCTCACATTTCATACCTCATTTTTCTCATGGAAGTTGGAAATGTCTGTACCTCCAAAACCCTAAATTTTTTAACCAATTGTTATGTTTGAAGGTATCTTGTTTCTCACTCTATATATCTGACAAGTACATTTGCATGCAGAAGAGACAGCTTTATCACACACAGAGCTTTTTGTGATGCATTGACTGAAGAGGCTACTTCTACAAAAGCTACACCTCTATCTGTTCCTATGCCTACACCTATACCTAGTACACTAGACCCACAATCCCTTCTCTTTTCTCAAGACTTCTCTTCCTCTCTCATGCAAAACCAATTTTCCCATTTGCATGCAAGAACAAATGCACCAAATGAAGTTACTCTCCAAGACCAGTGCATGAAACAAGAATTCATTCCTCCATGGGAAAGCATGTCAATGCCTCTTCCTGCTTACCCAACAAGTGCCAGTGCAAGTCAAAATACGGGACTTGTTGGTAATTCTTCGGCTCACTTATCGGCAACTGCACTTCTACAGAAGGCTGCTCAAATGGGTGCAACTATGAGTAATGGTTACAACACACAAATGGCTTCTCATGGTTCTAATGCAAACATTTCTGGCTTTGGTCTCGGGTTGGTTTCGACTTCCCAGCAAGACCAGTTGCATGAAATGGTGAACAGGTTTGATGGGTCAGAGGGGTTGAGAGGTGGTGATGTGTTGACAAGAGATTTCTTGGGTCTTAGAGCTTTGTCTCAGAGAGGAATACTTAGCATGCCTGGTTTAGATCAGTGCATGAATGCTTCTACCAGTTCCTTCGATCAAAACAAGGAACCGTGGCATGGATAGATACGCGCGCCTTAATCTCTCTCTCACATATATACTCTGATTAATTAAGCTGTAGCTACACTTTTTTTTTGTTGAGAATTGCAATGAAGAGTTAGCATATATTTGAGAGGCAGAGAATTTGATGTGAGAAAAATGCTTCATATTATAATTCTTCTATATATGTTTGTTCTCAAATCTAAAGCCGCTTTGGCGTTTTCCTTCTTTAATTTATTTCTTCAGAGTTACTTCGCCCCGAAATACTTTTATTCAACTTTCTTTCCAAAATGTTAGGAACTCACAAGTCAAAATTTGCACAAACAGTAGGGGCATCTTGCATTTTATCTTCCAAAATATCAGCAAGGGGAAAAAAGACAGCCAATATTTATCAATCCAATTAAGGGCTCACCCGCCTGAACTAGAATCCGTATCCCCTCGGATACCTTAGACTATTGCATGAAAATGAAGGATCTGAATTTTGTCCCTGCTGGACCAAAAAATCCAATGTTTATTGTAGATTTGTTTTGAGATTCGTGTCAGAGTTAAAAAAAAAACGCTATGAATTTATTAATTGTCTCAAGTATATGGGTGATGTAGATTTTCTAAACTAGGGTTGTTAACGAACAAGCTAATATTACAATAATGGGAGGGTATCCGCGGACGATACAGTTGGTATACCTTTCCGGATACTACCATCGCTAATAGAAAAAATATCTTTACGTCAGTATATCGTCATGGATGGTCACTTTTTATGTGAGTTAATATTGTGAGTCACTCATAGTGATGTAGTTAGAATTTGAGGAGTCAGTGGTAGGCATAAATTGGATTCGTTTTTTTTCTTTTTCTTTTTTTTCTAAATGGATTCAAATTCGAATTGCCTCTATAAATCCCTTACCGCCTTTGCACGAGTTGCCTATCGAATCGCATCTCTACTTATTTAATTACATGTAATTTCTAAATTAGTAATTGATACCAATATTACTAAAACAATTACTTATAATTTCTAAAACAACGATCAGCATCTCTACTTTCTGACTCTTCGTTCGTGTTTTTGGTTTTTCTCTGTTAAAATCACATAGGGTAATTCTTTTTGGAGCGGAGGTGAGAACCAGGGTTGCGTGAGATTAATTCATTGAAAAAAAGGTAATGTCTCCCGGGCTACAGTCCCCCCAAAAATCTCCGTGTATAAAAGTCTTCCCTTTTTAGCTTAGTTCTGATGCGCTTTTAACTGCCACAACTGCCATAATTTCAAGTACAATAAGTATGTTTACAGAATAATATGTGTATGTTTATAGGATAATATGTATATGTTTACAAGATAATATGTGTATATTCACAGGATATTATGTGTATGTTCACAGAAGGTGGTCCCCAACAGCTGTCACGCGTTTTTAACAGCTTTCACGCGTTTTTAATAGCTTTCAATAGTTTTTATGTTGACAGGATTTAGTATTGATGTTTACATAATTAGTTAAAAATATCCGGGGATTTTTGGAGAGCTGGAGTTGGAGGACTGTTAGTTCCTTATTAATGTGTAGTTGAGGAGAAAATTAAAATTGATTAATGAGTTTGAGTTATCTCAGCAAATTAATTTTAATTAGACTGTTCGGATTCAGTGATAGACAATGTGTATTCTAGACAAACCTATATTTACAATGATGTAATAATTAAATTTGCAAATTTAAAAGTAGACAAATGCATACTCCTGAGAATACCTAGCCCCATCACTGATTGCTCATAGACCAAGAATAAAAAATAATAATAATTGTTTTCCAAACAAATTTTGTCGTTTCATAACAAGCACAAAAAATAATAATAAAAGAGTCAACAAATAACTTCAGTGTAGTTTAAACTCTCTAATAACGAGCAAGCAAAAATCGAACGGAGTAAACTATATATGAGCTTTTTCGAGTCATCTCGATCGAGCGCAAGAACTACAATGTAGGATGCTTTTTCCGCACTGACAGTATTTGGACCGTTCGATTGACATATATATATATATATATACAGAGAGAGAGAGAGAGAGAGAGAGACTTCGTAAGATACCTATTATTTTTTAATATTTAGAACATATGCTACGAAGTACGATCGCCGGCTACTTAATACAGTCAAGAGACTAGCTAAGACAGTGTGGACTGTGGAGTAACATATGCTGTACTGTTGCTCTTCTTCATTCACTTCAAAAAAACAAAACACTATATATATCCTACAGCAATGCTAGGGTTGAAAACGGAGCGGATAATACTGATACTATATGAATACATATACGGATAAGAAACGGATATTAAAATTTAAAATCAAATTCATTTTAAACGGATACGGATATAAAACAGATAATGATCGCATAATTAAGATATATTAACTTCTAAGATATAAATATTAATTAAGACATTAAATATAAATAGTAACGAACTTTTAAGAGATGAGAGATAATATATTCATATAATATATATATTAAATAAATAAATGGTAACAAAAAATGCTATGGTCTAGTGGTTTGAAGCTTAGTCTAAAAGCTTTAAGATAAGAGGACATGAGTTCAAATCCCACACCTATAGCAAATATTAATTTCTCTTTTATATGAGTCCAGCTAAACTATCTGAATTCGGATAGTCCGGATATCCGTTCCGTTTAGAACTCCAAATCCATATCCGACAATTATCCGAATCCGGATACGGAGCAATGCAAGATATATCCTACAAAAATTTCCTACCCTATTAGCAACAGCAATATATGTTGTGGAAAATCATCAAAGTGCATATATAATTGGCCAATGGATATTAAATGTAGAGAAGATTTGTATCATATGATATTGAAGATTGACAATGATTTCTTTTTAAAACATTTTGACATTTTGTTTCTTTTAAAGGAGAGTCCATATTTGATCATAATGATAGCCAAAAAAACCTTGCGAAAATTATTCTTAAAAATAATTGTGGTTTTCTGTAATTTATTAGACAGTGAATACTTGAGAAAAATGTGAATTACTTTTTTTTTATTTGGATTTTTAACAAGCTTTTTAATCAATTGATTGTGGCCGACTGCCAAATATATATATTTTTTGATTGGTACTTAATTATAAGATAACAAGGGAGGACAAAGGTCAATATGAACTTTTCTCCGTTCAAACCAACGGATAGATCATGTTGACCCGGTCAACAAAAGTTTATTAATTTTAAAAAGTGGCCACCTTTTATATATCCTCATTAATGTACAAGATTATATTATTAGTCTTATTGAGGCCAAAATAATAATATCGTCACAAAAATGCTGATATAACATTTATCAAATTGTCAACACATATTTTTTTTAATATATGTTTCTATATATGATCTATACAATATGTATATTGTACACGTGAAATATTATCAAATTTTGTGCAAGCTTTATTGTTTATCAAAATATGAAAAAATTGTAATAATCTCGATCGGCTTAAAACATATAGAATATCAAATGACACTTAAATTAAATTAAATTAAATTAAATTTGACATACTAATTTATGAAGGTAACAGCATGCCATCGATCTTTTTTTATATACATTTAATTAATTTATTAAAATTGAAATATATTTGTACATTTCTTAAGCTATCACATTGTTTATGAGTTGTTTTTAAAAGTATATATATATTAGACATACTATTCTATTTTATTTGTAATATATCTTGGTATACGCGAGCACAACGCATGGCAAATTTAAATGTTAGTAAGGTTGCGGTGTTGACTGGAAAGGTTCTCCACAAATCTAATTGCTCTGTGCTAATTTATTCTCTATTTTTTTAATTAGGTCTCCCCACATTTGTTACATCAATTTATCTGTTATCTTTTCTCTATGCTAAGTGGGGGTCTTGTATCAATATTATTGAACTTAAAAAGAGATCTTGGAGTTTAAAAAGAAAGGATAAGTTGTTTATATTTGATGAGTTGAAAAATAAATTATGTTTATATGTCTATGTCCCTTCTGACCTTCTCACGAATTAAAAAAAAAATGGTGGAGCCGACATTTTTATTAATATTCAACTTTTAATATATTTTATCACAAATAACTAATTTTTTGAATTTTTATTAAACATACCCAAACCGCGAGAATTTATTGTGGTTTAGAATTTTGTTTTTGTTTTTTGCACTATAAAAACATCATTTCTCTCTCATCCCTCTCAGAATCATTAGATATCAAAGAAAGAAAGAGAAGAAGAGAGAACGAGAAGGCAATTTCATAGGTGAAAAAGGACGACTTCTGAGGTGATTTTCGGGTATTTTTTATTTTTTTTCATGCAACTGTCACAACTAAAATCAATAAACTGACAAAATATTTACCATTTATAAATATTGTTTATTGGGCATGTCTATTGCCATTTCTGTACATTTTGGAGGGATGTTCATAACTGACCAGTATGGGGTTCGTTGTTCCAAAGAACCGTACAATACATATTTTGTTGAGAAAGATTACTAATTTGAGGAGTTGAAATCAATTATTTACGAAGCGAGCGATTACAATAAAAATCATTGTGACTTAGAAATAATAAGTTAAATAATTCATAATGAAAAGTATAGTAGACTCACATTGGGAGATGAAAGGGCAATAAGCGCCATCATCGCGTGGGTTGTGAGGTTTGGCAATAATGCCTTCGAAATTTTTGCCTGCAAAAGTTACAGAGAGTCAGGGGCTGGAAGTTCAGCCTAAAATTCGATTGCAGAAAATTATCAACCAAATTATGAACCACATACTTTATTAGTATCCAAACCAGTACAAGTACCAGAACCCGAAATATACAATAATTTACCCTAACCACAATCTCTGCCTTTTATTTCACCTATATCCATGTATGGAGCTCCTTCATCCTTACTCATGCTTGAACCAAATCCTTATCCTAGACCGGCACCAGTACAGTAAGATCCAATCGACAGAATTTGAATTTATCAATGATATTTTGGAAGAACCTCTGCAAACTGGGGATGAATGGGCAGAAGGAAGCTAAGACCCTGCTGAAGAAGATGATTTTGATGCAGAAGATGACACATAGCTAAGTCATAGACAGGATAGAAATATGCCGTTAAATGATCATTCTGCGACTCACCCATTCTCAAACTTCAATGATTTATTTGATTTTTAAGAAGCAGATGTTTCTTATTATGGTCATCGGGTTGAATACAAGAGTGATCTAGCTCTCGACCAATACTTCGAAAATAAAGAAAAGCTGACGAAGAAGATTAAAGAACATCATATCGACAAGAACCAGGAGATAAAAGTAAAGAGAAATGACACCACTCGGATGGAAATGATCTACAGGACTCCGGGTTGTCATCTCGTTCTTAAGGCAAAAGCAACTGATTATAGAGATGCATGGATGATAATTGAGCAAGACATGCCTCACACATGCAAGTCTGAGTACTCAAGAACTAACCATGCAGAACTCACGGCATCAATCATTGCAGATATCATCGAGAATAGCATTAAGAGAGACCTATGTATAAGAATCCAAGGTGTGGCAAACTGTGTAAAGACTAGGTATAGGAATATAACCCTAAAGTACAACCAACTTTGGATAGGTCGTGAGCTTGCAATAGCCCAGCGATTTGGGAGTTAGGAGATTTCATACAGCTTCATGAAATGATTGCTTATCGGGATATGCCACAAGAATTCTAGCCCGAAGCACCAATTTTTTACTAGTGTGATTCGAAATAAAGATACATGAGAGATCATGGAAGGTGTTGCCTAATTCAGGGCCATAACATGGACTTACGAACCATGCATCCAAGCATATTAGTACTTGAGACCGGTCATTAGTATAGATGCAGCCTTTCTATCTGAGCGTATGAGGGAAGGTTTTTGATGGCTGCGGCTATGATGCTGAGAACCAATTGAATGCATTTAGCATTTGCAACTGTGCATAAGGAATATGAAGAGAACTAGGGTTTTTGCTTACACTAGCTTAGGGTTAATGTGATTGGTGTTAATAAATTCGTATGTGTTATATCAGACCAACGCAAGGGGATCAAAGTTGTATTGAAACCTAAATACGGATGGGATGGGGAGAATTTTGTGTACATATATTGTATGCAGCATGTTGCTGATAACCTAGTCTAGACTTGTGGGAATGACAAATGGTTCAGAGATAGGTTCAAACAAGGAGCCAGAAAGAAGAAGCCAAGAAGGTTAAAAGAGATGTTCAAATATTTTGCCATGGCATGTCTAATTTTGTCTAATTTATAACATTTTTTATAATTTATAATATTTTTGTTTAATTTATTATATTTTGTTAAGTTTTACTTTATTCTATTGCAGCAAAATCTAAAGTGTAATGCATTTTTTAGGAGAGTGGGTAAGAGTAAGACACGTCCTAGTGATCCAAATGAGCCATCAAATTATGAGAAGATTTTACAGATCTGTGATGGAGGATACTGATTTGGTATCATGGCAACAAACGACTCTGAGTCCCTAAATGATGTCTTTAAGGTGAGTCGAAGAATGCCTATGGCTGCACTTGTGAAGGATACATTCTACAAGTGCAACCATTGGTTTGTTGAGTGGCGACAACGAGTGACGGAGCTAAGCAATGCATCTCGGATTTTTTTCTAAACGAGTATATGATAAGCTTACCAAACAGTGGGATAAAGCTTTACCAATGACTATGACCTCATATACGCATGGAGAAGGTCAGTACCAAGTTACAGTCCCAAATGAATATGTTTCAGCAGTCCAAGTAATCATGCAAGAATTGAGTTAAAAAATTGTAAAAATTGTTTTAAGTAGTACCAAATTGAGTTCAAGTAGTCCAAGTAATCCAAGTAATCATGCAAGAATTGAGTTAAAAAATTGTAAAAATTGTTTTAAGTAGTCCAAGTAATCATGCAAGAATATGTTACAGTCCCAAATGAATATGTTTTAGTAGTATCAAGTTACAGTCCCAAATAAATATATTTTAAATTAAAAAATTGTTCATAAAAAATACATTACAACAAATAATCATAAAAAGAGGATTAAATACAAGAACTGAAATATGCAGTAAAACAAGTCATCATGCAAGAATTGAGTGATTGACAGTCAAGGAGTGTCGGCTAGGTTAAATTATGACTCTCTATCTTGAGTTATAATTCCATCAGGTAAATGAACGGCCGATATTATTATGAGATTCGAACCATAAAAGTTTGTGAACCCATTTTGATCGAACCAGACCTAGTTTGAATTTGGTTTGAATTAATTCGAACTGAACTTGGTTTGATTCGTTTCAGTTTAAATTAATTTCGAATCGAATTAACTCAAATTAAATTTGAATCAAATTTGAATCAAACTTGAATCGAATCACGAACTACGAATTTTTTTTTGCCAGCACTAGTATCACCTAAAAATTCGGTATTTTGTCTAGGCTTTATTTTTTAAGATAAATCTGTCACGGGTAGTAAAAGTTTTCTAATTTTCATGATGAGGTCATGTCATTCATGTCTCTATTTATCAGTTTCGTTTTTGCAATATATCCGTTACCTAATTTGACAAAAACAAAAAATATCTGATGTCTATACTATTTTCAAGGGGAATGGGAACGAAGGATAGATTCTTCATAACTTGTCTTCTTTATGGAAAAATAAATAAATCAGAGCGTGGAAATGTAGCTCACAATAGAAAAGAATTCTACAACAGTAGGTGCATTACAAACGCTGCGTGCTTCAAATTTGGCAGTTTCAATTTTCAGAAAGAATTGTACAGATATGAAATCGGGAAATAACAGGCGAAGCATCACGTGCATGTGAAAAACAGTCTTATGGACAGTCATACACGCCACCATCCATCAATCTCATTCTCAGGTCCACGTCCCAGTTTTCAAAAACAAATCATTAAAGAAAAAAAGAAACAAGACTGGAGAGGTGCATGCATGTGGGCTCGGTGGGCCCTACCAGGCCTTTTCTTTCCCATCGAGATTTTCACGTAGATGTGGGCCCGCCCTTGTCTCAGAATCTACTCGGCTATTTGTGTCTTTCGCCACCCAAACATTCTTTTTTTGGGACTAAGTCCCTAGTTGCGTCTGTAAAACTAAGTGTTAGGCGTACTTTTGCTCTGCGGACCAAAATCTTCACCCCAAAAGACACTGAGGAACTTGATTTGATTCAGGTTAAATATTTGAATAATTATACTAATTTTCTCACTCCTATCCCTTCTTTTTTTCCGCACTCTCTTTCTCAATCTTAACTTCTTTAACAATCATTTATCTCCCCATTTATTTTGCTAATAATTTTCATTTATCACCACATTAAATTCGACTGTCATTTAATAATAATCATCGCATTAATTATATTGTCATAAAATAACAATCCCTGCATCAATTATACTTTTCTTTAATAATAATTTTCGCTAACATATAAAGTATTTATCAATATAATATAAAGTATTTATTCATATAAGATAAAGTACTTATCTATATAACATAGAATATTTATCATTACACTTGAAAAGTATTTATCCATATAACATAAAATATTTATCATTATGTCTGAGAAGTATTTATTATTGATGTTTTACTGAAAGTTTATAATTATGTCTGAGAAGTATTTATCCATGTAACATAAAATACTTATCCATGTAATATAAAGTATTTATGATTATGCTTGAGAAGTATTTATCATTGATACTTTACTAAAAGTTGCAGTTATGTCTGAAAAATATTTATTATTGATGTTTTGCTGAAAATTGCAATTATGTTTGAGAAGTATTTATCCATATAACATAAAGTATTTCTCATTATGTCTGAGAAGTATTTATCATTGGGTGATGGAATTTTTTATTTAATGGTCCCCAGTTGTGCAGCGACAATCCTAAAAAAAGAAAATTTTGTATGGAGATAACTGATAAGTATTTATGAGGTGGTTGTTTATCTAGTGGTCCCCAGTTGTACGGGGACGATTCATAAAAAAAAATTATGTGCGGGGACAATTAATAGATTGCTTTATTTTGTCATAAATATAGATCATTGCATATGAATTAATATTTTGCAAATTCAAGATAAATATTTTAATGCTTCAAGTTAAATACTAACAGTTTACGAAACGCTTACTCATGACTGAGCGGTCCCCCATGATATTTTTGGCAATTTGTGCGGGAATAGACCTATGGGGATTGTTATCATGATCCTAAATATTTTCATTCAAGAACATAATTTTTTCTGATTTTTTTATATATATCCAAAACTTAAATCAAATTACAAAAAATAACCGAACCACCGTTGAAATTTGATTTTTACCTAATCCGATTATCCAATAACCGAATTTTGTAGAAATGTCCGGTTAACCACTCCTCGGACTAAAATGCACAAATCCGGTTAATGGTTAACCGAATTTGTGCATTTTGCCCTCTTTTTTTTTTAAAAACAGAATTATTTATTTATTTTTTGTATTAAAATATTAGAAATATTGAGTATATTTCTTTGAAAACATATACAGTACAATATAATTTGATTTATTAGAAAGACTGCAACAAATAACCCCGATCAATATTTTTCATATCAGATTTTTCGCAGCTGTAAGAAAAATTAATATATTTCTTTATGTGTTGGAAAAAAATAAAAATAATTAGATTTCGAGTTATTGATCCCGGTTCAAAAGTCACTTCTAGGTAATCCAGAAAATATTGTGACCTTTCTAGTACATTTAATTTATAAAAATTTGTATCTATTTTGAGAATTCTTTCTGAAAAACAATAATTAAATAAATTAAAGTTTTTGATTTTTTTCAAAAATAGATACAACTTTTTATAAATTAAATGTACTAGAAAGGTTACAATATTTTCTGAATTACTTAGAAGTGACTTTTGAACCGGAATCAATAACTCGGAATCTAATTATTTTTATTTTTTTCCAATAACACATAAAGAAATATATTATTTTTTCTTACAGCCGCGAAAAATCTAATATGAAAAATATTGATCCGGGTTATTTGTTGCAGTCTTTCTAATAAATCAAATTATATTATATTGTATCTATTTTCAAAGAAATATATTCAATATTTCTAATATTTTAATACAAAAAATAAAAAATAAAAAAAATGCTGTTTTAAAAAAAAAAAAAGGCAAAATGCACAAATCCGGTTAACCATTAACCGGATTTCTGCATTTTGAGTCCAGGGAGTGGTTAACCGGACATTTCTATAAAATTCGGTTATTGGATAACCAGATTGGGTAAAAATCGAATTTCAACAGTGGTTCAGTTATTTTTTGTAATTTGATTTAAGTTTTGGATATATATAAAAAAATCGGTAATTTTTTTATAGTTTTGTGCGGTGTAAACATCAAAGTTTTTTAATTAGAAAATATCAGATGTAGACTTAAAAATAATTACACGCAATATTTTACAAGTTTATACGCATCTTTATACTAAAATTAGTAACTTTTCATTCACCAACTCATCGATAAATGAGCTGTTATATCAAGTTCAACTAAAATTTCAAACAAGATAGATTTTTTTTTTTATATTTTAGTATTCATTATTAAATTAGTTTACTATGAGAATTATTGTTGGATTGTGGCATAATTTACTTGTCTATTTGATTAGATTTGCAAAATATATATTAATTGAATTTTACAATTTTCTATTGTGCAAGTTCATGACCATAAATAATACAATACACACATCAAGGATGAATGAACAATTATAATATTTACCAGGGATGCAGTCATGAAGTACTAGGCACTGGACAACAGAAGCATCACCTCAAGAATATGACTAATGATCTATAAAAATTGGTAAAATAAACTTGAGATTGACCTAAGTAATGTCTATCGTTGTAATTGTCCAATGATTGTTACAACGGATAAAATAAATCATTTACCCATTGTATGACAAATTAAATCAAGGGCAACAGTCTGAAATGGTCGACACCCCGAAATTTTCAAAGGCTGATTGTTATGAGACCGTTACAACGATTAGGGTTAACTATAGCCAAATCCGCCGTAAGTTGGCCAACCGTTATAATGGTCCAGGAATCGTTATAACGGTTAAGACCAAATTATTTCATTTTGATCAGCTATTTATAAATATAAGCAAAATCTGAGTTTGGATTATCACTTTAGAAAAACACTAATTTTAAGATCTAGAAAAAGTCATCGTTGCATGTGCACTTGAACTTCCATATTCAAATTTAATCTCAAGCTTATTTAACCAATACATAACTCTTAGAGTGATCATGCAAGATCAACATTTACACTTATTCACTTGAGCCTTTAGCTCGCCTTGTTATCTTTGAGTCTTTAGTGCTCGTGTGCCATTCCTTGCTTGGGCCGTGTGATTTCCCGTAAGATTGTAAGGGCTCACCGGTTCCATCTAGTACTCCTTTCTCATTGCGTAAATAAAGGCGTGCCACCTCGAAAGTTGCAAACCCTGGAGACGTAAGCGTCAGTGCTGAACTCCGTAAACAACTTTCGTGTCAAGTATCACTAAACTCTACTATTTACTTTATTATTTGTTAGTTTTTATTCGAGTTTCTGTCAAAAATAATTTATAAAGGTGCTAGATAATTTAACTTAGAATAAAAATTTTAAAAAATCATATTCACTTTCTCTAAATGCCTTTGGAACCAACAATTATGTCATCTCATCATGATCATGTAGCAAGTATTAAAACAGTAATATCGAATTTAATTCTTTTAAATTGAATAAAAGATAGTAGTAATTATCTATAACGTCAATTAAGACATCCTTTATTATTGATCTATTGCACATTAGCATAGCAAAGTAAGGTTGGTTTTTTCTAATTATTTTTCAAGAACAATTTTGCTAAATACAAATAAAATAGTTGCACCATTATAATTGAAGTGTGTCGTTTGCATAGTCTCGACTATTTTAACGTTAAATCACTATTTCATCCGTGTTTGTAAAATCACGCAAATTTTTGTTCTTTAGTTTTGAAAGTTCAACAACCTTGATTTGAATATTTTTTTTGTTCTTTGCTGACAATCATTGTATAGGAATCAAGTTGTTAATTAGTAAATATGTCTTCGTTGATGTCGATCTTACGAAAAATATAGTTTTTGTAATTTGGAAAATAATAAATTCTTATTAAATTAATGAGACCTGATTTAATTATGATAGTATTAGTTCCTAAAAATATAATATTATAGAAGAATTATTTGACCGTACGATATGAAAATATTAACGAGATTACTCGTAAAAGTATAAAATAAACTAATAATGTTCATATAGTACCAATCTCTATTAATAAAATACTATATTATAATATGTCTAAAACATGCAACTCTATCGAAATATCAAATGCATTATAACACTACAAGGGTTGGACCCCCAAATAGAGCCACCCCAGGATTTTGAAATTTGGTGCAAATATATATGTTCAGACCAACTCTGCTCCCCTCTGAAATTTTATTTGTCCCCCTCTGGAATACTAATTTATAATTAGTATTAAATTTTTGGTTAAAATTTTGATTGGTAATTAGAATTAGAAGTCAAAACATAGGAAATTTTAAGTTAGAGCACTGTTTTTTTATCTAGTATCCAATTAGCTATTTAAACTCAATTTGTTATTTTCTTATTCGCATAACGAAAATTATGAATCCACCCTTGAACATTTCAGAGTTTGTAAACTAAAGGGCCATTACTGGGTACTTCTTGCAAAGCTCTGGACCCGGGGGTATTATTTTCTCATCTCTATGAAAATTAGGCAGGAGGCTTAGGATTCTCCATTGGTAGAGACCCAATGTTTTGTCTCTTCTTGCACAAACCTAATCTCATCTCATTTCATGAGCCCATAATTTGAGGTGCTTCTTTCACGTGTGGAGATTGCCCCCCATCATCAATTACTTAGCTGTAACCCTGTACTGTTTCAACAGTTGTTCACCGGATCCATTGTGGCCATTGTCTCTGTATAAGATGAATGAGGAACATAGTGACAAATGAATTATTCGGATTCGGTTCGGCGAGATCAAAAATTAGTGATTCGGGTATAATTCTAGTATAATTCGGGAATTATTCGGAATTATTCAGATCAGAAATCTCAGTTCTGCAAGGGAGCAAAAAAAAAAAAATTGTTCTTGGAAAAATTCAGGAAAAATCCGTGAATAATTCGTAAAATTCGGGAAAAGTTCATAAAATTCGGGAATTATTCGGGTTTAATTCGATCAACCGAATAATTCGGTGTTCGGTTCAGCATCACCCAAAAAAGAATTAAACAGGTATAATTCGGATATCTTGTTACATGATGAGGAAATGATAGCACTTTGTGCAGTTTTTTTTTTTAGGCAAAGATATTGACAGGTTTGATGTCACACGACACATCAATCATATATTTTATTTTATTTTGTGTTTCTTAATCGTGAAGTTAAAGTGACTTTGTCAATATCTTTAGCTATTTTTTTTTAAAATCAACATGCAGTTATTTTCCATATATTTGATTTCTCATTGCTTGTAAAGATGATATGAAACTTATTATGTCCAAAAGATAAACTTATCTCATTTCACAGTTACTTTTCTTTATCTCAAATTTTTGTATGATCACTGAAATTTTACTTCAATATGAATTATTTCTTTTTCCCTTCTAAAAATTTGAAAGAACTACGTGCAAACTGCAACTTAAAAGCTATCAAGTAATTATTTACTCCAATATACAAAAACTATATGTATATCATTATTTTAACAATGTAATATCACTATTCAATATCAACTATCTGTATTTATGACATGAATTGGTTGACAATTTCACTTACACATTGTTCAAATATCCTACTAAAACAGTGTCAAAGGGAAAAAAAAACAAGTACATGTTTATGACAATAATTGTAACAACTTCATCAAGGAAAAAAAAAAGTAGTAACCACTAACCACCATAATGACAAATGAATTATTCGAGTTCGGTTCGACAGGGTCAAAATTTCGTGATTCAAAAATATTTCGGATATAATTAAGGAATAATACATAATTATCCGGACTGGAGATTCCAATCTTACAAAAAAAAACCAAAAAAAATAATTCGAAAAAAATCACAAATAATTCATAAAGTTCGAAAAAGATTCATAAAATTCACAAATAATTCAATCAAGTTTGATCAACCGAATAATTTAGTGTTCAATTTGCCATCACCAAAAAAATAAATTATCCATAAATAATTCGCGAGTCTTGTGCCTATGCTAACCACAGCAGACTATTCTCTAAACTTAAATACCACACAAAATGTCACACGAACAGAAGCAACAATGATATCAAGATATGAAAATGCATCAATGATCAACCTATTCCAGTCCCGTGCCAGACTTCCCTCAGTTAGGTCCCACAAACGGCAAAGCATCAATCTTCTGACATGCTAACTATACATAGTACAATCATGGGCTTACCAGTTGAATCAATGGCTGTAAACTAAACAGTAGCAGTCATGCTGACGAGGCCTGTAACGCCTGTTACTGTGGCACCAGTTTGAAACAGTGCACGCCTGATATATAAATCAAGCCTTATTAAGCTATGATTGCATCTGTTTGACATCAGATTTTTGATAAAACAAGGCACAACAAAATAAAATGAAAGGAAGTTGACTCAAGAACGATGCCAAAATAAAACTTTACTTTTACTCTCTTTTTAGAGATTCTTCCCAAGAGTTCAAAAAATAAAGCATACATGATCTGGCACACCATTCACAACAGTTGATCAGGCTTTACATCATTTTTTTTTTGTACAATTAATACATCAAGATCTAATGATTGCTGCTAGTCAAGTCAAGCTATATGGTCAACTATTGCTCGAGATAAATAATCAGCGACATATGGTGATGTTTAGCAGAATACACATCTGATCCATGCTCTCACTGACAACGAATAACTAGCAAAAAAAAAAAAAATCTCTACTAGTTACTAGTTAATAACTTATTGAAGCATGGGTTAATAGTTGAAGGGATGTGACGGTGGGTAAAATGTTAGCTTTTACCTGAAGAGGATAAATTAACCGAGAAAAGTTTGACTTGCAGAAGGTACAGATGAGTTTCTAACTAACATTTAACAAGCTCTGTAATCAAGCTTTCCCTTTTAATTATGAGGAAATTAGTTAGCAATACAACAGACAACAAGAAAAAAAAAATCCAGTTACTCCCACGCTATACAGAATTGTCAACTGGAGATAATTTATGCAACTAACTTGGAGATAATTATCGGAATTCATCATGATAATAGTCAAAATCTTCATCATCTTGAAATACAGTTCCATAAAAAGCATATTCATTCTGGATCATCTCGTTTAAACTCAAAAACCCATCCTTATCCACATCTGCCTGCAAGTTTATAAAGTTTCATTGGCATTAACTAGGTAATTCAAAAAGAGTGAGTCTATGGTACTATGCATAGCACGTATTGGCAAGTAATATGGATCAATATTTTCGTTTTCAAAATCCTAATAGTCAATCCGAACCGTTCAACATGATCCTCATATGAATATGTACTTGCAAATCAAATTTTATATTTTTTAGAATTTTTTTACTATTTTTTAAGATAGGTAGAAAATCACTTATCTAGGACAATTCAAAAAAAGTGATCTTCTACCTATCTTAAAAAAATAGTAAAAAAATTCTAAAAATATAAAATTATGTCTGCAAGTACATATTCATATGAGGATCATATTAAACGGTTCGGATTGACCGTTAGAATTTTGAAATAAAAATATTGGTTTGTATTATGGACAACTCCATACTATGCATAGTACCACAGACTCACTCATTCAAAAAACAATATGTACATGAATGCAAAAGAGTATGCACTGCCCTGAAAATTAGCTTGCTTTATAGTTATTTTGATGTTACTGCTACTGTGCAATTAAAACTGTCCTCAAAGAAAGAAAGTTTCGGAGGGTCAATAAGCTTAAACATGAGCCCACTTATTTTTTTTTGCTCTACCTCAACTTATTTGTCATCGTAATAAAAAAGAGAGAGAGTTGATATGAATCGTACCACAGACATAATGTACTTTGCTTGGTCCTTTGCATAGTGGACTTCTGATGGATGGAGCTTAGAAATTGTCGGTACAACTTCATCTTCTGACAAATATCTGGGTAAAACAAAATGCATGAAAAAACGGAGAAATTACTAGCTACAGGACATGAAAGAATTCCAATGGTGCCTTCTATAAAAGGTTCCCATCACAAATAAATTGTGAGCTGAAAAAAGTTGCAGGTTTTACCATACTAAAAAAGCTTGATACTGGATGTATCAGCCGTAGGTTTAAAGCAAAATACAAGTTTTGCTAAAATTTAGTCAAATCCAGACTGCAAATTTATGTTAGACAGTACACAGTAGCATTAGATAAAGAAGAAAACAAATAGCATGCTAATATTTTACCCGTCATGATTTAAATCAAGTTGCATAAATAGATGCTTCGATCTCGACTCAGACGAATCAAGAGATGTAGCATGGTCTTGATCAAGATCTTTTATGTTTTCATACATTCCGTCCATAAATTCTTTAAAATCAAGCTTCCCATCCTTGTCTGTATCCCTTTCTCTACAAGTTGATACCAAAAGAGAAAATCTATAAAAATAATATCGTACACAATTTAAAGAATTTTCAAGTTTACTTTGAAGATGCTTCTTTTTATTCTTAAATTGATAAATTGATGTTTGTTTCAGGGAGAACCTTATTATCTCTTTGCACAGCCACTTGGTAGTTTTTGGGTTGCTCTCTTCTGACGGATGGAGAAACCTGAAAATAATAATGTCCTAAGCATGATTTTCAAAATCTCAAATTTATAATGCTTTGATTAAGCTTTTAGAAAAAAAGTTAGAAGAGCATACTCATTGAATTCAGTTAAATTAAGGAGGCCATCTCCATCTATGTCAGAAGCATTGAAGTGCTCCTCTCCCCAAAATCCGGTCTTACCTGACAAAAGAAACAAAACGCGCAAATAATTTTTTTTCTTACCCATTTATAGATTTAGTTTAATGTATGTTTCTTATGCAAGAAAATTTTAATGGAACAAGAAAAACCAATGACTAATAATAATGAACTGACACCCAGCCAATCCAAGGTTACCCTCCTTTTATAAAAATTTAAACTGTGAGGAAAAAAAAAACAGCATTGCAGAATCAGCTAACTAACAAGTGTTTTTAGCCAAATCATACAAAACATACGCCAAGTGACCGAATACTGAACTTATGAACCACTGGCCGACATTAAGTCAAAGTTCAAAAACACAGCAAATAATGACCACAGGAATTTCACATGAACCAGCACAGATTTGCCTTGGTGCAGACCCCAGAGCCTATTTAACCAGTTTGGTACTAAAAATAACAATCGAAATGTGAAATACCATTTTGCAATGCACTTGTCCAGCTAGGTGGCTCATACTCCGAGAAAGAAATCAAGCCGTCCTTGTTCTTGTCATGGAACTGCATCTCTCTCTCAGTTCGGTGCAGCATCTGCTTCATGCCCTGATTGAGGTGCCATGTCACCAGCTCCTGTGCTGATACACGTCCGTCTGATGGGCTCACATCAATCAGTGGAAACAACTGTAAGATGCGATCTGTTATGTTAAAACTCTCCTCGTCGTTTATGTAGTTTTCAGCTTTCATATATTCTTCCCATTCGGTCAAATCACCTGCAGAGTGTGTAACGATTCAGAGATGATGAATAATGAAAGCAGAATAAGTAGACAGAGAAACAAGGGTTAATTGACCGAAATGAGAGTGAATTCATCAATTTAATTCCACAATTTAAGAAATTTGGCTTGTCTGGTAGGGAATAGGGGAACTAACACAATTAAAGTTATTAGGCTTATGTTTGCTCCAGAAATAGGAATACAGGGAACAAAGTGTAATAATGTCTTAATTCCAAAAAGGAAATACATTTTTGCTACATAGATTGTAATTCAAGGTTGTTTATTTTATCTTGGACTAGGTGAAAGCATGAGGTTTTCTCTGCACTGATTTTCCCTTGTTATTTGGAATTGGAGACCAGGGCTGGAATTAGATTCTAATACAGAGCTTATATAATCTCCATACCAATTCATGTTTAATTGAAGGATTGGAACAAACTGTAATTGGTCGGGATGAGGATCAGGAGAGAGGCTGTTACAGATCTTAGTCCAGCTTGGTACCCAATTAAACACTGCATTTTAAGTAAACAAATGATACTTGCTATTTTGATCTAATAAGCTTATTCCTCTACTTCAATTATCCCAATTATCAATTTCCTTATTAGCCAACGAAACAAAGAAAGAAAGTTCAAAGATGGAAGCTTATTTTAGTTACCAGGAGTACTATCCTCAAAATGGAAGTTATCCTGCTCCCATTGGCGGTCCTCGAAGCGTTGCTCGAAATCAGCAATGAGAGGGTCGAATATTACCGAGGTGTGGTTACCTGATCTACTGTTTGCCAAGTGGGAGCGGAGATTGAGGCGGCGGTGGCGGTGGTGAAAGGTCGTATCTTTACCCGGTAAGGATGTGAGTAGGAGAAATAGAAGCACCGCGAAGGTTAAAGAGAGGAACAGCACTGTGGGTGACGACTTCGCCATTGTTAAAGAAAGGGAAACGACCGAGAGGGGGGGAGTAATTTAGGTGAAGAGAATCACCGGTTCACGGGGAACAGCATGGACCGAGACTTTCCAAGTTAAATGTATTTCCTGTTGGCGGTGCCACACGAGTTCAGATCCAGTGAACTCCAATTTTTGAATTTTAAATCGGAACCGTCCGATTCAAATCCGTGATAATCTATCTGAAATGGAGTGCACACATTTTGAGAGATGAATTTGAATCGCGAAGCAATCTTGAGCGACGAATTCAAATCGGACGGTCTCAATCTAAAATCAAAAATTGAGTTACTTTAGAAATCCGGACCTGTGCCACACTGCCACTTGCAAAACAAAGGGAGACTTGTCCTAATTCTCGGAGCTCGGCGGTGGGGATCGTTTAGGAATAAACACGGTCCACAAGATAAGAGGAGCTTTCGTGCACCGCAAGGGACAGACGCCAAGTTTCAAATTCGCGGGGTTTATGATGACGTGTCGGAGGTGGAAAACAAAGTCTACAAGGAAACGAACGGGGTATGGATCTGTATTGAAACAGGCCGGACTGGACAGGTACGGGTCAAACCTGTGTGGGTGGAGGGTTAGCACGGGCATGGGTTGTTCGGGTCCGTGTATTGTTCGGTAGGGTAGCACAGCTGCACAAGTTTATTTTTAAAAGCCCTACTCTTATCCGGTTCAACCCTCGAGTATCATAGGTCCGCGGGTTGGTTTAGGCGAATACGGATCTAGACCGTTTTTTTTTTGTTGCTTTTTCTATTTTTTTTCTTTTGTTTTTTTATTTATTTTTAAACCAATAAAATATAAATCAAAATTCATTTAAACTAAAATTCATTTGGTATGATTTTAACTCAATAATTTTTGTTATAATAAAGTATAAATCAAAATTACAAATTATTTTAAAACAATGTTGCTTAAATCAATTACTTCAAAACAATAAAATATAAATAAAAAATTTCTTAAATCAAATATTTAATTGAATTATTTTAAAACAATAGATTTAAAAACAAAAGTTATCATCCTCCTCTATTTCAGGCTTGGGATCGGCTATGTAAAACAACATAGACAAAGTTCTAACTTCTTTTTTGTTAATAATTCTTCTTTCCAATGAATAATTTAAAAACTAATTCACATGTTCAAAAATTTATAATTTAAAAAATAACTATAAAGATCTAATTATCTAAAAATATAATCTAATTATATAACAATTATCTACAAATTAAATCTAACCTATTTAAATTATAAAATCTAACATACACTATATATAAATCTAAAATAAACTATATATATAAAATAAATGTAACCTTCAAATCTCGCAGGAAAATTTTGCGGGAGGTGCCGAACTTCATAATTTCAATACCTTCGCAATTATATTTGCATATTTGTAGAATGAATTAAATTTACCACTGTATTTTTTTAACAATAAATTTAAAATTTGAGAATAATGAAAATATTGAGATTTGAGATAATGAGAGATGGAAAATAATAAGAGTATGAGATGTGAAAATTTGTGAAGGATGGGGGTGTATTTAAGGATGTTTGTTTGGGGGAAAATAAAATTTGAATTTTTTGGGGGTTCGGGTAGGTTCGGGCGGGCGGGTTCGGTCCGAGCAGGTTCGGGTTTGGCACGGTCCAAGTTATCATAGGTTTTTTTTTTTTTTCAAAAAACTGGTCCCGGTCCGTTTTAATCCTTACCCGAGTTACGTACCTACTTGTTCCAAACCCGGATCAGGGTACGATCCGATCGGGTATGGACTTCAGGCGGTCCGATCCAAATTCGACCCAGGTGGGTATTTTCAATACACTAGGTGTGGTCTGTGAATCCATATCCTTTCAGGGTCCAAATCCCTAAAGTAACCCAAATTTTTAGTTTAGATATAGACCGTCCGATTCAAATCTAGGCCAATCCGGTTCGAGATGGAGCGCACGGGATCCTTAAATTTGATGGTCCGATTTTAATCTGACGGTCCAGATCTAAACTTAAAACTTGGGTTACTTTGGGAGATCCGAACTCATCCTCTCAGGCACCTGACTCAAGCAAATTATAAATGGACCGACCAGATTAATTCCAGATGGACAAAGTTAAAAACACTAATCTAAGCCGTCCGTTTGTGATTTGCTTGAGTCAGGTACCCGGGGTTAACCGAATTCTGGTCGGTATGAACCCCAGTTTGGAAAACAAGACCCGAGTCGAACCAACAAATTACACAGGACAGGACAGTCAAGTTCAGTTCCATTCTCTGGATAATTATTTATTACTTAAAAAATTTAAAAATCTAGTTATTTACTTTATTTTATTGTTTATATTCTATACTTCGTTTGATACAGCTTAAATTAATTTATCTGAAACGGTGAAATGGTAAAAAATAAACTTTTGTCTTCGTACAGATGAAAAAAAGCCTGAAATTAAATAATACGTTTAAAGAGATGAGATAACTTATTTCAAATTAATTAATCTCTTAATTTATCTTACTTTTGCTTATTGTGTGAAGTAAGAAATTTACTTCACATATTACTCGACAATCACTATACAGAAAATACCAATATTATCCCCGCCTTAAAAAGAATTAACAAAATAAAATTTGAATCTATGCAAGATTGCTGGTTAAATACATACGTTCCAAAATTATTAATTGAACCAAAAAATACAAAATTTGAACATTAACTCATGCGCTCCGAAATCAAATATAGTATTGATATTTTTAAAAATAGAACAATTTTCGTTATTTTCTGCAGTTTTCACTTTTAAATTTGGTTCATTATTTACCTGTACAGGTTCCCAAAAAAAAAAAGGTGAATTTGTACTGAGCAAAATCAGAATGATTTTCTCTGAGCAAGTGAAAACATTATCTTTTCTAAAATTTATCTATTGGAAACTGAACCAGAATATAGGATTATCCCCATCTCGTTAATAAATAAATAGCATAATTTTGTAATTAGCAAGAAAAAATAGAAGGAAATATTAGACTTAAGTAAAAATCATCTTTATTATCTAGAATTCATATATGTTGCTTTTTGTTTTGAAAAATAAAAAAACTAAACTTTATTTATCTACTTTATCCGGTTTAAAAGGAACGGACTAAATTCAAACAAGGTCATGTTTAAAACCGGAATCGTATCCTCTGCGGAGCTTTTAATCTGGTTCGTTCGTTTTAAATCGATTGGGTAGGACAAATTTTGAGAATTTTTTTAATTCAGGCAAGATCTGATCTGGTCTGCTCGATTCAAAACAAACGGAACTCCGGAGAGGATACGATTCCGTTTAAAACCACCCTCTAAGTTCATTTTAAAAATCCCGTCACTGTTTGGGATCTAGTCTGCTTTAGAAAGCAGCAAATATGCATCACCTATATATATCTCTCTATCGCGTTACTGTGCACTGCTATCGTTGCTATTATTCGTTGATTTTCAACTGTCCTCTATTTATTTAAGAGGAGATCACTTCACTATTCTTTATTTTAAAGCTGGGTTTAATTATTATGAGGCTTATTGTGTTATACTTCTACTAGTAAGCATTATTATCAGTATTGTTGTTATTACGAAGTATCACATTGTTATCTTCTTTTTAGTAATTGCTAACTGCAATCATGATTGACCATCAATTAATTATACTGTATTACTGCAGACCATTTGTTTATGTGAATGATGGCAATGTATATAAGTTTACTTCTTTGATTGTTTAAAATCTCAATTGCTTCCTGGTTTGCTCTTCAATCTTCCAAATCCGTTTTTGTTATCTGTTTCATCTCCTGGAGGGAAACCTTAAACAACCAGTTTTTTTACAGCTAGATGTCTCTCATGCAGTAGGGTTCAATCACATCTTTGAATTGGGGGATGAAAGAGTAAACATTTTGACAGAGCAGTTTTTGATTCATACAGTGCACGAGTTGTAAGCAGCATTATTTTGACTCTATTATCCATGCAATCCATTAATTAAAAACTGCCCTGTCAAAATCTTCACCCGGAAGAAATCTGATGCCGTTATCAATTTTGATGTCACCTGATACCATAAAAAAATCGTTTTTCTTGACATGGAAATCACAGATCTCTGAATTTACCACCAAAGGTCCACAAACACTGTCAAGTTTTTTTTTTTTTAAAAAAAAAAAAAAAAGGATTTACCACATGGATTCGGGTTCCATTACTCTTCTGTTTCATTTACTGATTTCAATTTTAATCAATTTTTCTGCATCTCCACTAAAATCTCCTCTGTACCGCCGTACCATCCAGCTATGATCCATCCAATCTCAAACAGACGGATCAGATGCATACCGACAGCCATAATATACATTAATCTGAACTGTTACTAGAAATCCAATAGGAACTGTTAGGATAAAAATCAGGCAATCTAGATCTCATTCTCCTTGTATATTTTATCATACAGTACAAGTGGAGCTGACTAATGGGTTCTAGGACACAGGGAAGTTGGTTTATAAGCACAAATTGCAATTTTGCAAAGGGTGTGCTCTAAAATTAAGAACCAAATGCGAATACAGGTCCAAATCCCGATTTTAAGATGACTAAAACTATTTGTATTTGGAATAATATGAAACAGTACTTCCAATAAACACCATCAAAAATATTACATTCCTCAGCTAACCTTACAGGTTTATACTGGGTCAGGATTTATCACTGACACTGTCAAAAGCAACATGACCCATATTCTAATAATAAAAAATGAAACAAGGGACCAGCACAAATGATCATTTAAGTCTTGAGAGGAGCCTTCTTCTCTCGGTCAGAAATACGAGCAGGAGCATTTGAATGTGACTTGAACCGGCCTCTTCCCCCCTCATCAGTTTCCTGATAATAAAAATAAACCCCATTCTCACACAAGTTAATATATCAAATAATAATCAAACAAAAGATGAGCAATACTATGTGTATTGAGGACAAATTTGACCCTACAAAAGCTTATCATCTAAACCATTCCCTTCAGTATCTTTCCAGAAACTTTTAGAAGTACCACTCCGCACTTCTTGGTAACTTCAGATAAACTAGGAAGAATTGAGAGATGTCGGGTTGTTTTCTATAAAAAATAAATAAATAGAAGAGAATAACATCTAGAAGGTGCTGTTTCTAATGTTTTAGTGGGACATGCATAGTTTCTCATTCTGCAAGGAATGCATTGCATATTGAAGTCTGTCGGTCCAAGTCATATCTTCCATGTACATGAATTTACCTTTTTCTTGACGATCTGAACAACATCTTCGTCGTTAAGATTGTGTTGGAGGCCACAATGCTGAGGGTAGTGGCGTGCACTGGTACCCCAGACTAGCACGTATTTCACATCCTTCACTAAACTCCTATGGATGTGGTTGCAAAAATCTTCGACAGTGCATCCTCCTCTATCCTAAAAACCGCCCCAAGAAATTTTTATAAAACAGAAGAATATTAACCCGAGTAAGAATGAAATATGAAGTAAGATACATGACAAGGGAATGGAGATTACTGTTGAAAGCACGACAGGATCAGAGAAATCAGGTTGTTGTCCCTGAGGCTTGGTGTAAACCCTAACCAGCCCCATCTCCTCCCACATCCTTGCAAGTAGTCTATCCAAATTCAACTGTAAGAAGAAAATGTAGTTATAAATAGAAGAACTTTTCAGTTGTCTAGTTTCAACTAAAATTAAAGAGATGGAATGGCAGTACCTGTAAGTTGCAACTGATGACAACAGAATTAGGCTGACGGGCCAGGTTGTCAACATCATCAATACCAATCACATCAATTTTGTTGTACACGTAAACACATTTCATGTACTTGCGGTTGCCTTCTATTACATCTATTAAATCATCAACTGTGGCATCCTCACGGAAGAGGATCTACTTGTAAACAAAACTAAAAGTTAGCTGCCCAATAAAGGATTTCAGATAGAACTGGGAAAAAACAAAGGAAAAAGAAGAAGAAGAGTGCCTCAGCATTGTGAATCTTGTACTCATGAAGAATCTGATAGCAAAGCTTCTCATCAACATGGGTCAATGTGCATGTGCTGTTGAAAGATATTCCTCCAGTTTTCTTCTTCTTAAAATATATCTGCATTTGTATATATATGAGTTAACAATATGCAGTCACAAAATGTCAGATGCAGTTCACGAGATCCAATACTAAATACAGATACCTGAGGAGGCCTCTTGTTTAGACGCAGCCCAACAGCTTCCAATTCTTTAGTTAAGATCTGACGATGCCCTTCGCTCTGACAAAAGAATTATTTAGCAAGGAAAAAATAACTAGGAAACTATATATTCACCAAATGCAAAACAACAACATAACATTTAGAAGATATACTTTGGAAGCATCAAGAACCATCAGCACAAGATCAGATGACTTGGCCACTGCAATAACCTGAAAAATTAAACCAAAAAGGAAAAATAATTATTTCATTCCATTAGAGAAGCATTTCAGTCTCTAATATCAAATAAAGCTGGTAATACTATTCTGTTCAGGCTTTTAGCTCTGTTAAGCTTCTTTTGTTCGTTGGGGCTTAAAATAACAAATTATGACAAAAAAACCATAAAGAAAGGGATATTACCGTTACAAATTATAACAATAAAGTCAGCTCTGGTATCATTGTTGTGTCCTGAAATTTACAAAGAATGTAAATTCACGTACCTGACGGCCACGACCTTTGCCTTCAGATGCACCTTCAATAATACCGGGAAGATCAAGCATCTGTATCTTTGCATCATTATAGTGTATTATACCAGGAATGCATGTCAGAGTTGTGAACTCATATGAGGCTGCCTCAGAATGTGTGCCAGTCAACATGGTCAACAATGTTGACTTTCCGACACTGCCAGAATAAAGATATATTAGACAAATCTCATAAAAATATAGAAATTAATGATAAAAAAGTTCGAAAAGAAAAACACAAACCTGGGAAATCCAATCAATGCAACACGACCATGTCCAAATTTTGTCACTTCAAAACCCTCACCAGCTCCACTAGAACCCTATGTTAGTTAAAAATGTCAAGAATTAGGTTATGCTTTTATTTGATGTGCCAAACTACTTACAGAAAAGGGTAAAAGTTTAGAACTCTTAACAAATCAAATACCTTTGGAGGCTCCAGTAATTGGGTCCTCAATTTTGCAATCTTTGCCTTCAATTGACCAAGATGGTACTCTGTTATAATTTGAGGACAGGAGATGATTCACTCCCACAACAATATGACAGTAATAGGATAATATATAGATCAAAACTAAAGACACAGAGTTAAAATTGACTAGTAATGTGAAAAAAATAAGCTTGCCTGTAGCTTTGTTCTTCTGAGTGCGAGCCATCTCAGCTTCAATTTCCTTAATTCTTTCAATAATCCCCATATTTCCTTCTTATTGTAAGTCACTCTCCAAAAAGATAGAAAAGGCTCCCTGAAAATTTTAAAACATAAAAAATCAGCAGCAGAAATAGAAAATGCAACTTAAAACTATATAAGTGAATTCAAAAGAGTCATGATTTTGTATTGTAAAATTGTACTTCACATTTCTCTGCTACATATAAATGGAGTGCATGCTAAGGTTCAAAAGACTTAACTTAAAGGCTACGGTAAAGTTTATTTTCAGAAAAATTGTGGTTATTGTAAATCTAAAAATCCTAAGTTTATTCTACTTAAGCATGTATGCAGATGCAATGCTTATTCCTGAAAACAACTTCCTAAGCTATTACTTTGAAGCTTGAACTATAAACAAATTGCGATTTCCATAAGAAGCCCGATGCAAGCCTAGTAACAAACTTGATCCGGTAATCACTCCCTGTTGTGTATATAAACTTTTTAATTGTCAACACAAGTTTAAGGGTGTCCTACTCCAGTAACTGGTCCGAAACAGTGCCAGATACCATTTTTTTTCAAAACAAAAAAGACTCCAGTAACAGACTTCAACTCAACAAAGAATTGTCTCTGTTAAACATCTAAATCACAAATGTTCCATCATATGGACAATCAAGCCAAATGGACTTTTGAAATTACATGCCAGGAAGCAAACTCAAAACAACTGTAAAATTACAGCGAAATTTTCGACTAGCGAGGTAAATTGCAATGAAAATTGTTGAAGTTGAAAACAGAGAGCGAGATTGTCTGATCGCTTACTTCAGAGAGCTCAGGGAGGATATACGAACGCGAGCCGTCGACTGATTTGCTTCTAGCTCGGGCGAACTTTCTTGAATCAGGCTCTTCTCCTGTCTATTTGCAAACGGAGATGTCGATAGCACTCTTAGCGACCAAAAAAAGTAATGGACCAATCCGTTTACTAAAAACGGAGATAGTCGTAAAGCACTGATGATTAGGAATGGGCTTTTTCTGCTGGGCCGCGTCAGAGATATGGGCTAGAATGCTCACCTATAGAAAGCTAAATTCCATTTACACGGCGGTTAGGACCGCTCGGTCGATATAAAATTATTGCATAGAATAGACAGTCCGGTTATATGGGAGTGAGTATCTTCTGCGGTACCTGATCGCGTATAATAACTCCCAGCCGAGTCGATCGCTTTCGAGCTTAAGCCTGCCTGAATATAGGGATGTGCTTTAAAATTCGTGCTAACTTAAAATGGACGACGTAGATCTCATTCTATACGGTCAAGTATTGCACTGGAAAAAAAGAGGGCAGTTCGAAAATTGACGAATTTTGGCAAGAGTCGTAGAAACCGTCCGGCTTTACCTCTTGAGCTAAAAGACGAAAACCACTCGCAAACAACAGTCGCGAGCAGAACAGAAGGTCGAGAGAGAGAGAGAGCGATGAGGGGAAGACAAGGAGCAGCGGCTGTAGACGAGAGGTACACGCAGTGGAAGTCGCTGGTGCCTGTTCTGTACGACTGGTTCGCTAACCACAACCTCGTCTGGCCTTCGCTCTCCTGCAGGTACATCTCTCTCTTTCTGTCTTTCGTTCTCTTCATATTAGAGTTTTAGGTGGCGAATGTGGTTGCGATAAGCGGGTCTCGCTGCTTCCCCATTTTGACGGAGTTTCGTTTTGGAATCGGGGTGTTGTAGGGTTTTGTAGGGTTTTGCAATTTTTCGATTTGTAGCTGCATCAGGCTGCAATTTGGGCTCATTTTTGTTATATTCTTCTCTTAATCTGAGTCTCTCTACTTTTCGAAGTGTGAGTACTGTTTTGTTTTCTCCCTTGTCCTTTAGGGTTTTAGATGGTAAAAGAGGAGTTGAAAAATGTATTTCTACGCTTTTAATTATCAGAACTTAGCCGGATCAAGTAGCAATTTTCTGCTGATTTAGGACATATGGCTCTATCTACTCTTTTATGCCTTATATAATAGTGACTACAACACAATCTGTAAACATGCATGTGATACATGCCAAACTGCATTGTTCTGAGGTAAGCATTGACTAGCTCTTGGTTTATTTGACATGCTTTTTATTTATATCCTTTTGCTTGAATTGAATAAAGGTGGGGCCCTCAGCTTGAGCAGGCAACCTACAAGAACCGCCAGCGGCTGTACCTCTCTGAACAGGTAGCAAATTAATAAAGCATTTTAATATAACACAAATATGATGTAATGCTTTGTTAAATAATTTGCTTATGTTGTGTTTTAAATGCATTTCAGACTGATGGGTCAGTTCCAAACACACTGGTTGTGGCAAATTGTGAGGTTGTCAAACCTAGGGTTGCTGCTGCGGAGCACATAGCTGAGGTTATACAACTCTATGTAAAATTTTCTTTTTTAAAATAAGAACAAAGCTGCTTTCCTGTGTCTGGGCTTCTAGGTAGTCTTAATGTTGACTGTGTTACTTTTAGCCCTTTTAGAGTGAAAAACAATTAAAAAGAGCCTTTCGTTGAAGTTATCAAATTTATGGCTGGTTATGCGAAGAACGGTGAAGTTGATCTCTTGCGTGATTTATAGGCAAAATAGTAGGAATAATAAAGTTCTCTGTGGAAATTTGAAAGATCATAACTTACAATTCTTTGTTGGCTGCAGTTTAATGAGGAGGCTCGTTCTCCTTTTATTAAGAAGTTCAAGACTATTATCCATCCAGGGGAGGTACTATAATCCCTACCTTTTTGCATGTTGTGTTGTTATAGTTGCATATGTTATATTCTTATAAAACTTTATCATAATTTACCTTGTTCATATTGGTCAGTTTTTAGTTTCGGAATAAATTTATGACTTTTTTTTGTTTTAATGGCAGGTGAACAGAATAAGGGAGCTTCCACAGAATAGCAAGATTGTGGCAACCCACACTGACAGCCCTGATGTACTGCTCATTTCTCTAGCTTTGTACCATCTAGATTTCATGGTTTACCAACTAAAATCTAACCATCATTTATTTACAGGTATTGATTTGGGATGTGGAGGCCCAGCCGAATCGTCATGCAGTGTTGGGTGCTGCTGAATCCCGCCCTGACCTTGTTAGTACTGTGATAATCACTACCTATCTTATATCTTGTATAATAATTAAAGCAATTAACTAATAATCACATTAATAAATCTACCAGGTCTTGACTGGTCATCGTGAGAACGCAGAGTTTGCTCTATCTATGTGCCCCATTGAACCTTTTGTTCTTTCTGGAGGTCAAAAATTTGATTCCTGAAATTTAAATTCACTTATATTTTCTGCGATCATGCCTGATATATTTTGGGGTAATCTTTCAGGGAAGGACAAGCTGGTGGTCTTATGGAGCATACAAGATCATATATCTACTCTATCTAGCTCAGATGCAGCCGACGCTAAAGATGAGAAGGACAAGGAGAAGGTTTCTGAGAGCCCCAAGATTGCTGCAAGGGGTCTATTTGAAGGCCACGATGATACCGTTGAAGATGTGCAATTTTGCCCTTCTAGGTAAGTGATATTATTACCATGTACTTGTATACAAGACTTTTTTTAATAGAAATTTTGTTTTATTATGACAATGAGGGTGTTTTACTTATGAATCCGTATTATGTGTTAATTGTAGTGCACAGGAATTCTGTAGTGTGGGTGATGATTCATGCCTGATTTTTTGGGATGCTCGTGTTGGCACTACTCCTGTTGTGAAGGTAATTTTTCTTTACATCTTTTTTGTACAAGATAAATTGAAAAAAAGAAGTAATAATGTTTTGTGTACTTTGTATTTTAAACTATCATCAGTTTCTTTAGCTATTGTCTGAATAATTTTTGTTTCCTTCTTATGTTGTTGTATTCCTTGTCAAGGTTGAGAAAGCACATAATGCTGACCTTCACTGTGTTGATTGGAATCCACATGACGTCAACTTTGTGCTAACCGGGTATTATATTATTGTCCAAGTCTATCTATTGCTTTAGTTTATTTTCCCATGTTTTCTGTTGCTAGTACTTGCCTTTTGTCTTAACCTCTGGCTTGTTCTTGTCAGATCTGCTGATAATTCAGTTCGCATGTTTGATCGCCGTAATTTAACAAATGGAGGTGTGGGGGCCCCAGTTAATAAATTTGAAGGCCACAAATCTGCGGTTTTATGTGTTCAGGTAATATAAATGTCTCCTTAAAGTTGTTATCCTTTGCACTTGTTTAGGGGTCAAGGGAATTCTGGTTGCATGTGTGTTCAATTTGTTGTTTCCTATTGATGTTGGATTGGTATATCTTATTTCCAGTGGGCCCCCCACAAGGCGTCTGTCTTTGGAAGCGCAGCTGAAGATGGCTTTCTTAATATCTGGGACTATGAAAAGGTGTTCTATCTTTCTCATCCATGGCTTTATAATATATAATTACCTTTTTCTTTTGACTCACACCAAATGTTTATATTGGAAAGGTTGGAAAGAAGAAAGAAGGATCGAGGATGCCCAATGCCCCTCCTGGTTTGTTTTTTCAGCATGCTGGTCACAGGTGCAGCCATTGAGTTCCTTTTTTTCATTTTATTTGAGAACGCAATGCTATCTAACACATATTCCCTAACATATAAGCATTTGGATATGATGCTACAGGGACAAAGTGGTTGATTTCCACTGGAATGCAGCTGATCCATGGACAATTATCAGCGTCTCTGATGATGGTGAAAGTACTGGTGGGGGTGGGACCCTTCAGGTAACCTCTTTAGTTTGTCCTCTCCATTATACTCTATTTTTATTCATAAGTTGCTTATGGTATTATTTCTCCCTTTACTCGATGGTAAAACAGCTATGGAGAATGAGCGACTTGATCTATAGGCCAGAAGAGGAGGTGATAGCTGAGCTAGAGAAATTCAAGAACCATCTGGCCACTTGTGGTCCAAAAACTTGAAACTCTTTCTCTTAACAAAGTTGTTTTAGCTAGAATTGTAAAATCGGCGCTCTGTTATGTTGTTATGTATTAGTTTAGAGAAACTAATTATGTGTGTTTTTTTAGCTTCTGGGAAAAACCGTTTGTTTTAGACTGTCAGATTCTCTAAGAACCAGTGGAGCGATGTGTGACTCTTTTATTGTTGTAGCTTAGTAACTATATATTTCAGTTTGGTCTTGGTTTTATTATCTCGGCAATTATTTGGTTGGCTGTTTGGTTTTATTTTATCTGCCTAGAAGCATTTTAAGATTCCTCCGCACTTTTGGAATTTATAATCTATCTGATATGCTGAAGTCAATGCGTGTCTGTTGCATTTGACATCAATTGTATTCTTATATGAAACTTCTGTTTTTTTCGTTGGGAATGAAGTGTGCAGAAGGGAACAGATGAGAACAGATTTTCTGCGAAGGCCTTTATGGGGGCTAAATTCGCTGTTTGTCTGTGCATACGTGGCAGCTTGGAATGCACCATGGAACGTGATTTGGAACATCCGATATTTTCAAGTCAGGGTATTGTATAGGAAGGATGCACGCCGCAACATTGACAAAATTTTGCTTAAGGGCCCTTCTTATTGTTTAACAGTTGTAAAACGATCCTATTTAAAAACCGACTTCGCGCTAATCCTGACATGTGTAGTTTAAACATATCGAACTTTCAGATTATTGATTCTAGGTGACTTTAGATTGAAATTGTTTATGCTGTAACTGAAAATGTTAATTTTATGTTTACTCTCCAAGGACTTTGGCTTGGATTCAATGACTATTGGATTTAAAGTGGTTCCAATAAGTTCGCTCACCATCGGATCTATTTTAAGATTTGTGTGCACAAATTTTAAAGCACATGTAAAAGTACAGACGCAAATTCTAAAGCAGATTCAATAATGAGCAAACTCATTAGAATCATTTTAAATTCAATGACCATCGAACCCAAGCTGTTCTCCTCTCGAAGACCTCAAACCGTGTTGGCATGTTGCCTCCCGTTTGGATAAATAAATCAAGATAAAGTAAGGGTAACATCGGTATTTTGTAGGTTTCCAAGGACTGAAAGGGACATATTTTTAGGGTTTATCATTTATGGGCACACTGGGATTTTCTTTTGCGAACATAATTAAGGAAAAGGGTGGAGTCGGAGATAACAAGAGGGAGATAACTAGGAAATTTAACCATTAAAAATATATCAGTAGAAATACAATCTGAAATCTCCTTTTTCTCTACGCGTATCGTCGCAGCCCCGACTTGCTCCCTTCTTCTCTCTCAAGTTTGAGACCAACACCGAAGTTTCGATCCCTTCCATTTCTACCCGATCCATCACTTATTGATTAAGAGCGACGCGGAGATAGTTAAGGATCTTGTTGAGGCGACATGGCTTGGAGGCGCCTTCTGTTAAAGGTACCTCGCGAATCTTCTCGATTTTCTTCTTCTTTCCCTTGAAATTTTGTCGTTAAGTTGAAAGGTCAAATTGGAGCACTTTTCGGGCTTATCTGTCGTTATTTTTTCTTCTTTACCTGTTTATCTCCTTAAAAATAGGTATTGTTTTGGAATCTGGATGTTATACTATTGATTGAGCTATTGTTAAGTGAATATAGGGTTTCATGAGACCATATGGTGGGTGCTCATCGTTTCCCCCATGTTTGGAGGAGATATTGGTGTAGATTGGTGTAGTATTTGGGTTTTTTTTTTACCTGAAAGAGCTTTTCACTTTAGGAATGGTTCATCCGTACTCTCATTTTAATTAGGAATTAAGATAGTTTAATCAAGTTAAAAATTAGATGAACCGCAACCACCTTGATTACCAGTTTTTGGTATCTATTGAACAAGGCTGGTTTTACCAACATCAATTGACGGCACCTTCAATTTGGTAATCAAAGCATACGTGACTTGACTTATATTGTGATTAATTATATGTTTGGTGGAGATTGAGCACAGATCACGGATTGATGTAATAATTGTTGTTACTATGTTTTTGTTAAAGTTAATTTTATTAATGCAAAGTGTAAATCAAAGGGTTTTTCCTCTTATGCATTTTATTTACTACTTGATTAGGTAGCCAAACATCAACTAGAGCAATATCCTAGCTCCAATCCATTAAGAGGTATCTCCACCATACGATCCAGCATCTACAATAATGCAGGTATGTGATTTGTGTATACTTGAGCTCATTTACAGAACTGTCATCACTCACTTCAAGAACTTGCAATGAGAAATATCCTGTTTACTGTGAGCCTCAAATTACAGAATTCAAGAAATGTGTCGAATTTTTTTTTTTAATAACCACCCGAAATGGATCACCCCATCTTCACTATCTTTTATCCTTGGAGGCATATTTTTCTTTTTCTGAAAAAAATAGGAAGGTATAGAGGCTATAAGATGCCTTTTTTTTGGAGTATCATGTTTCTTACATGGTCACTGTGTATATATTAAGATTTTTCAGTGGCCCTAGGAAACATTTTTTCAGTTTCTTTGAAACATAACAAAGGAAAAGAATATCAACATGTATATAAATTAATCTACATTACATTTTGTTCTGGGTAATTTGCATCTTCTATAATAGATTGCAAGGTCATTGACTTCTGTAGTTATGTAATACCGTGTAGGATTTGTCCTTGTAAGATGTAAGAGTGTTTCGATGCATTAAAATTTGCAATACAATGAACTTCTTTCAGACATGATAAAATGTTTGTGATGTGTTTGAGAATACCCCTTATGTTTCAGGCAACAAGTATAGAAATCTCCATGAGAGATACCAGTCAAGCTATGCTGGCAATTTTTCAAGACGGCCACGTTACATGGATGGGCCAAACGAAGCATCTCTGCTAAAAGAGATTTACCGAAGTGAACCAGAAAAGGTTATCAGGATTTTTGAGAGCCAGCCGTCTTTGCATTCTAACCCCTCAGCTCTTTCGGAATATGTCAAAGCACTTGTCAAGGTCGATAGACTTGACGAAAGTTCTCTTCTCAGAACATTGCAAAGAGGTAAAACAGGTCTATGAAAACATCTTGTATGGTTTTGCTTGTTATGATTTTTTCTTTTCTTTTTTACTTATCTGTTAAAATTTTGTTTTCATCAATTCTCTTAGCAATGCCTTTCTATTTTTATTATGTGCATTTACAAATTTTAAAAGAAATTTTCAGTCTCGATTCCATAGGTTGTCCCTATATTAGCAATATAAATTGTTGAACTATAGTAGGTACCTCTAAGCATAGTGACAAATGAATAGTTCGAGTTCGGTTTGGCGGGGTCAAAAATTCATGATTCAGGTATAATTCGGGTATAATTCGGAAATAGTTCGTTTTGAAATTTTAAATTGTTTAATTCTATTTAAACAAAGTAACAACAAATAATAAATGATTAGATTACATATATACAAAAATTACATGGAATATTTCACATTGCATCCTGCATTTTTCTTTTTTTTGAAAAGTTACTGTTAACAGTACAAAAGTTACTGTCAACGTTCACGTGATAGCCCCACCCACATGTGAAAATTTAGAGTTTTGGGTACTTTCTTCTAGGAGGGCATGTGATGAATGATGGACAGCCACTAATTCTATTGTAAAAAACACGTATAAAATGGAAAAATTCGTCAAATACACGATTAATTCGCGAATTAACCGTTTAATACGCGAATCGTTGTATTAAACGCGAATCAATTCGTTGGTAGCTCCAAAACGTTTAATTCGCGAATTAAACCTGAATCCTGTTACTATGCCTCTAAGCACGTGTAATTTGCCAGAGATTGAATAAACTCCATGCATACAAATTTCTTTTCATTTTTTTTCTAGTATGTTGATACTGTGTAATTTTTTTAAAACCAGGTAAACACAAACTGGCCCATTTTTGGAAAGATTTTATTTAAGACTCTCCTTATGTTATGCATCTCATTTATGATTTATCTCAAAATTTTCTACTTGAAGGGATATCAGCAAGTGGTGCTAGGGAAGAAGAAAGCTTAAATGGTGCTCTTGGGAACATCACACCATTAAAGAATGTAGCAGTGGCGACAAAAGATGGTATACTTGGCACAGCAAGTGCACCAATTCACATGGTCACAGCTGAGACTGGCCAATTCAAAGAGCAGCTGTGGCGCACCTTTCGCACTATAGCCCTTGCTTTTCTTCTTATTTCTGGTGTTGGTGCTCTTATCGAGGACAGAGGCATCAGCAGAGGTTCGGTTCTGTTTTAATTAAAATATATTTACCATTGAATTTGCTTCCTTTCCTTCTACTTAATTTATGTACATACAGGATTGGGTTTGCATGAGGAGGTACAGCCAACAGTTGATTCACCTACGAAGTTTAGTGATGTGAAAGGAGTTGATGAGGCAAAATCTGAACTTGAGGAGATTGTTCACTACTTGCGTGATCCAAAGGTTTTTGTTCTTTTGTCTTTTGGCTTCATATGGCTTAATTCTGACCTTTTTTCTAGTAAGAAATTGTGGAGAGATTTTTTTTTTTTTCCTTCTTTTTATACCGTATTGAATGCAAAGGATTTTTAGAAAGACCATATAGTATACCTATCCATCTGAAAAATGAATTAAAGCTTTTTTGCTCTTGGAAAATAAAATTTGTAATATAATTTTTTCTATTTTTGAAAAGTTTTCCATTCTTATATTGAAATTCAAAAAGATAAGGCATATAGGCAAGTAAAGAATTCATGCTTGTGCGAGTCTGGCAATATCATTTATTGAACTCTCTTCAGGTTGGGTTCATGATCCATAGACTAATTCTTTCTTCAAAAAAATTTCATTTCCAGAGATTCACACGCCTAGGCGGTAAACTTCCAAAAGGAGTCTTATTAGTGGGTCCACCTGGCACAGGAAAGACCATGCTGGCCCGTGCCATAGCTGGCGAGGCCGGTGTGCCCTTCTTTTCTTGCAGTGGCAGTGAATTTGAGGAAATGTTCGTCGGGGTGGGAGCCCGTCGTGTGCGGGACCTCTTTGCTGCTGCAAAGAAGCGGTCCCCTTGCATAGTCTTTATAGATGAGATTGATGCGATCGGAGGCAGCCGAAACCCTAAAGACCAGCAGTACATGAAAATGACACTGAATCAAATGCTGGTTGAATTGGATGGGTTTAAGCAGAATGATGGCATTATTGTAATTGCGGCAACAAACTTTCCGGAGTCACTAGATAGAGCACTTGTCAGGCCGGGTCGCTTTGACCGGCATATTGTAGTGCCAAACCCGGACGTAGAGGGAAGGAGACAAATTCTTGAAGCACATATGTCCAAGGTATGAATTGATATCAACTGGTATGGTACTGTTATAACTAGTGCAGCATTATATCAGGTTTTTCCTCTAATTGGTGACTAATTACAGAGAATTTTAGAAAGGCTCTTTTGATGCACTTTTAACCATAATTTTCTTCTAAGTTTAAATGCTTCTCAATATATAGGTACTGAAAGCAGATGACGTGGACTTGATGATCATAGCAAGAGGAACACCGGGCTTCTCTGGTGCTGACCTGGCAAACCTAGTCAATGTAGCCGCTCTAAAAGCAGCCATGGATGGTTCTAAGGCAGTGAACATGGAAGACCTAGAGTACGCGAAAGACCGAATAATGATGGGCAGTGAGAGAAAATCAGCTGTAATTTCTGACGAGAGCCGCAAACTCACTGCATATCATGAAGGCGGTCATGCCTTAGTTGCAATTCACACAGATGCTGCCTTACCAGTGCACAAGGCAACTATTGTACCAAGAGGCATGGCGCTTGGCATGGTGGCACAGTTACCAGATAAAGATGAAACCAGTATTTCGCGCAAACAGTTGCTTGCCAGACTTGATGTCTGCATGGGAGGTCGAGTTGCAGAAGAGCTCATATTTGGTGAAAATGAGGTCACCTCTGGAGCATCCTCAGATCTCCAACATGCAACCAAACTTGCACGGGCCATGGTCACAAAATATGGTATGGGCAAGAATGCTGGTCTGGTATCATACAACTATGATGATGATGGTAAGAGCATGAGCACAGAGACCAGACTCATGATAGAGCAGGAGGTGAAGGATTTCTTGGAACAGGCTTACAATAATGCAAAGACTATACTCACAACCCACAACAACGAGTTGCATACACTTGCAAATGCATTGCTTAAGCACGAAACCTTGAGTGGGGCCCAGATAAAGAAAATCTTGGCTCAAGCGGATGGTACTGGTCAACAGGAGGTGCCACAGGAGACTGTCGAAGCACCACAAAATGCATCACCGGCATCAAGTGCTGCCGCAGCAGCATCAGCTGCAGCTGCAGCTGCTGCAGCGGCGGCTGCACAGGCGGCAGCGAAGGCGAAAGGAGTTGCTGGGATCGGGTCTTAGTGGAGCATAAAAGGAAAATTTAGATTAAATCATGTATAGCCGAATCTTAAGATCAAACCAATGTAGGTTTAGCCTGTGTCATGAAAGGTCACACTGCCCTTAATTACAATTTGGGTTATTACCATGTAATATTACTTTCATTGCTGTTCGCATATTTGGTCAAACAATGAAATTTAATTCATGGCAGTAAGGGTTGCATTTTGTACTGGTATGAAAGACCAACTTTCTTATGTAAGGTCGCTAATAATAATTGTAACTCTGATCAGTAATATTAGCTTAATGGAAAACTGTATTGCCTTTGCTTCCAAGAAGCAGATGAAGTATAGTTATTATAATTCGTTGGGTATTTTGTTATCAACACGATTTTGGAGTGTGTAGAATCGACAAGAGTCACGTGGTTAACTAGACTATACAATGACATGTGATTCTGCGCAATTGTTCAAAAAGGTGCGATTTGACAACGGTACACCAAATGAACGTATCAAGTGCCGTGACATACTGATACGCTAAATGTTTTATTGCAGAAAAGATGGTACAGTACAGAGTTATTTGGCAAACGATTCTAAATATATTTGCAATGGATGTACTATGGACCACTTCTGTACAAGTCTGTTCCATCTTTCTATGCGATATTACTGTGTGTTCAAGAGTAAGGCTATGCTAATATGCATATTACGAATCTATCATGTTATGGATTTATATTTATATTTTTTTAAAGTTTAAAATATCAATTTGAACTATTACAAATTATTTCCATGAAAGTTATACTTGGAGCCCGATTTTTTTTTTTAGATTTTTTTAACTATTATTTTAAATAGATAAAAAATTAATTATTTTTTAGTCTAGAAATTTTAGATTAAGTGATTTTCTACCAATCCAAAAAAATTAAAAAAATATTCTAAAAGTATAAATAAAGTTCTGTTTTTAAGTACATTTTATTGTAAGGATCATGTTTAACTATTTATATCAACTATTTGAACTCCGAAAGTAGAGATATAGATTCATAATACAATAATACGGGTCTATCCATCATATACATATATCATAGCCTCACTTCGCATATATAAAAAAAACAACCAAAATTTTAATGATTTCATTATTTAGTATGAATTTTTTTTTTTACCGTTTGACTTTATACTAAATTAATTTATAAATTTGCATTTAAAAGTTTCAACGGTTTAGATTCATTATTTTAAAGTTTGAATTAAGAATACCCCTGTTCTACGAATCTATATCCCTTCAGGTTATCTGAGAGTACAATTACTAAATCCTACAATTCTAACTCTGAAGCTCTAGCACGAATCTTAAAACAGATCATCTATATCTAAATAGACAATCCTTTTGACCCATTAAATCCATCCCATTTTTTTTCCAATAGTACCCTCAACTACCCAAGGCCATACTGTTTCCTAGTTCTACTCACCTCGCTCCTTTAGGCTGCCGAACTGGCTCCGTTCGGCAGCTGATTTGGAAATGAGAATAAAAAATTTTGAACTAAATTTTACTGTTTATCATGAAAAAAATAACTTGACTCTAAGTGAAATTTTTTTTCCCATGATAAACAGTAATCTGCCGAACAGAGCCCTATTCAGTTCAATTTTCCCACAAGGTTTAGTGGGCAATACCACTGTCAAAGTAAAGTGCTTTGCACATATAAATGCGACAGTTCTATTTTTCTCTCGTATGAGAGGCCTCTCAACTGGCATCAGTTTTTTAAGAGAGAATGGGTGCATTATGTGTTACCACACCTGAAGTTTGTATCTAGTACCAGATATATTTACATGTAAACAGAACAAAACCACCGACTCTGTTAAAAAAGGATGTCAATCTTATTCCCAGACGATCAATTAACTAATCACCGGAGTAATCACATTCTCTCTCCTAACCAACTATCACACAATTAAAAAAAATTAAAAAAAAAAGATAACGTGTGTTATGTTGACTTCAAACTCAAACATGCAACTGAGTTAAATCAATGGAACTTCAATATTTCTCACAACAAAAAACATCAAACAACAAACATTAGTAAGCGGCACCTGTATGTACAGCACACAATAAGATACTACCACCCCATCCAGATCAGTTAGAAGGAGAACTGTTAATACGAGATTTTCTGCTGCCCCTACCACTTGCAAACAAATCAGAAATATGCCATGACAAGGTTGATATGTCAAAAACAATCATTTATCTTTGTAAGTTTCGAAATGGAGGCCTTGAATGCCCTTGAGAGTAGACTCGTAGTTTCTAAGATTGGAAGCCTCAATGTTGTTGCAGTAATTTCTGTTAGACGATGAGGTGAAATCAGTTGGGGGGGATGTTCGTCGGGGGCCTGTAGCAGCAAAACGAGTGAAGCTTCCACCAGGAGAAATGTGGGCAGGAGCCTGAACACTGCCGGTAGAACTAGAGACAACAGCACGCCTTGAAGAGCCGCCTGGACGCCCCGAGAAAGTTGAACTGGATAACTACAAATATTATATAAGGATCAGGAGATACATAGCAACTTCTACTTTTTCTTATGACAGCAGCAAAATTTGTTATATCAAGAAAACATTGTTTCATTTGGTCTTATTTTGGATTTTGCAAGCTACGTCTTGAGATCAGTTTCTACTTTCTACCATTGTACAAAGCTGAATTGGTTTAAAGGAGAGAGAAAACACACCAATCCATCTCTAGAAGCAGCTACAGGAGACGGGTCATGTGTTAGTGGTACAGGAGACTTGTTCTTAGACAAACTGCCAGCAGTTACTGCTGGAGGTTGGGGTGGGGCCACCTGGTCATACCGGTTTGGCTCTGCTTCTGCCCATAGACCTTTCCTAGAGTCCTCAATTCCTATCAATTAGATTTGTTTTAAAATCAAAGCAGATGATAACAAAAATATGCTGATGTAAAATTACTTGATAATAAAAGAGAATAATACCTGCTTGTCTGTTATTCACATTTACAGGCGATGGAGAAGAGGTTTGTCCTGCACCACCAGTACCCTATTATCATATGAAAAGACAACTCAGATTACTAGCAGTAATACCTCCAACAAAAGATAAAATAATACTTGTATACAATTTTACAATATGTAAAAATCTAACAACTCACAATAGGTCGGGGAGGGCCACTAGATATTTGTGTTTGCTGATACTTTAAGATGGTCCAATCAAACACATAATCAAATTGAAACCCTATTCACAAAATTGCCAAGAAAACAATGAATGAGTAACAGGCACAAACAAAAAATACTATAAGTTTGTATATTTCATTTAGCATAAAAAAAAGAATGAGCACCTTCGCGAATGAATAGATCACGGAATAATCTCTTTAGGTAGGAGTACTCTGGCTTGTCCTCAAATCGGAGAGAGCGGCAATAATGGAAATAAGAGGCAAATTCTGATGGGTATCCTCTACACAATGCCTGGAAGTTATATTCAATGAGAAGCTATTAAAATCAACAATATTCTGATGGAAGTTATTCAATGCACCACTTAAGATTTCTCAAGCATGAACTACGGTTCTAATAAATTCCATGCATATTAAAGGTACTGAAGATTACAGAAGATATATCATCATAATATCCATAGTAAAGGTAAATGCAACAAACACAGTTCTCAACTTCACCAAAAACTAAAATATTGTTAACATGATTAATTAAAAGAATGCAATTACATCAATAGATGTAGCAACTTTCTTTTCACTGATCTTTTCATACTTCTGTTTCTTTGTCCCAGCTTTAAGACCCTGCCATGGGAGACTGGTAACAGAAAAAAGAAAAGAAGATTGTTAAGTCTCAAAAGAAAGTGAAAACTAAGTTCTGGATAGAGGTTACAAATAGAAGTATCTAACCTTCCTCTTAAGAAGTACATCAAAACATATCCAAGAGATTCCAAATCATCCCTCCTGCTTTGCTCTTTAAGCATGCAAAACAAAAATATACAAGAAATCCATCAGAACATACCTTCTAAACAACCCAAGATAATACTAAATGATAACAAGAGATGCAATTGTTAAACTAACCAATTCCAAGATGAGTGTTCACACTAGCATATCTTGCAGTTCCAGTCAGGTTCTTGTTCTCTCTGTACGATAACACCAATAGGAATAAAGCATTGAACTTAAACCTGTGCCAATGCACACTAAGAATAATAACTAACAAACTATACAGAATAATGTACCTATAAGGAATATGCTGGTGAGTGGTGGAATCCTTGTACTTCTTTGCAAGCCCAAAATCAATAACATAAACCTAACAAAAAATACAAGGACAATTTTCAAAGATTAGGCAAAGAAAAAGAAAATGGCGGATATTTAGCATAAGACTTAGAATTAAAAGAAATGACAACGCAAAAACAGCAAAGCCACTTTCAACTGAACTCATACAAGAGACAGCAGTGACAGGCACATTGCTAATATAGCTGACAGCAGCACTCTCTAAGTCAGAGATTTAATCTTATTGGACAGGGCTTTTTTATTTACTGAGGTTATATTTCGATATTTTACTGCGATTGTATTTTGATATTTACTATTTTCTTCCATCTATCTTTGTAACTCCTGTTTCGAAGTTTAATATAATTCTCTAGTAGGCTTTCCAACTACTGATCCAAAAAGAAAGGAAATGACAAAGGGAATACAAAAAATAAACCTGATTAGCTCTTCTTCCAAGACCCATGAGGAAATTATCAGGCTTTATATCTCGGTGAAGGAAAGACTTTGAGTGCACGTATTCAACTCGATTCAACTAAGAAGAAAATTAAAGCAGAAATAAGAGATTACTATACTCCATAAGAGAAACTGTGCAAGGTAAACGGTGCAAGCAGTATACCATCTGATCAGCAAGCATAAGAACAGTTTTAAGAGAGAGCTTTCTATTGCAAAAATTAAATAAGTCTTCTAAACTGGGGCCCAATAGATCCATAACAAGCACATTATAATCACCCTCTACGCCAAACCATCTCACGCCTGGAATGCCAGCTGAAAAAGGAATGAAGTACAAGTTAAATTCTATTTTTTTTTTCTTTTTCATTTCAATTTTTAAATATGAAAGATTAACAAGGTATGCATATTACTTCCTCCTTGAAGAATTCGGTACAGTTTTGATTCGTACAACAACTGAGGATGCTTTGTTTTAGTGCTTTCCTGGAAGATAGTTAAAGATGGAAAGAGAGAATTTATTATCAGAAAATAAAAACAAAGTTTGTTAGAATATATACTATCATGCTGAAAGGCCCAGAGAGAAACAGCACAACTACTGTGTCATTTTCATTCACTGCATATCTCTAAATCAGGAGGAATTAATTAATTGTTTTATGATAAAATAGAAAATAAAAGGAAAAAAAATAGCCAGTAGCTAGTACTAGGCTTGCAAATTGATTGGCTTTGTGAGATATTTACCGAACTAAGGTTTATCACCTACATTGTATCTTATCAATACCACATTTCTTTTCACACATGCAAGTCCAGCACTACTCGGATAAAATTAATATAATAATTTTAATATAGGAGGAGATCCCCCAACCAACTGGAAAAGTTCAAACCAGTCAAGTCGATTGCCAATCAAAAAACAAGTATGAGCAATTTAACTAAGGGAGATGCTACCCTTGGATATCAAAGAATCTAATATTCTTGTTTCATATACAGAATAATAATGGGATTGTTTTCCCCTACAAAACTTGAACACAATAGCAGCAACAGTCTACAAATTGCAAACAAAAAAAAAACAATTATAATAACTTACGAGTTTGATTGCAACCTCCTCGTTATTCTGAATGTTTGTTCCTGGATACAAAAAGAACAACAGATAGATGTAATTGAATAAAAAAAATCAGAAATAAAGTTCGAAAACGACAGAATTATTAAAAAAAAAACCACCACGAACCTAGATAGATCTCTCCAAAAGAGCCACTGCCGATCTTGCGACCGAGCCGAAACTTGCTGCCCACGCGAGGCTCCATCCGATTCAATCAAAGAAATCACAAAACCCCCAAAATTCCAACAGCAATCCCACCGAAATTGAAGAAAAACCGCCCGAAGAGGTAATAATTACGAATTTAAACGGCAATTACAGAGCGTCGATATCAACGCTTGGGTAAGTAAGGCGAATTGATCAATAAATCTAGGGTTTGATTCAAAAAGGGGGAAATAAACGAATGAATTAAATAAGTTGGGTAGAGAGAAAGCGTAAAACAAGGGTTAAGGTCATGAAGCCTCGCTGATCTGTGAATTCATACACGCTTTCAGATGGCGGCGACGATACGAAGAACTCTTTCGACGCTTTCTCTCTCCTCTCTCTATTTTGCTACCTCGCTACGCTTTTTCTCTCGTTAATAAATGAGAATAATTTCTTGCACACTTTCCTTTCGGAGAATTATTGATCTCTGTGGGGTCTCTTCTTCCCTTATCAAACCATCCTTTTCTGGTTACACCTGGCATATAGCCCGCGAAGCAAACAATTTCTTGTTGACAGTTGTTAGATGTACCCAGTTTTTCCCCACGGTCCTGTTAGGGGTGTAAACGGACCGGAAATTGTCCAATTTCGTCTAAATCCGAATCCGAAAAATTATCTAAATTATCCGATCCGTATCTGTATTCGAGACTATTCGTATTCAAAAAATTATAACGGATAAGGATATGGTAAGGCTTTTAACTATCTACATTTGACCGTTTATACTTTTAAACCACAGCAAATGTGCTATATGTTCTTAAATTGATTCATTAAATTGCATATTGTATCAATAATTTATTAAATTGAATAGAGATATATATTTTGACAAATAATATAACACTATGACATAATTAATGACTAATATTTTAATAATATAATAGATGTTTTGTAACCAACAAGTTAATTATGAAAAATATTCGTATCTTTTAATATTCGATTCGTATCCTTATCCAAAAAATTATAACGGATACAGATACAGTAAGACCACTATCCGATCCATATCAGACCGTTTACACCCCTATCCACGGATGTGTTGCTGTGTGTCAAACCCTATTATCTTTTAGTCAATTTGTCATGTATGAATAAATGTATATTTTATTATTATTTTACTTTTTCAAAATGTCAAGAGTTTGTATTGTAAATTCACTGCAAGTTAATTGTAATTTGTCATCGTTATATTTATTTTACTTTTACAATTATTTTCAACAAAATAATAGTATTCAAAGCACAATTTAAAGAAAAAATTTGGCTAGAGAGCAAGTGCTTTCGCCTGGCCTCGCTCGGCTCGGCTCGGCTATGTTCCTGATTGTAACTTAAATATAAATTATAAGAGTATACATTATGAGCATTTTTATTTGATTGGTAGGATATCATAGATAATTATTAATCATATATCACGATAAAAATGAATAAAATGCGTTTGAATATTCTACATTGTAAATTCATTACAAAATATGATCTCAAATCGAAAAGCTCTTCAAAACAACTTTTATGGGATAGGTTTTAGGTTCGAGTGTTGTGTTAATCAACCTCGCTTGAAGTCTGAATAACCATTTTTTAAATGGTTTTTAAAATGAACTAAAATTAAAATAATTATAGCTAATCAGGGTATTCATCTCTCAATTGGTTATATTTTCTTCGATCCTTTGACACGTTCCATGTAATTAAGTTCTTTCTGTGAAGATAACATATTTTTTTAAGATAATGTTTCATGTAGTTGGGTGGTTTTGTTCTTTTCGGATTTTTCTGGTGAGATGTTTGGTGGGGTCGGTCGCTTGCTCCTCTGTAGTCCTCTCTTTCTAAACTAATCACTGGGTGCACCTGGTCCACCTGGAATAGAACTGAATGTATCATATCTCCAAGTTATTCCAGTGGGCTCCACGTGCAGAGGTGATGCAATGACTTCCTTCCGTGGCAACTGAAACTCTACCTAAATCAGAATCCCAAACTGCAATGACCATTTTCTGTGTTGTCGTCGGTGTGTCATTAGCAGTGTACCCAATATTGCTATGCTCCACCCACCCAAAGTGACAAATAAAAAATTTGAGTTCGGTTTGACTGGTTCAAAAATTTGTAATTTGGGTATAATTTGGGAATGATTCGGTACAATACAGAAGAAAAAAAAAATCCAACAAAAAACCCCAGCAAAAAAAAATATTGGCGTCTTTTTCGCATTTTCTCACGAATAAAAAATTTGGCTTTTTTGCATTTTAAACTGAGTTCGTTTCGAAAACGTCAAAAAAATGTTTTCTACGTGAATTATACGCGGATCTTGTTACTATGGCTCTACCAAATCACCCATTCTCTGCAAAAACAAATTAGGTGTTTTAGGGTGCAAATGAGTCGGATACTATCTGACTGTATCTGAATCTGTATCCAAAAATTAAATACGAATATCCAATATCTGAATATCTATGCAAATACAGGTACATATATAGTTTTAGATTTTAATTATCCATATCTAAATAGTAGATATATATTATTAAAAAGTTTATGTTATTATAATAGTGGATATCTGTATCTGTATCTGTTTAATATCTAATCCGTATTTGTATCTGTCTAATATCCAATTCATGTCCGTATTAAAAAAAATAAAAACAAATACAGATATAATTTTATCACCGTTCGATCTGCATCCAATCCGTTTGCACCCGTTGTATTCTAAACAAATAAACGCCCACTAAAGAAAAAGGAAAAAGAAGAAGATGAATTTCCTTGTTATGTGTAAACATGGTTATGCAAATAAGATTAATCAAAGTTTGATATATAATAAATAATTGCTACAATTATTTGGCATGATTGGTATTCATTTGTGGACCTTACCATGTAAACAATTATTTGTAAACAAATTTACACTCTACCGTCTACACAATAAAATGTCTTTATCTGAATTTCCTCCACAACTAAAATTTGTTAATAGGCCTGTTATTCCGGCCCCAGAAGTTTTTCTGGGCTGAGTTAAATTCCACTGGTTGAGTTCTGAGTTTAAACGTGGTATTAGACTATTAGTTCATTTATTTTTAAGATAATAAAATCATACCTTAACTAGGATTAATGCGTTATTCAGAAGTTAAACTCGTACTCGAGTCAATAAATCTAGTAAAAAAAGTATTAATTATTTGATTGGATGGATTGAGAGTCGGTTTCTACACCTCCTAATCCTTTTCCAATCGGTTTGAATTTTCAGCTATGAAACTTGATATTGTTTACCCAGAGAGGGAGGAATTCACATCCTCTCCAATACCTGATAAGGGAATTTTTTAAAATTACTAGATTTAGACCGTACTTTTTAACTTGGCACGAATCTCAAAGTCCAAAAATACAGCTCCTACAGTGACCCGAATCCCAAGCCGGTTGAGATTTAATCTCAAGCCGTAAAGTAAGTGATCCTTTGCAATAATTATGCAATACCTGAGAGGATACGAGTTCGAGAGGGAGAAGGAAAAAGGACAAAAAAAGAAGTTAAAAGCCTTTTTGTATGGTGATGTTTGATTGAGATCTAAGATTAAAGAGGTTTAAATTTGTTATTTTAACTTAGTGTGATATAAATTATTTATATTTTTTTCCTCATTTGCATGTAGTTTTGATTAGAAATAAATTTAATATGGAATAATCAAATTAAAAATTACATTATAAAAAAAATATCATAAATAAAAATTTAAAGATAGCATCACGTAATTTAGATGTAAATTGACAATCAAACTGAAATAAAAAAGATAATCCGTATTTTCAAAAGTAATTTATAAAAATATTGTTTAATGAGTAGGGTTAAAATGCACCATTGGTTTTGTGTCTCAACCATACTCACGTCTCTATTTTCGTTTACAAAGTTCAAATAGTCGATCTGAACCGCTCAACATGATATACGTATTAAAATGTGCTAGAATACCAAATTTTATATTTTTTGAAATTATTTTAATATTTTTTTAGATAGGTACAAAATCACTGCATCTGGACCATCCAAAAATAGCGATTTTGTACCTATCTACAAAAATAGTAAAAAAATTCCAAAAAATATAAAATTTGGTCTCTAAGCACATTTTAATATGTATATCATGTTGAGCGATTCGAATTGACTATTTGAACTTTGTAAACAGAGATAAAGACGTGAGATATAGTCGGGACACAACACCAATGATGCATTTTAACCCTACTCTTGTTTATTTGATCAAGCAAGCATAGTAGAGTGAAAAAACAATATCGACAAAAACAAAAAAAATTATAAGAATAAGATGGTTTAAGTTGAATCCATCTCTAGATCTATTATGTTAGACAAATCTATTTTAAGCTTACATTTAGTTAGACTAACCAAACTATTTCACGTTGATGACTAACCAAATTATATATTTAGAGAAAATTATAGACCTTTATATATATTTTTTTTATAAAAATAACTTCTTGATTCTTTATTATAACTTTTTTTTTTAAGTAAAGGTTGAAGTTTAAACCATCCAACTATTTAATATCTTTGTTATTATAACAAATTATTTATCTCATTCAGATTTCGAATTCATGACTTCTCACATAGAAACTATATGTCTTTGCCACTAGATCAGAAATTAGTTCTCCTTTGTTGTAACTCTAATGTTGGCCTCCGCTCTTTTCACGATTTAAATCCGTTATTTTACATGCGCATACTCTTTTTTGGAAACAAACATGTTATTTCTTGTGAATAACAAGAACCTGTTATTATGATCTCAACGTTCAAACTTTTCACACACGAATCTCAACAAAATAATTTTTTCATACATGTATCTCGTCGACGACGAAGACTAACAATTGAGATCGAAATAACAGCAGATTTATTTCCGTTTGTATGCTGTGCCGACATATGCTTTGTTGTCTGAGCCACTAGTTATATTCGCATTGATGCGTCGTTTTATCTCGCTAAAAGTTTTTGTGACTCGTTTTGGTTTGCAACTTAATTTGCATGGAGCTAAGGAATCCACCTATCAGTATCACACAAAAGGACTGACCACTAACTAACACTGCAGCTCTCCATTATAAAAGAAAAGGGAGAGAGAACTTTATTGAAAATCAATTTATGGTATCCTGATGGGTGATGGCAATTTGAATTGCATGAGTGCAAGGTAATTTAATTTCTATGTCGGCCTGCAATTGATTTGTAATTGACAACCACAGCTTCAAATTGCAGATTAATTACTAAACACATTTGAAATTACAATTTATTGCAGGAATGAATGATATAAGACTTATTGATTCCGACAAAAAAAATATAATAGCGATGTCCAAACGCTCATTGTGTTACAAATAGATTTTTTTTTTTTTTTGAAGGTCAACTGGCAGAGGCTGCCAGAAATTTTCATTGCAAAAATAACATGATTCAATTACATCAATTTGCACACATAACTCCGAGTTAAAATTAAGATAGAAAACAACAGAATTCTGAGACTCAAAAAACTACACATAGTTTCCATTTGTATCAGTAATACCTGTACCATGAACAGTGCTGGTACAGATCCCGTTACATGCCCTATTTGCCGTACCAGTGCCTTAATCTTGATTAGTCTCAATTCATGTTCACCAGAGAGCTATTTAAATTATGCCAAATGATTGCTTCCTCAATTTTCCGAATTGGTCCCTGTTAGCAGGTGTTGACAGGTGTTTTGAATCCTTTGAATTTTACAAGTATCAATAACCCTGCTTTGAATTGTTTGAATTAAAAAAAAAATGCTTTGTATGTCAATACAGCTGTTTTCTTGAGTATCAATCCAATTACAACACCTGTCAATCCTACATAATTATTCAAATAATACTTTGAATGTTTTTGATAGAAGAAAAAGTCATGATTGCGCCTGAATAATTAACTATATTGTATTTATTCAACGAACATTTTACATTATTATGTATATCAAATAATAATGTAATAAGTCTTATTTTATAACATTATATTATAATTTAATAATTCTTATCAAGTAGTAATTTATAGCATTATATATCATGATATTAATTGTTGAATATCTTATACCTAAAAAATATTTAGTTTTGCCATCAGTTTTTAACTTTTTATAAATTAAAAACGACAAATATCAATCTTAAAACAATTGAATATTCGAAATTTGAATTTTATTGTAATTATAAAAGTGTAAGGCTTCCGACAAGTAAATTTCCACAGTTATTGATAAAATGATCATAAAATTAAAAAAAATCAACATGCACCTTGAAAAAAAGAAATAGACGAGTATACTCTCAGAAATTGGAGCTCAATGCGTCCAAGGTATTTTAAGAGACACAATGTCTATGTATATTAATAAGGAGTTGATATAGTATGATATGATTGTTACGTGACACTAATTTTAAAATTTATTTGGTAGACTTCAAATAACTAATTTAAACTGATTTATTTTATGAGTGATGCGTTTACATGTAATTTTATTATTATTTTGAGTTATTATATTATCAAGTCAAGCGGAAATTTTTTTTTTTAAAAAATGCATTAAAATTAGAGTAAAGCTAATATACACTTAAGTGTACCAATGAACCCATACACTTAATTCTAGGACCGTACGATTAGCTTTGAGATTCGTGTACCACGACTTTTAAAAAATCTACACGAATCTCAAAGCTAATCGTAAAGTCCTAGGGTTAAGTGTATGAGTTCATTGGTACACTTAAGTGTATATTAGCTTTACTCTTAAAATTAACTTAAAGACACCCACATTTGACCTCTTGACTTGATACTAAATAAATTAAAAAAATATATAAATTTTGCATGTAAATACATAACTAATGAAATATATCGGTTTGGATTCACCATTTGAATTTGATTCAATAGATTTTGAAATTAGTGTTATATATATAGGCTGAAATGGCATTGATTTTATATTAGTCATATTCATTAATGGGGGTCGATTTTATATCAATTCTATGTTGAATCCTTTTATAGTTTCTTTTCTCCCCTATTGTTTCATTGTTTGCACGATCAGATCATACTTGCATCTATATATTCAATAAATAATCAAATAATCTCAAATAAGAAGTTATGAAGTATCTCTCTTGATAAATGAAAACCAGAGGTATACACAAGAAGATCAAGATTTTGAGCAAGAGTAAAGAATCACACTCGTAAAGATTGAATTACAAGAAGCAAAAAAAGGTAATTAACAGGATATATTAAATCAGAATCTCACACAAAAATAAGAAAAAATGCTGCACAAAACACCGCTTCTCACTCATATATAACCAGGACATGAGCACCTAATTAGTAAGTGCAGAACCAGTAGTTTCTTAATCTTTCTTTTGGTTAAATGGGGCGCAAATTTTCTCTAAAATTCCCGCGAAAAATGCCGCGATATTGTTCGCTTCCGTCTTTGCTGTCTCAGTTGTTGAAGAAGCTGTCCCCTCTGTTTTAACTGTAAAACATTCATTCAACTTAATTAAAAACAAGTAACTTTGGTTCTTGTTTATCAAATTAAATCAAACAGACGTCAAAAGAAAATAATTAAGTGAAGAATAATTCAAGCGATGTTGTTTTCTGTCATGTGTATAACATACTAATCTGGTAAGAAATGTTCATTTTATCATTCCAAAAAGATAACCAAAAACACACTTTCATTTCAGACCTTGTATTAATTATTTATTTTAGTAAGACTAAATTGACCATTTCTTTCTTTGGTTTAATGTTTATACAGAGATATTTTGAGAAGAAACTGAAGTTCTGGTTGGCAGTACTTCAAAATTGTTAGTTGAAGAGTAAAATAATTGACCTTTGATGTCTCTTGTGGTGCTTTCAACAACTTCAGGCGTCGATTTCAACAGTTCTCCCAGTTGTCCCTTCAGCTTCTCTGCATTTGTTTCAGTTTCTACAAACCAATTTATCAAATTTCTAGTGAGAACTTATTTTTTATTATTAATAGTTTTAAACATCGGCCATCTCAATTGAAAGAGAACTGGTGTGTTGTCAGGACATAAGTTCGGTACCAAATGGTACATGCTGATATCTATTTGACTGGTACAATACATATTATAAATACTATCATTGTTGTGACCACACATGCTGTGTTCAAACGTAGTCATATTTGATCTTGTTTATCTATTATTTTCAAACTTATAGTTTGTTTAAGAAGCAAATAATCAGCAAAAAAAATGTAAAATATTAACTATAATTTTCTGATCACGGCATGTGACAAGCACGCGTGTATTGCCGTACTGTGAGTCGGTCATGCCGTGATCTTTTTACATTCCTGGTTTATCACAATAAATTACATGTAAAAAATGAAGCTTACCTGTTTTAACATTATTAAAAGTTTCAGTCACAGTGCCCTGGATGGCTGAGAACTGACCCTTAGCTTTATCAAGGAAATTTGCCATTTCTATTCTCTCTTAGTATTCCCTGCTCTTCTCTCTTTTCTTCCTTTGAAAAAAGGGGAAATAAAAAAAAAGAAATTAATTTTGTATTGCGTGTGTAAATTGTTTAGCATGTATATATAAGTGCTAAGTCTTAAGAAGAGATCCTATTTCTTTCCTGTTTTTACTGCAACATCTTGGATAAAAATATTAACAGAGTTATTTTTACTTCACGCAGCGCACCGGTAGCATACTTTTTCATTTTGTCTTATTGATAGTGCGCTGCGTGAAGTAAAAATAGCTCTACCGATATCTTTACCCATCATCTTGGATGGTGTTTGTCAAATTATGGAACTAATCCTTTAAATTAGATGCTAAATAGAAGAGAGAAACAAAAAGCTGGCATAAAGTATGGAATGGAAAATAATAAAAAAAAATAAAGTTCAAAATGTTTTTGTATATTCTTCTTCCAAATTAGCAACTAGATCTCATAAAAAGAACAAGTGAAGATTAATACAATAGGTTAATGAGAATGAGAGGAGAGAAAGAAAAAGGATTACCTTGTTATATTGAGTTGATTTAGATGGGGTGAGTGCAAAGAATAGGTGTCAGGTTTTGAATAGCTGAGATATATAGAGGGAGAGAGGGAGAGAGAGAGAGAGAGACTCCAACAGATGAGACTTTTTGTTTTTGTCTAATAGATTATTATCACACTTGAAATTTATTGGTTTAGATTTTGTTATTTATTGGTTTGAATACAGATCCTTTTTTCACACTTGAAATCCGAAATAGATATGTATTATTGTAAATTATGTTTAGTTCTATAATTCTGAAAATTTATTGGTTTGGAATAAAAAATTCAAATTGGGTGTTCACATTGTTGGCCATGGGACCCACATTCAGAGGTGACAGCAGTGTCTTTGAATTTTTTTTTTTAAAAGATTTACATTTCTCCAACTATCTTGGTTTTCTTTTTTTTTGCCATTTTTAAAGTATTAGCAAAGATATTTCATGTGAAAAAAATGGATGATGGAAAAGTTGTCAAATCAATCACCTTCCAAAATTCAACGTATTATACTAGAGCAGATTCTTTATGCTTTGCAGCTGGTAAAATAATATAATTTATAAACTCATACATTTATTATTTTGGAGAATTTCATTTATACTCTTCAAAAACTTCAGAATTACTGATGGCATATATTATTGTTGCATGTTAAGTTGTTACCATATATTGTGGTTGCCAGAAATTATTAATGGCATTTTGGATAATTTTGCCATGTAACTTTTCTTTTCTCAATTTTAACACAGGGCAATTTGTACAAAAAATAATTAAAAAATGAATGCCTTGGGGTTTTTACAAGTCATTAAAAAAAATTTATATTTTCAAACATTTCTTTTGCACAATGTAGAACTAATTGTAAAGAAAAATATCAGATAATTTTTTTATTCTCAGATGATAAAGGATTATAATTTTTTCTAACCCATTTTCAACGATCCAATCGCTCTCTAATAAATCCATTACAAAAATTAGCAGCGTTTATTTTCTGTAGTTAACATTGGACACATTGAGAAATGTAGATATATAGTTATTATTTTCCATTCACTTATTTTATTAATATCTCTATTTAATTTAATCACTTAAAATAAATATTAATTTATTAAAATAAAATAAAATGACAACTTTGCCTTCCTTCAAAAAACTGCATTTTTAACCCTTCTCCCTTTTTTCAATAAATCCCTTTTATTAATATTAACTTTTATTTTTAAGTAATTAAATTAAAAAGCACGACTACTAATAAAATAAGCGAGCAAATAATTAATTTTGAGAATTTTGATAAAAAATATTTATAATGGATGTCTATCTAAATTTCTCTTATTAATAATTGGAGTGCTTAACTTACAACTGCGCCACCACTTGTTGTGCCAGCTGTATGTTACTGTATCCACATTTTTTTTTTATAAATATGAAAAATATAATTTTCATGATTGCATGATCTCCGGAGTTCTGACTCATATCTGCCAGATAAATACAAAAAATATTTTTTTTTAGGAAATATACAAAAACAAAATAACTGGTCAAATTTATATATTCAACCTAAAATGGTGCAAAGCTGCACAGTAAACTAGGGCTAGCAAAAAAATTGATAGTTCGTGATTTGATTTTAGTTTGATTCGGATTTAATTCGAGTTAATTTGATTCGAAATTAGTTCGAATTGAAACGAATCAAATTAGGTTTAATTTGAAATTAATTCAAACCAAATTCAAACTAGGTATGGTTCAATCGAAATGGGTTTGCAAACTTTTATGATTTGAATCTCATAATAACATCGGCCGTTCATTTACCTGATAAAATTAGAACTCAAAATAGAGAGTAATAATTTAACCTAGCCGATGCTCCTTGGCTCTCAAAACACTCAATTTTTGTACGATTTATTGTTTTACTGCATATTTAAGTTCTTGTACTTAATCCTCTTTTTACGATTATTTGTTGTAATGTATTTTTTCATAAATAATTTTTCAACTTAAAAACACTCATTTCATACTTTGATATCACACTGAATCTCTTTTTTGAGTACCGTAGTGGCAATTGTGAAAGTTAATGTAGCAGCTATTAATCTGGCACTTGTCTATGCTCAATTGGTAGGATTATAGCAGCTAACAACTAATAAACTAGTCCATAATCTATTAGTGTGAATTTGTAAAAAGTAAAAGAAAGTTGTGTGAATTGTCCTGCGAGAAGAAAATTAATGTATAAACTACCGGTATAATTAGAGCTGTTAAAAAAATTTAGTTCGTAATTCAATTCGAAAAATATGTAGTTCGCAATTAATTCGATTTGAAATTAGTTCGATTCGAAACAAATCAAGCCCATTTCAATTTAAATTTTATTTAAATCAAACTCGAACTAGAATAAGTTCAATTTAATTTGATTCGTTGCCAGTAAACCAATTTTTGGTGCTTTACGGGACCCTCCATCTACTGTTTGGTATTTGGTTATATATCTCAGAATTTTTATCTGATACAATCTTGTAAATTTATACAAGTTGCATGGCTGATACTATTCGGTTGTTATGGGACTGTACAAGATAAAATTTTACGGATACGGAAATCTGCAAATTAATTTGTTGAAATTCAATTCATGTCTATGAGTATACACGATGTACTGAAATGAATATTCGATTATACCGTGGAAATTTTCATAGAAAATTCTAAACTTAAGAATTAAGATTGTATGTTACTCTTTTATTTCCATTTTGGTGTTGTTGTTACTAAAAATATTAGATACTAGTTGATTAAAAAACTGATCGGATGGCAGATGGAAATTGAGGAGGAGTAAATTTTGGAGTTAATTATAATTAAATTCCGAAGTCTGTTCGGAAGTTCGGATGGTCCGAATTTATCCATTTTTTCTTAATTTTCTCTCTCCTCTCCTTTTCTCTTCACGGTGCAAGAATCTTCTCTTTCATTTTTTATTCTCTTTCACGCAGGTGTAGCAGAGATTAACCACCCTATAAGGCTCTATATATACAGTTCTGTATTCAATTTTATTTTCCAATGTGGGACTAACCAAACGTTTTGCATCCGGACAATCTTTTATTTTTTACAAATTAAATAAGCTAGTGAGAAATTTAAATATATGATTATATTAAGTTACATAATTACAAATTATATAAATAGATGAAATTTTTTAATGCAAATTATTTTAAATTACATAAATAGGTGATTTTTTTAATACAATTTATTTTTTTACTAATAGGTGATAAATTAAAAAAATTACATAATTATTTTAAATACATAATTAATGTTTTTACAATTTTTTATTTTTTTATAAATTTTTACCAATATTTATGTTTCATAAAATAACAAGTAATAAGTAATATTTATATTTCATAAAAATAATAAGTAATAAGTAATGTTATGTTATAATTTAATCTAACTTAATTAATTGCATTATTAATAATTTTATTAGTACAATTAATTGTATAATATCAAGTATTTTGGAAAGAAAAATAAGATATTCCAAAGCTAATTATAAGGTACAACCGAATACTCATTTCAATATATTTCCATAATCAATTTTGTGCGTACCCGTACCATAGATTCCCAAATTTTTTTAATAAATGAGTTTCAAATTTTCATCCCTGCCAAATCTCATTCAGGACAATTACGTGACAAATGATGAAACGAATATGTCCTTATTGTGCTAAATGTATTAGTTATATGAGGAGGGATCGGATGACACCCTTTTTTGGTGACATCGGATGACACTGTGTATTTTCAAAGTCTAATCAGTTGATCCAAACCGTTCAACTTGATGGATATGTTAAAATGTGCTTGCAGATCAAATTTTATATTTTTCTGAATTTTTTTACTATTTATTAAGATGGGTTCAAAAATTCAACGGTTTGAATATGGCAATTTTGTTAAATACTTAATAAATAGTAAAAAAATTCCAAAAAATGTAAAATTTGATCTACAAGTACATTTTAACATATCAATTATGATGAATGGTTTGGATCGACTGTTTGGATTTTGAAAACTTTAAAAATGCACGATGCTATCCGATATCACTGAAAAAGAAGAAAAATAAGAGAGGTGTCCTTGATGTTGGGAAAAAAGAAATTAGGTACGAATATATTTTAATTTTCCATGGAAAATGTGACGTGCAAAAACGCTACGCAACTTTAACTGAATTGGAAATAAATCCCACTGGGTTGAATTTCCATTCAGTTCTCGGAATGTGGTGGTCCGAAAAGGCCCGTAATAATACAGAACAGCTGAACAGGCTATTATTAGATTTTGCACACCAATGACAGATTTGCAAAAAAAATAAATAAGTAAATAAATAATCACCAATGACAGGCTTTAGAATCTGACATCATTTTATTAAAGAAAAAAATTCATCATATAATCTCAAAAAATATGCAAGCCCTCTGGAAAGATGATAAAGGCCTATTTCTTTTCATCGCTACAAAAACCATTATCAAAATGAACTCATAAACTTTCAAACAGATATGGTGTAAACAAGAAAAAATTTCTCAAATTTGGAACTAAATTTATAGAGAGAGGCAACATATTGCACACTACATTCTGAGTTTGCTGTCAAGCATTACACCCATACTCGGCCAATAGATAAGCTGAAACATGATCAAGTACAATATCTCAATCCTTTTTTTTGTTAAATGGTTCGCAACACTTCTCAAAAATTCGAGCAAAAAATGCCACAAAATTGTTCTCTCCTTCCTTCTTGGTATCGGGTGCTCCTTCCTTCTTTGTATCAAGTACTTGTACTGGGATTAAGGTCTCCACTGGTGAGGAAGTCCCTCCATTGCCTTCTCCTATTCCTTCCTGCTTGGTACCAAGTACTTGTACCGGAATTGAGGCCTCCACTGGTGAGGAAATCTCTCCATTGCCTTCTCCTAAGATTGTTTTTCCCAACAAAACATAGTTAAATCATATCAAAGTTCAGCAACTAAAGAGAGGTTCAGCTAGATCCATGATTGACCATTGACTCTTCTAAATAATTTTAGAACAGTATATTTCAAGAATATTGTGAGGAATGTTGCTGTTTCCATGTGTTCATTCAAAAGAAAAGAAGATATTTTGTCTAGACCTCATTTCATCCAACACATTTACATAGTATAGCAGTTAAGAATTTCATCAAACCTCGACTATTCAATGATTCAATTAGCAATCGATAAGTTCTTTCAGAAATGTTATAGCAAAACTATTTTATAACATTCAAACTAATTCAGGTGAAATACCGACTTGATATCTTACATTGCCAAAATGAAATTAAAATTTTGGCAAAGGAAAGTACCATTCTTCTGTAAAAGGTGTCCTTTGATCTCTTCTTTGGCCTTGCTATATATCTGAGGTCCCTTGTGCAGTAGGTGTCTCAGTCCTCCCTTTAATTTCTCTGCCTTTTCTTCAGTTTCTATTAATTATAGTAAAATTTCACATTATAATTAGAATTATTCATTATTTTTGATATTCAATATAACAAATCTTAATTGAAGTCAGAAATCTGGTGGAAGGTGGTAGCTAAGCTAGCAGCTCATGCTATGACTACACAGCAAGAGCTTATACCAGTACCGGATCAACAGGTACAATGTCCAGGAAAAAAGATTTCGCATGGAGAAATGGAGACAACCTTTCCTAACGGAATGGAGAGCTTCATGGACGGTGTCTGTGACTGCTACGACCTCATCCTTTGCTCGATCAAGAACACTTGGTCCTTTAATGTCCTCCATTTTGTCTTTAAAATCTCGTCTTATTCACTCTGGTCTCTCTTTCCTTCTCTACAAAGACAAAAATTTGAACTGATTTAAGAATATATTCTTGGATTGCAATTCTAAAGAGGTGAGAGTTGAGATCTTTAAAATCGCACGATTAACATTATCCCACATTTCTTCCAAATCCATAATTCCAGATAAAGAAAATGAAAGCTGAGATGGTATAATCAAAATAAAATTAGAACCCCAAAAGAACCGCAAAATGCTGATCTAGGTTTTTCCAGTAAAACCCTGGCAACCCGCAACAAGCGCGCAAAAGAATAATCAACATTTAATCAGAATAGATCAGAATATTTACGAAGGATTATAGAAGAATATAGATTACCTGATTGGACTGTGTTTGTGTGTTTGTTTTAGATTGGGTGAATGGGAAAGGGGAAAGGCGTCGAGGTTTATATGCACTGTAGTTGAGACTTGAGAGGGGTTCAACCGTTCAGAAACGCTATCCTCTGCGGAGGTTTTACCTGCGGAGCTGTGCGGTGATTTTGATCTGGTCCGTTCGTTTTGGATCGGACAGTCTGTATTAAGGGTTCACCAAATTTTGATTTTTTTAAAATTCGGGCAAGATCTGATCTGATCCGTCCGATTCGAAACAAACGGACCAGATCAAAACCACCGCACAGCTCCGCAGGTAAATCCTCCGCAGAGGATACGCTTCCGTTCAAGTGTAAACCCTTTTTCTTAACGGATTGTTGTTATAATAAGATCCTATTGTTAGAACCCGTTATAGAGGGGTTTTATCGCCCACAAAATCACACCGCTGCCGAACTGTTTCAAATCGAAAATGTTTTAATTTGCAATATCGTATTTATTTAAATAAAAATAATTGCACAAATTACGTTTCATTAGTCATGACTGAACTACACGTCTACACACCCATATACAGTTGTTACTTCTTTAATCTTTTTTTAAGTGGGTGTTTGATAACCCCTTCTTAGCATTTTTTTTAAGTCTTTTTTAAACTCTTTGGAAACTTAATCTATTCGAATGTCTTCTTAGTAAGGATTAATGTTTGCTCTTTTTATCCGAATTTTTAAGCTTAAGTCCATCTTACTTCAATTCTTAAGACACCATTTCATATGAATTAAACCTCCTTTGCCTTCTTAAATTTCAAAGGGGTTACTTTTTTTAATCCGATTCTATCAAACACTAGTTTTTTAGACCTACTTAAAATTAAATCCCATATTAGTTGCCGAACACCCTCGAGATTAATGGATGTAGATTTAATATCTTTCTTGAATTCGAAACCAAAACATTTCTCGTCAGCAAGCGGGAATCAAATTCCAAATCCCCTATTTTTTTGGAGCAAGAAATTTATGTCCTTAAAGTCACTAACACGTGAGTCCGAAATATATTTGTAAGCAAAACTATTAAATATTGAAATGTCAAAATCCATTTCGGACCCACATGTTAGTGACTTTAGAGGTTGGCATTTTCTGCCAACAACAGAGCAGATGATCCAATTCTAGTCCATCCACCCAAGTCTACCGCTAGAGTGGGTCCCACATCCAAAATAGTACAATTTTCTTAAAAGGTTTAACAATGTTAATTTTTATTGAGACCTCTGCCCGAATTTTTTAAATATACCATAATCTCAAAAAAAAAAAAAAATTCAAAACACCACTGTATTTTGAAAATTCGAAAAATGTCATGGCCTCATCCCTTAGAAGTAGCCACATTTTAGGTGGCCGCATCTAGGTAAAGCGGTCAGATTTTTGGGCTGCTTCTAGGGGATGCGGCCACCCCTCATGCCTATAAATAGTGACCGCTTGTTTCATTTTTTGTCACAATTCCATTTGGTTCTCAATCCCTTCGAATCAGGTAATTTTCTTCTTCTTTTCTAATTTCAATTTTTAGCTTATATTAGGAATAAGAGTAGGAGTAGGTGTAGAATTAGGAGTAGGGTTTAGTATTTAGGGTTTAGGATTTAGGGTTTAGGATTTAGGATTTAGACTTTAGAATTTATGATTTAGATTTGTACCAAAATAAATATCGAATTGTACCAAAATTAGTTATATCTCAAAATAATTAGTTTATTTTATCAAAAGTAATTATTTTTACCAGATTAAGTAAATTAGGTCCAAATTTTAAGTAGCTGCCAAAATTAAGACCAAAATATAATTGCAAATCCTAATAAGACCAAAATATAAAATATAGCATGGCATCTATGAGAGATATACCTTCTTTCAGTCGAGGTGCAACTCCTATACCCACTCCGTTTGAGATGTCACAGTACGTCGAGGAGGCGTTGACATCTGTGGTGCTCGGTATCTGGTACCGCACTGACCGGGTATCAGACTTTCTCTGGTACCCGAATGCAGAGCACCGTATCTTAGAGGCTGCCATGAGGGGCTGGGCTTCAATATCGAGACAGACCTCGATGGTTTGTATTCTCTGGTTACATTTTGACTCAGTCGATGCCTCTTGCATATCTACCAGGATTTGTTTAGCCGAACCCCTTCCCGCAGTTTCCTGGCACCTCACAGCCGACGCAGTATCCTCCTGTCTCGGATTTTCTTGGCACCTCCACACAGTATCCTCATATCTCATTGGATGATCCTATCATGAGATGTGCCTATGGTTTATTCCCACCTTTCGAGACTAGACAGACAGTAGCATTTGGTCCTACAATCCAGCAGTCGACCAACATTGAGATTGAGGAGGTTCAGGCGACCAGCAATTGCCTGATGACTCATATGATTCTATAGATGATCATACACCGATTGCAGTTTTGCTTCGAGGTATGAGGACTAGGAGGGCGAGGCGGCCGTTCAGTCCTTCTGACTATTAGGTTATAGTATTCATATTTTTTTTACTTTAGTGTTGTCAGATACTGTGATTTATTATATCATGATCCTTATTTTGTTAGATACAATTTATTTACCGTAATATTTCGCTTTTATCTTTTATCATTTTTTCGTCACAGTAAAATCTAAATGTAACGACATATTAATTTCTTTCGACAAAAGTAAAATCTTTTCAAAAATCAAATCACTTAATTATTTAATATTTGTAAAAGATTTTTCATACACAAATTTTTATATCGAGAACATTATCTTTGTTACTACGTCAAAAATTATTTGTCAATTCATTTATATAAAAAATAAATCTAAAAGTTAGATCAAATTCATTTGCAATATTGTCGTACTAGAGATTACAAAAACAGTCTCCATAATTATTAGTTTCCTCACACACGGTTTCTTGCTAAACCCAAAATGCATATTTATTTTAGTCTAAGAATATCTACATCCCTGAAACTCTTGGAGTTTCTAAATAACTGTTAACTAATTTTTAGAAACTTTATCTCTAAAAGTTTCTAAACCCTTACATCCCTAAAACTCAAAATTAGAGTTTCTTAATTGCCACATCAACAAATAAATTACAAGAGAAAATAATTTCAGCCAATTATTTGGCCACATCAGAGTTTATAAACGGTTTCTTATTAAGAAACTTTGGAGCAAAGTTGCTAAATAAGAAACTCATCTGCATTCCTGAAACTGGTTTAGAAACTGCCACATCAGATTAAAAACTCAAAGAATTTCAGAGATGTAGATGCTCTAATCGAACCCTCGACTTTGATACAATTCTTAGTTCTTCAATTCCTCACAAAAGAAAATTCATTTATTTTAATTTAAAATAACTGTTAGTAACTGGCTATCTACCACACACTTACGGAGAGAAGAAATGTCCCACTAAATATTCTTTTAGTTTCCGTTGTCAAACACAATAAACACTATAAAAATTGCATTTTTTTTCCATTATTTTTTGCAATTATTACTCATGCTACTATTCTTCTCGATCTACCAATACTCTTCCATCTACCATGTTATTGCACTATTTCATATAATTAATATAATACACGATCTCATGAAATTGTTGAGCTATAAACCCACAACTATCTCTATTGTCTATGGCACAAATCCTTCATTCCAGAACAAAAAGTAGCAAAATTATAATTAAAAAGGTCACCAAGCACATAAAATTTGATCTCCAAACACATATTAATATAAATAACAAGATGAACGGTTCAGATCGACCATTAAAATTTTGAAAACTCGAATATTGAGCCGTAGCACGGGAGACCTCTATGCAACCCATAGCACCGTAGTCAAGTCCAAAATAGAAAGCAATTATAGGTCTGAGGAGATTTCAAATGTCTTCATTTGTTTTTTTTTTTTGTCTTATTTATGTTTTCATTCTGTAAATAATATGTATATATATAAATGTCTTTCAATATATCTTGTCATGTTACTTTTTCAATACGACACCAAATACACACCTACCAAAACTAAATCGCATATTATGGGAAGTTCAGCGACCCAATTGCATAGAAAATTGATGTTGACGTCTATGAACTAATTAAGTTGTTAGAAAAATTAATTGAGTCTAAATTATTTATAATTTACTAGACTTTAGAAAGATCAAATGATGATTTGACGATGTCGTTTGCATCTCGTTGGTCAACTCGTCAAGTTAGGAATTCAAATTGTTATCGAATTTATTTGCAACAATTGCTCAAATAATTTTAAATTTTCTGTATTATTATGATAGAAGCTGGTGCGAATTTCATCACTAAATTTTATTTAATTTCTCGTTTGTTTTTCTCCAAATGCACTACATGATTAATATTTATAAAACCAGCAAAGGACAAATGTTCCTCTGGATAAAATAAATGGAATTAAAATTCATATATTGATGGAAGTAACGGTTCTTTGACCGAGCTAAAAGTAATATATATATATGAGGAGGGATCAAGTTACAACATTTTTTGAGTTACAACAAGTTACAACAAGCTTTTTTTTTTTTAATTTTAAAAGTCCAAATCGTCGATCCAAACCGTTAGATGTGATCTCTACAATAAAATGTGCTTGGAGACCAAATTTTATATTTTTTGAAATTTTTTTACTATTTATTAAGATGGGTATAAAATTCAATGGTCTGAATTTGACTAGTTTTTGTACCCATCTTAATAAATAGTAAAAAAATTTCAAAAAATGTAAAATTTCGTCTCCAAGCACATTTTATTGTAGAGATCACATCTAACGGTTTGGATCGACGATTTGGACTTTTAAAATTAAAAAAAAAAGCTTGTTGTAACTCAAAAAATGTTGTAACTTGATCCCTCCTCTATATATATATATATATATAATCTAGCAAATGCTCTCCAATTAAAAATAACGGTCAAGAGAGCAATATAATTCTATAACTTAACTGATAAGAATTATCAATTCAAATTATTGTCCTTAAAAAAAAATGATCATGGTAAAATATTTAATTGTTAACTGAAAAGATATGGGTGGATGTTTACCCGATTCGTATTGTATTCGATAAAGTGGATATGAGTAAAAAAAAATTATTAACTAAATGAGTAAGGGTACAAATAAAGACTATTTCGTACCCGTTAATAATTATATAAAATTAAATTGTGGGATAATGTTAGAGCTATGATCAGTGATGATGAAATTTATTTGTGTGATATTTTATATAATAATATTTGAGAAATAATTAATTAGTATGTACTTTTATTATTTAGGGCATCTATTTTGTTATAAGAAAAATACTAAACATTACTTTAACTTGCATGTCTTGTTATTTAGTTAAATAATTGAATGTTTTTGAATTCACTTACTTTTATTGATTGCATATTCTTTTATTAGTAATGTGATTACATATAATATATGTGAATGAATAAGTTTTAATAATCTATTTGTAAAATATAATAAAACTAATTATTATATTAATATTATTTATTATTCATCCGTTATCGTTTTGTTACCTGATAATTTTAATAGATAAGAATAAACTGGAGTAGAGTAGAATAAATCAATTCTAAATGAATAAGGTTAATTTTTAATGAATATGAATATAAAATTGCTTCTATCCTGCACGTATGGTAACATTGACACCCTACCAACCATAACATGCATTATTAATCCAACTTTTAAAAAATCAATATATTTGTTTTCATCTTAATTTAATTCAACACCAAACAAACTATACCAACCAAACTTCTACCAAAATCTCAAAACAAAACAAATTTAATTCAAGTTTCTAACATAAGTTGCATAGCAAATACAACCATGTAACACATTACCCGCCAAATAAAATTCAACCACCAAATTTCCAGCTCGCAACTATCTGTCAGGTTGTCTGACTAGATAGTTTATATGAATATAAAATATGTTTATATTTATTAATTAAATTCGTGAAACATGTCCCTTGAGAAGGAAAAAAGAAAAAAGAAAAACTTGACAGCCAATGTTAAGAGTTTCAAAAACAAAACAGAGAAGGAAAAAAAAAAAAGAATGTGAGAATGAGAGAATTTAACTTAGCCGCATACGTAACGTGTTTCATTCCTCTCTTATGTAGGCGATATTTGTGCTTTCATCTCATGGGAAATTTTTTATAAATAATTGGTTCACTAAAAAATTAGTGCTATTGACCTGAGCCAAAACTTATTATTACGGATGATATACAAAGAAGAGAAAAAAAAAAATACTGTTAGCATCCTTCGGAATTTTAGAAAAAAATTTCCCCGAAAAAATAACTTATAAAATATATTTATTTTTTATGTTTTTATTAATTTATTAATTTTTTTTAATAATACACTTATGCTTCAAAAGATTATATAATTTACCTATGATTTTTTTTTCAAAATATACCTTTATCTATGTTATTCTCAGAAAAAAAATATAAAATATACTTAATATATAAACTAATGAGTTGGGCTACGGTGCTTCGCGAAGTAAAGCGAATGTTTTACTTCACGTCTATATCTTCAATTTTAAAGTTTAAAACGTCGATCCGAACCATTCAAGTTAATCTTCATATTAAATTGTGCATGGAGACCAAATTTTATATTTTTTGAAAATTTTTTACTATTTTTTTAGAATTTTTTAAAATTGCTGTTTTTCAGAAAATTCTGGACCATAAGAAACAACGATTTTCAAAAATTGTAAAGAAATAGTAAAATTTTTCCAAAAAATGTAAAATTTGGTCTCCAAGTACAATTTAATATGAAGATCAACTTGAATGGTTCGGATCGACGTTTTGAATTTTAAAATTAAAGATATAAACGTGAAGTAAAACATTCGCTTTACTTCACGAAACACCGTAGCCCAACTCTAAACTAATTATAAAATTATAACTCATCCAAAATTTTTGTCACACCTAACGAATTATCCTGACGCCAAAATTATAATAATATGGGCCGGCGATATAATAGGAAATTAGGAATTGCATTATCAAATTTCTATTTATTTTTATGCTCGTTAAATATGCTCAGTATTATTTTTCAATCAAATGCGAGGAAATTACTCTTTGCAATGATGCATGATACCATTGCGCAACAGTATTTTAATTTGTAGGAAAAGAAAATGTATCTGTACAGAATAAAAAAAAAATGTATTATAGGAATAAATTGTGGGAAAACATGATTTGCGCAATTGAGCTTCAAAAGTTCAAAAAAAAAATGACTTTGAAAAGTCAATTTATGCTGTACACAAGTTGAAAATGAACATAGTGATTTAAATCCAAATTTTTTAAAAATATACCTCTGTAAAAAAAAAAAATTAAACCAAAACATCATTAAACTCTGATAATTTCAACATCAAATGCTGGACATACAAATTCCAAAAATTCGGAATTTAAAGTTGAATTTTAATAGGTTTGTTTAATAATTAAAAAAAAAACAACCACTTATAATTTAAATATGTTAGAAGGAACATCAAACAAAATAGATAAAGTATCTTATAATTTAGATATACTAGAAGCTCTACGAAATATCTTTCAGGCATGATTTTTTCTGGCCGTAAAAATAATTAAACTATTTCTTGATCTGTTACTATAAAAAAAATGCTTTATTTTTGAGTTATTGATCCTGGTTCAAATGTTACTTCTGGGTAAATAAATAAATTATCGTGATCCTTCTAGTACATTCAAATTCTAAGATACTCCATCTATTTCTCCAAAGTATTTTTTGTAGTAACACCTCAAGAAATTGTTTATTTTTTTTTACAATTGAGAAAAATCCTACCTGAAAAATATTTCATAGTGCTTTAGTATATCTAAATTATTATATACTTTATTTATTTTGTTTGATGTTCCTTCTAACATATTCAAATTAGAAAATTTTCTATCTATTTTCGTAAATTAATAAACAAAGATATTCATTTCAGCATTGATATCCGAATTTTTGAGGTTTTTGGCTGTCTGCCATTTCAAATGGGGGACACCAAAAATGTATTCGCCATTTAATGTAGAGGTCTTGCGGACGTATTAAATTTTGAATTTTTAGCCTTCGGTGATTTTTTGATTTATCTGTTTTTAGACCAGAGTATATTTAAAATTTTTGGGATTTAAATATTTGACAAAGGGGGGATATTTTTCCATTATACGGGCCTTAATGGGCTGGTCTGGAGTTGTTTTAAAACTATTTAGTTGCTGGCCATTTCCTTTCTTATGTGGCCGAGCCGAAATTGTCTTTTCTCATTTGGGCCGAGATAGGCTCACAGCTACCTTAGACGGGCCCTCAATGGGCTTCGTGCTGATTCCAGCTGACATTATCACAGTGATAAAATAGACCATACTGAAAACAAGTTAATTACTAAACAGGATTATTATTATTTTTTATTTATCCTACAATGATAAAATAGGAAGAAATATTAACAATTTTTTTTTTTACCTCAAAACACATGCATAATCTTGTCTGATTTTTTTTTTTTGCTTAATTAGGAGTAACATTTCATGTAATCTGGTTGTACGTGTTCAGCAGACTGGCTTTAGCCTCCTTTGTCTTTCTTAAGGAGGTTTAGATGGGCTTAAGGCTTAGATGGGCCGAACAGGTGAGGCTTAGATGGGCTTAAGGCTTTCAGCTTTAGGTTCTTTAGAACAGAAAATTAAGCTGGCTTTCCTCTCTCCTTAAGGAATTCACTTTCTCAGCGCCTCCTTAGCGCCCAGCTTAAATCCTCTGTTCATTTATTTATATTTTCTGTCACCTCTTTCCCACTCCAACCTACACACTTCCCTAGAGTCATGTGTCGAACAGTCATTCCTTAACACAGCTTAAATTGTTAAGCTGCAGTGTTCTAAGCCGCTTTGCCGAACACACCCGTTGTGTTTGACCTGAATATAATTTCAAAAATTATTATACTTTTTTTTTGAAGGTTAGTGGCTTTAAATAAAAATTATTATACTTGCAAATGTATCAAGAAATACTCTCGCTAATATATAGTAGTTATAAGCATCTGATTCCAAATCAAATTTGTTCTAAATTATTATCATTGTGCAATGGGACTCAATAAATATTAACCTACACCCCTTTTACTATGCAATCTAGTCTCACATAATAAAGAGTCTAAACCAGCCTAGCCAAGAACAAAAAAAATGAAATTTTTTTTAAATAAACAAGAATATTTCAGTTATAGAACTGCTATTATTCTTTCTAAATAAAATTGTATTTTTTTTAACAATTTTAAAACAAAGGTGAAACATCTTACATGAAACCGAATATGGTTCCTGACTTTCTCCTCGAATATCTACCATCTACACACCGCTATCAAATTCCAATATCATGATCTTGTGATGAACCAAAAAGATATTTTGATATTGGCACAGATTTATTGAATTTAAAAAGTCTTAAACTCGATAAATCTGAACCAAGATCAAAATATATTTTTTCATCCCTACCCAGTGCCATACAATCAAACCGTATGCAACCATAAGATCAAACATAACAAATGTTCCGAATCAAATTTAAGACATGCACCAAATTCAAAAACAAAATTCTTGAATTTCAACGGGACAAGACCTAGAAGTGGGTTGTATAAAAGCAAGAGGTATTTTGAAATCTGTCAAATTCTATACATAGTTAATGAAACTGAGATTTGGTATCAAAGATTGAGTCTAGAAAGGAATTAAACAAAAACCGATCATATAATTTCGTATCACTGTCTAAACTCAATCCTTGACACCACATTCAAGCTTCATCAACCATTATAGAAAACCAATCTCTATTTATTTTTGGAATCGATGCATATCTTGGATTTTGATTTGAGAATTTGGTATAATGATTGAGCTTAAATAGAAATGAAAAGCTAAATACGGACCGTATAGATATGACAAAAATATGATTCCACCCAATCAGTATATATATCGAGTGGGAAATAAAGCTGTTGTTATTATAGTGGAATATGTTATTCGATTCTAACAGTTAATTTTCATTGAGATTCACGTATAAAAAAGTATTTTTCATAAATTTCATATGAAAATATTTAAACAATTCGAATCGGAATAACAGTAGATATATTTTCCTATCGAGTGAAATGCTAACGTTAGTGCATAAGCCTCACTCATTTTATTGAATATTTTTGGTATGGATTATGAACTCAAAACTGAAGCACTAATTTTCATCAATTAAACTTGATTATCTATCTCTGACATCATATTTTGTGAAAAATAAATTTCAAACTTACAAAATTTTAATTAATTATTTTATTGTAAGAAGATGAAGATTAAACTTCCATACTTCTCATTTAGAAATTAGATTTGAGATAATGATGCAAAAAAAGGTTATGCGAGCAACAAAATTTAGGAAGAGAAATAAAATGAAAAATGAAAAATAAGGGCTCAATTAAAGTAGATTATAATTTACTTTTATATATGTAGTTTTTTGTAACAAAATTTAATCTAAAAATAAGGGCTCAATTAAACTGTGTCAGTTTCGTAAGTTTCGCAATATTTTCTTAATTAACCAAATTGTATAAACTTTTATTTTTTATGCTAATATTTGAATCTGAGATCTATATTTATCGGTTTTCTCCCTCATCTTAAATCATAACATTAGTTGTCATCAATATAAATTCTTAATAGTTATAAACTAAAAGTGAATATACAAATCCTTGATAAATCATCCGATCATAGGATGAAAATCTGCTGTTATTCTTGTGCATGGACAGTGTTTTTGCTATATCTGTTTTTTCAAATTCAGTCATTAAATTGTTTTGAGATGCGTGCACAGAAAAGTTCTGAAAAAAGTTGCTTTGAGATTCGTTTCCGAAAAAAATTAAATGACACATTTTCCTTTTTTTTTCCCCTCTATAATGAGGTGGGGGGCACGTGTCAGCATCCTAATTGAAGATTTTAGTTCTGAAGTCGAGCCATATCTAATTTGGTGTTTGTATATCATTATTGCTTTGAGATTCGTACTGAACAATTTAAACGGTCTGAATTCTTTCTAGATCAACTCAAAATTTGAGATATTTGTAGAGATGCGAACACCAGATATAATATAGTGTTTTAACTCGTTTTATTGAATCTTCTTGGTACCGAATTATGAACTTAAAATTGAAGCATTATATTTATTTTCAACAATTAACTTTATTATTTATCTTTGACATCATATTTTGTGGAAAATAAAATAAACTCCAAACTTATAATATTTTAATTGATCATTTTATTGTAACAAAATGAAGATTGAACTTCAATACTTTTCATTTAAAATTAGATTTGAGATAATGATGCAAAAAAGGGTTGTGCGAGTAAGAAATTAGGAAGAGAACTAAATTAGAAACTTGAATAAAATATAAACATTCAATTAAAAATATATGCTAATTTATTTTTATGTATATTGTAACAAAATTAAATCCTAATACATTTTTTTTTCAAGAAAAAAATATTAGCTAATTAGTACATTGGCTCAGAAGCAACAATTAAGGTCAACATCTTCTCTATCTAGAATATAAAAAAGAAAAAGAAAAAAGAAGCAAGATACAAACAATTGACAAGTCATTACGAAATTCCATTTATTTTGAATTTTGCTCAGTGATTATTGAGGCTACAACCTACAATTAATATTTCAAATATATTCATCTTAAAAACTAACTGGCATTAAAAAAAAAAAAAAATGAAAGTTAGACCTCAGCTAGAACAACAAAAAGAGTCATCTATTCAAAATATATAATTTTGAGATCGAGTCACTTGTTCTTTACAATATATAATAATAATTCCAACCAATTTTTTCCAAGCTATTTTCATTTTTTTTCTATTTCCAAATAAAAAAAAGGGAAGAAGAAAGAATGTTTTCATTTATCCAACGTACAGGAAAGGTTGAATTATATTATATTTTTTTATGAAGGTTGAATTATATTATATTATAAAGGTGCCTTTTGTCAATTCTAATATTGGTTATATATAGAAGAACTAAAATTTGAACAGTTTCTAGAACGTACATCTAAAACATTATATTAACAAAAAAATCTCATGGAAATGTTTACATTGTGATATCTAGAAAGTAATTTGTACCTCAAAATTCATCTTTCTTTCTTTGAAGGTTCAAAAATGCATCTTTCAAAGAAGATGATCTTTTTTAGCGCCAATTAAACTAATTACGAGAAAAACTGTGAAAATTTGAAATGCAAATTTTATGAAAAAATCGCCTCTAACATAGTTCCTAATGTAACTATTGGTCTCGGTAACATCCTTAATTATTAAAATCATTAATATTTTTTTGGTTTTTTTTAATATTGAATAAATTTGATATATTAGTGTTGAATTCGCCAAGGTTTGCACATACAATAAGAAAAAAAAAATGTTTCTTATTAAATTTTGTGTTCGATGTTTATCTAATTCTTTTTTGAGTGAAATGTTTATCTATTTCTATTTTTGAATTCAAATATTCATTTGAGTTGAAGATTTTTTAACAATCATATTATCATCTCGTGCTAAATATATATATATATATATATATATATATATATATATATATATATATATATATATATAGAGGTTTTGGCTAATATGCTATGGGTAGCTAAGAGGCCTCCGTGCTACGGCTCAGATTTCAAGTTTTCAAAATTCTAACGGTTGATCCAAACCGTTCATCTTGTTATCCATATTAATATGTGCTTGGAGACCAAATTTTACATTTTTCTGAATTTTTTTACTATTTATTAAGCCACTTTGGAAACCGCTGATCCAACGGTAGTTTCTGGTTTTACTGTTGGGTTAAGCCACCGTTGGATCAGGGGTTTTCAAAGTGGCTTAATAAATAGTAAAAAAATTCAGAAAAATGTAAAATTTGGTCTCCAAGCACATATTAATATGGAGAACAAGATGAACGGTTCAGATTGACCGTTAGGATTTTGAAAACTTGAAATCTGAGTCGTAGCATGGAGACCTCTTAGCTACCCATAGCACCGTAGCCACGTCCTATATATATATATATAGATATGGGCTATGGTGCATTGCAATGCATGGACCCCTTTATGCATTGCACTACAAATCATGGATTCAAAGTCCAAACGACCGATCCGAACCGTTCATCTTATTTTTCATATCAATATTTGCTTGGGGACCAAATTTTACATTTTTTAGAATTTTTTTACTATTTATTAAGCAATTTTGAAAGTCGCTGATCTGATGGTCCAGAAAATTTTACTGTCTTTTACTGTTCACAGCAAAACAGCAATTTTAAAAATGCTTAATAAATAGTAAAAAAATTCCAAAAAATATAAAATTTGGTTTCCAAGCACATTTCAATATGGATTAAACATCTAATGATTCAGATCGGTTGTTTGGACTTTGAATCCGTGATTTATAGTGCAATGCACAAAGGGGTCCATGCATTGCAATGCACCATAGCCCATCTCTCTCTATATATATATATACATATACATATATTTTTTAAAGTCTTGTCGCTAGCAATATATTGATAAAGAAATTAATTTATTCACAATATCAATTTATAGATTTGAGTGGGGGCGTGTCCTTCTAATTGGGTTCTTTCATAAAATGAAAATTTGTTTTTTGTTTTTTGTTTAATTGAGATGATCAAAATGTTTACTTTTGGCGGGTCTACTTGCAAATTAATCAAGCGCTATTGGTCAATTCAAAACCAGAGCCAACTTTTTCTCCCAATAGAAACTACAAAAGAGAACTCCACACAGGAGAAACCACCATCTTCTCCCCCTCTCCTTAGTCAAAGTTGTACGCCTCTATGGAGCACCGGTCCATGTCGTACGCTGGCAACCGGACACAAACGGAGGCGTACAACCGCTGCTCGTCTCTCTCGTGTGCATGGCAGCCAAACCAAAACGAACCGGCCATCGCAAAAGGGAAGGAGCCGCAGTTGAAGAGGGGGAATTCTCTGAAGGTGTTTACCGACCCCGATTTCCAAAGAAAGAGGCGGGTGGCGAGCTACAAGGCTGTCGGTTATCATGGCAAGGTCAAGGGGTCTCTCAAGGACAGCTTTAAGTGGATCAAGGAGAAGTACTTCCAGGTTTCGCATGGCTGGTGGTGACAAATCAAATGAAGGTATATATATATATATATATATATATATATATATATATAATAAGTAGTCAAATATTTCGTTTATCTTCAGAGAGAGATTTAGAGTTAATTTGTTATATCTTGTGAGTAGTGTTTAGTTATATTTTAGGTTTAATTTGCTGCTAGTTGACGTTAATTTCTTGTAGGATTTGAGTTTCAATTTTCAAGCTTTGATTGTGGATGTCGGTCAAATTAGAAAATTAGTAGGATATATATATAGACTATAACCCTTTAAAACAATAAATTACCTGGGGCCTTTTATTTTATTATTACAAAATAAATTGTTTGTACATATCAAGTACTGTTTTTCCTTGTCATTTTAGTTTTAATTTTGTAACTATTAATTAGTTGAATTCGTATCCTCTGCATTAACTCAAAAGAGAATCTTTTTAGTTAATGAATCTTGACCATCCGATTTATTTTAAGATTCTAATTGAAAAAGCTACCGTTGATACAGGGACATGTATGGTGAATTCTTCAGTGAGGTGGTTGGAGCTTGATTACAATCCCTTGATGATGTCTTGTATCTGTATAGACTGATTTAAGTTATTTTTCACTTAATTTTTTTTTTTTGCTTAATAAGAAAAAGGTTAAATGTAATAACAATATCTGTATATGTAATAACAAAGAGAATTATATTGGTAAAAGAGGATTTGGTTTGAAATATTTGCCTTTTTGGGTTGTTTAATTATGTTTACCATTTTCTCTTAAGGTGAAAATAATGACCTTCTTCCTCTCTTCCTCCGCGTTTCTTTTACATGAATTATTTAAGCTCAGCAAATATAAATAAATGTTCTGCTAATTACAATTCATTGGTCTAAATTTTGCTTTCTAAAAACTTGAAATTGCGAATTGTAGATTTAGTGACTTTTGCTGTTTTGCGTAAACATCCATTTTCAATGAGCTGTTTTTCCAATTTATTTCTAACATGGAATTTTGATGAGACAGATTGAGACACTTGTCAACATCTTTAACAAAATGCATCCAAATTTTTGTGTACCAAAATGCATTCTATTTTTCAAATTCTTTTTCTCCGTTTTCAAAGTCCGAATAGTCAATCCGAACCGTTAGATGCGATATATATATTAAGATGTGCTTGGAGACCAAATTTTATATTTTTTGAAATTTTTTTTACTATTTATTAAGTCACTTTGAAAATGCTGATTTTACATTTTCTGAACCATTGAATCAGCGATTTTCAAAGTGACTTAATAAATAATAAAAAAATTTCAAAAATGATAGAGAAGTTTCTTCTTCTTGAAAAGGATAATAATATGAAAAAAAAGGAGAGGCTAATATATGCTTTCCCTGACCCTGACAATAGGGAAGTTTGAAATTCATAATATAATGATACTTGTGGGTTAACGTTGGGACTTGGGAGGAGCCTTTTACTTTTAATTTTTTGAGAAACATCTTTTACTTTTAATTTGTGACAAATAAATATCATTTTTAAAATTTTGTCAATCATTCTCAAAAATTGTTAATCTGTGACAATTAGTAGCCAATTTAGATCTACATACTCGATTTTGGCCAGATTATCTTTAAATGTTTATGGTGCTATTATATAAAATATTTTATGACTTTTTCTTTAGAGGTCAGCTATATATTTTAGAAGCTGTGTAATATTCATATTAAAAATATATATATTTTTTATCTATAATTTTTCTTTTTGTATGAAATATCTATTTCATAAGCAACTAATATTGGTATGACTATTGTTTTATGTATACATGGAAAAGAAAACATTACGAAACAAATAATTCTGACTACTCAATAGAACTGATAATGAAAACTACAAAGGATTAAAATTGATAATGAATTAATAGTCATTTTTTATTCAAAAATTTAATTGTGCTAAATGAGACTAAGAGTTGTGCTAATTGGGGAGCTATTTGTCACAAAAATAAAGATGAGGGGTTCCCATGATATACCCCTATATATAAATTAAACTTTCAAGTCGTTTTCAGTGGATCATTTTGGGGGACTTTTTCTCAAGAAGTTGTCTGGTAATCAGCTACCTTGTTGACAAAATTTCTAGAACACCGTTTTTCTTTTATATTTTTAAGGAGGCCAAAAGAAATTAAAATTCAAAATCATTTTAAATTGCCGTGGGTTGAGAATGATCCTCACATCTCGACACTTGTGCCTTAACAACCTTTTGGAGTTTATATTGGGGTCCTATTTCAAAATTAACATTTTAAATTCATAATTATATTTTAGAAAGTACTTCTCTAATGCTTTATGGAAATCATCTTTCTGAGCACCATTTATAGTTAACACATAAACTCTCCATTCTACCTCTAACCTTTTGCAATAATTTCTTTCAATTCACAAATAATTCAAAGGAATATTGGGCTTATTTACGGGCTTGGAACGAAAAAAGAAAAAAGAAATATAGAACCTTTGGGCTACAATGTGGGGATGAGAATCATCTCCTATAATTACATACTGGTCCATAAAAGCCCAACAACTTCAATGCACCCCTCAGTCCTCTAGCTGCCAGCTCGCATGGACCCGTAGTATATCCATCCCGTGGACCACCAGTATCTTTCCTCTTGTCGTATTGAGAAATTAACACGAACTAAAGAGCGGAACGACTTCCTTGCAAAATTTACCGTTTATCTGAAATATTAAAATAAGAAGAGAAAAGGGAAAATATAATTTACCAGTGATTTGATTTACTCGTGCAGCCGAATTGCTCTTCTTCGCTGTTGTGCAGTAAAGCAGATATAATTAGTTCCAACTGATTGTACTGTAAACAAATATATATGTATATATATGAAACTTAACCCTTCGCCAATTTTTTCCTCTTACATTCTCGCGCCTCGACCGATCAGTATTGGATTTTGATCTCACGATGGAGTCGATCGAAACCGATCCGCCTCCACCTCAGCCTCGACAAGCTCAGATCCCTCTCCCATCCACCACCTCAGGTTTATGCGATAGCCTCTTTCATTTTGTTTGCTTGAATGAATTTTGTTTCTCGTACTTGTACATTTGTCCTTTTATTATGTAATTGAGACCACTGAATTGTTTTATTTAAGCGACGACCAGTTATTCAGTTGAAATCATTTTAAAATGAAGGAAAATACAGTGCCAATAGAGCTTTTACTACAGAGATAATCTTCTTCTTGGTTTTTTTTTGTGCTAGAATTTAATTGCTAAAGCGTGACGGGGAGAATTAGGACCTGAATTGAGTTAGCTTGACCAAATTTGAATAGCTGGATAAATTGTTTTAAATAGTAAGCTTAATCCTGATTCTACTTTATGCAAATAAAATTCTGTAAGGATAAGAATCATCATACATTCGCTTACAACTTATATAGGCTCTTTGATTCTATCAGGTGTCTCCTCCTCTGAGAACAAGGCCAATTTCACATTAGTACCTATTCATATCGTTACAGAGCCATCTCAGCTTCCTATTGAGTTTCTAGAACCTTCACCTGAGAAGCAGCTTGTAGTAGGATTTGACTGTGAAGGTGTTGATCTATGCCGTAATGGCAGACTTTGCATAATGCAGGTGAATAACAATCCTGGAAGGGGCATTATTGGAATCGAAGAAAAGAACAGATTAGTTTCACGCACATGAATGTCTTTCACCACCACTACTTCTCCTGTTATTATTATTATTATTACCTTTTCTTACTTGCAGCTTGCATTTACGGATGCCATATACTTGGTTGATGTGATTGAAGGAGGCATAACAGTCATGGAAGCATGCAAACCAGCACTGGAATCAAACTACGTCATGAAAGTCATTCATGATTGCAAAAGAGACAGTGAGGCAATACACTGAACTTCTACCATTTAGTCAGTTAAAGAGTTAAATCTATGCTTACAGGACTTCAATACAAGTTCTTAACGGTACATATCTTATGCATTATGCAGGCTTTATATTTTCAGTTTGGCATCAAGCTAAACAACGTTATGGATACTCAGGTACACTCGATAGACTAGGATCTAGACTTAACTTGTTGCCAATTATATTGACTACATTTTTTTCTCTCTCTTTTTCTATGATAAGACAGATTGCATATAGCATAATAGAGGAACAAGAAGGGAAAAAACGGGTGACTGATGACTATATATCTTTCGTTGGCCTTCTTGCTGATCCTCGCTATTGTGGTTAGTTATCAGCTGAGTGTTTATTTAATTTAATATTTAATATTTTTCCTTGTTACAATTATTGAGTTCAGCAAGATAATTTTCTGCTAAAATAGAAGTTCTGTACTGTAGGAATGTCATACCCAGAGAAGGAAGAAGTTCGTGTCCTTCTAAGACAGGTTTGCTTTTCCTTTAGTTATTATTTTAACCGGTCTGATTGATTGTTAGCAGTAATCAGAAAGTTAGCTCTTTTTCCAGACATGTGGCTGATTTTTAACATTTTAGTTTTTATTTATTTTTATTTGTAAGTTATTTATCTGACTACTGAAATGATTTCATAAAGTAAACAAGTATAACCTTCTATTTTTCTGAAAATGGTAAATTAGGACCCTTCATTCTGGGCCAAGAGGCCATTGTCTGATATGATGATACAATCTGCCACTGACGATGTCAGATTTCTTCTGTACATCTATTCGAAAATGATGGATAAACTAACCAACCTATCTCTCTGGCGTGTATTACTTCGTGGTGCACTCTATTGCCGTTGTTTCTGTCTAAGTAACAACAATTTTGCAGATTGGCCCCCTCTGCCCCCAATTCCAGGTTCTGAACACATTTCTATCACCATTAAATACTAACTTGTTACGATGTTAATTAACTACACTTCCCATAAATTATTTATAACTAAAAAATGCCTGCACAGATGGCCTTGCTGGTGAAGATAGTGTACCTCAGGAGGAGATACTGTCAGTTTTAGATGTGCCGCCTGGCAAAATGGGACGTGTCATCGGCAGAAGAGGTGCATCTATTATGTCTGTCAAGCAGTCTTGCAAGTAAGCTTCTCAGGCAGAGAATCCATTTAAGATATATTTCAGATGTGCTTCATCTAGATAATACTTACGAAATGCGACTCTTTTCTCCTGTTTACTTGTAGTGCGGAAATCCACATGGGTGGTGCTAAGGGACCCCCTGACAGGGTATATTTTTCTGTTTTTGCCCCTTCAATCTCTAACCTTTTTGCTCATAGTACATTACACAAATACCTTCCATCCCCACCCACCCACCCACACACACACACACACAACTTTCTATTTTGTTAAAATATGCAGCACTTGTGTCACCTTTTTTAAGCCAGGAAACAAGATAACTCTCAACTTTAATGTACAACCTATTTCTCAACCAGGAATTAAACAGTTAATGAAGGCAGACCGTACCTAGTTCTTGTTTTTGTTCTTGACAATCCAGAGCTGATAGGATATATGTGTTTTAGTTTGATGCTGATAGTTCATGGTTGCGGCCAAAATGGTACAAATCACAGTGTATCGTGACCAATTTTGAATTCCAAGGAACCCCTAAGGAAATTAGTCAGGCATTCAATGGGAAGCTATTTGGGTCTACTTTTCAGTGTATTTTGGCAAAGTGTGTTGTCTCAGCCCAAGTAAAATATAACCCAAAGCAGGGAGCTTAGATGGTTCGAGTTGTGCTGGGTTGTATTGGGGTATTCTTCTAATTGGTGAAATTAATATTTGATTTGTTGACAGGTTTTCATAATTGGCCCTGTTAGGGAGGTTAGAATGGCTGAAGCTCTTCTTCGAGGCCAAATGATGGATGTGTAAGCATAATACTTCAACTAATACAAAGCACTGGGGTACTGCCGGGCTGGCTTACTTTCCAGCTCTGAGTTTGCTTTGTTTGTAGTATAATCCAAATATAATAAATGCTCAATCTCATGTAAGGCGACTATTATGTGTGCATGGTAGAATAGTGTAACGCAACTAAACAAAATAAGTAATATTTTTCTGCTTGAGAATTTTTTTGGAAGTTGAGCCGACTTTAACCAACTTCCTTACTAGGAGCTTATGCCATATGTCGCTTAAATCAGGTTGACTCAACATAGTCAAACAATTTTAAAGCAAGCCATGACCAACTTTGACCGGCTTTGATTGCGTTTGACCCATTTCATCAGTTGGAAGTCCGAACTCGGATCTCTTAAGGATCAGGACTGAATTAAATTGCACTATCGTTCTATCTAAACCATAACCCAAAGCCTTTTTGTTATAGTTTGTAACAATCAATTTCTTTAGTAGTACTTACAAATAACAAAAAAAATTCCGATGAAAATTCTGAATTCTCAATCCAACCAGTCGTCCCTTTTTGGGTCTACAGCCAAATCCGGGAGTGATGGCGTAGTCCGATGAGTATTGGACCAAATTCGGTCCAATCTCTGGTTGTAGCTATTTGATTTACATCAAGGTTCGTATGTACTTCATCCACATTACAGCCAAGAATCCGGGAGTCCGATGAGTATCGGACCAAATTCGGTCCGATCTCTGGTCGTAGCTATTTGATTTGCATCAAGGTTCGTATGTGCTTAATCCACATGCATAAATTTTAGAACTGTCTGTGCTAATCTTGATGTGGATCGACCGTCTGTTTGGATAATCCGACTCTGGTTCAACCCGGTTGCAGAATAATGGTGAAGCAGGTTCAGCCAAGTTGATTTTGAAGTTTCTATTTTTTTTTTTAGAATCAAGTCTAAATTGCTTCGACACCAAATTAAAGATGACCTTGAAGTCAGAGAACTGCAACCGTGTGCTAACGCCAGTCAAACAGGTACAAAACTACAAACAAGATAAAATCGGCACTGATAACTGATGAGCATGCGTACATACACAACTTGCCTGATTTAGTTACACATTAATTCCTTCTCAATGATTTCTTTTGGATTCTTGCTTCTTTTCTCTTATTGAACATGACGTCATTTGCCAACGACTTGTTTTCAAGCAATATAATACACAGATTTCTTGTTACGTTATTATTATAAATTGGACGAATAAAATATTAAATATCCGTAGCACTTTGCCCAATGATCTGTGTGCTGATTGATAATATTCAATTCGAAATGCGCTGATGCACACATGAGTAAGGCTACGGTGCCATGGGTTGCATAGGGTTTACGGTGTTACGGCTTAATATTTGAGTTTTCAAAATCTTAACGGTTGATCTGAACCATTCATCTTGTTTTTTATATTAATATGTTTTTAGATACCAAATTTTACATTTTTTAAAATTTTTTTACTATTTTTTTAGATAAATAGAAAATCACTCGATCTAAAAAATTCTGCACTATTTAGATATTTGATTTTCTATCTATCTAAAAAAATAGTAAATTTTTTTCAAAAAATGTAAAATTTGGTCTCCAAACACATATTAATATGGAGAACAAGATCAACGGTTCGGATCAACCGTTAGAATTTTAAAAACTCGAATATTGAGCCGTAGCACCGTAGCCTTCTATGCAACCCATAGCATCGTAGTCTTACTCCATCTATAAACTTCCATTAAAAAAGAATATTAGCAGCTCTATATTCTGAAATTAGCTTATATGATTTGCTGACTGTTTTTAATTAATTAATTTATTTTCTTTTCTGAAAATAATACATTGTTAGCTTATCAGGTTAAAGAAATCTTCTAGTTTCTTCTCATCACTGCATTTTGTTTAACCTAGCTAGATAATTAATATAATGTCAGTGCTCAATATGAAATTTGTCCGGTTTGGTCTGAAACAAAAAAAATTGTCAGATTGGTGGACCATGAGACAGCGTGAAAAGCTAGCAAAGTCATATTCCAAACTTATTATTTTATTTCAAAACCTGATCATGATTATTCAAAAACTACTGCACAAGTAGGCCGCAGAAATGACTAGTAGTGCCATTATTAGCTTCTCTCTTTTCTTTATAAAGCGCACACTTTCAACTGAGAGCAGCCTTACGGATAGAGAGCACAAATTCCTTGTTTATCCTAACACAAATGCCTTACGGATAGAGAGCACAAATCTCTTGCCTTCTCAATCCTTCGTAGTTTCGCAACACAATCAGTTCTAAAATATTTATTGTTGGTTTCTATCCAAACCTCCTTATTTTCCTTCCATCACTAGCCATTGAATTTTCTTGAAAGGTATATACTGGTTCAAATTTTTTTCGTTTTGTTTCTCAGTTCTTGCTGCTGCTTCTTTTTTGTCAGTACTTTTTTTTATTTATTATTTTCTATTTACGTATGAATCTGCAACCATCAAATTAATTGATCAGTTTGCCATACTTCGCTTTATGTATTTCTTGTTCTTCGCTTGTAGGTTATCGAAGAAATGGATGGTTTCAACTGGGATAATGCAAATGCTGTTATTAGTGATCTTATTCCCTTACCACCTTGTCTCCAGAGCAATCTTTCAGGGGTGCTTGTCAAAAGTGCTTGCTACCCAAATATTGATGAAGAATTTGGGTTTGAAGAATCTCTGTCTCATGCAATTCTGGATCCCCATGAACTCGAATCGAGCAGCAGAGACTTGAAAATTGATGCAGTTACTTCCAACTCGACAAATAAAACAGATGCAGACAGTATTGATTCCAAGCATCTGGCGAAACACCAAGAGTCAAATCTAGTAATGAGAAATAATGGAAATATCATTTCTCCTCAATCCCTATTATCTCAATCATACCAACCTAACATGATTAATCCAAGCCTGAAGCAAAAACATGAATTCCTTCATTGCAGCGGAAACCCTAATATTCACAAAAGACGCATGAACAGTCCTCAATGCCCCAAACAAACCTTTGTCGCTCCTAATTCTTCTCATAGACCAAAGAGATTTGAGATTGTTTTTGAGAACATGTCTCGACCAAAAAAACCAAAACTTCAGCACAGTTCGATTGAGCCGGCCAGTATCAGCTTCGGCCATAAAAGCAGCTGTGGCTGGGAACTGGATGAAGAGGCAATGGCAGAGGTTAAAGAGATGGTTTACATGCAAGCGGCAATGCGTCCGATTAATTTAGAGTTGGAAGAGCCAGCTGAGAAACTAAAAAGGAAGAATGTAAGAGTATCGAGTGACCCGCAAACAGTCGCTGCGAGGCATAGGAGAGAGAAGATAAGCGAGAGACTTAGGGTTTTACAAAGACTAGTACCCGGCGGGAGCAAGTTAGACACCGCTTCGATGCTTGATGAGGCCGCAAGCTATGTCAAGTTCCTACAGTCTCTTGTTAGGGGTCTAGAAAATCTGGACCCCACAGTTGGCACCATGTTTAGTACCACATCCAATCCAATTGATCACCACGCTTCCCTTTCCTCAGACAAAACCCTAAAAGAGACCCAAATTCATTATTACTGAATGATTAACTTGTAATTTAGAGTGCTTCGTTTGATGACTTTTTCTTGGATCCCTTTTAGCCATTTAGAGTTTAGACATGCTTTCCTAAGTAAAAAGTTGGAAAGAACCGTGTAAGGTTAATCTTTTAGATGCATTTGTAAAGTGCCATTTCTATCTGTGTATGTAAAAACACCTCTCCTCTCTTATTTTGAGTTGGTTTCTATGTAACGTCTCTCTAATTTAGCAAGCATATTTTTAGTTAACAAGTCCATTGAATTTCACAGTGGAATGACTTTGCAACACAGACTGTTACACCAAATGCATGTGCCATGTGAAGTATAGATTCCCTTTTATATATTTTCATGAAAGCAAACCTGGTCTGCTATTACAAGTACCTTCTCTTCCATCATTTTAGCTTTTAAACACCATTGTAAAGGTCCTTTTTACCTCTCTCAATGAACCAACTTTGCAATGCAAAGCCACTGCCCGAGAAAGCTTCAATAGCATTTACTTTTCACTTCTATATTTGCTTTTGAGGGTTTTTATAAGGAATCAAACACCTAAAATTAAGAGCTTAACACACTCTGGGAGAGTCTGGGTGCTCTTTTTTTCTTTTTGAAATTTACAACTCAGTATCCCCAGCTTTCTCTATATTTTAAATCACACTGCAATTGAAGATGACCGGACAAGATTGATATTATATAACCTTCTTAAATTCTAGATCAAACCGATTCGATCTGTTTGTTTTAATTAATCATATGATCTGAATTAAACTAGTGAAACTATCTTTTTTTGAAAAAAATAGTAGATACTTGCTTCTTGGTTAATCATATAATTAATCTGAATTAAGCCATATGACCCGTATGTGTCCTTTGTTATTTTACAAGAGAAGGGTTAAAATGTTCTATTGGTTTTGTTCCCCATCATGCTCCAATATCATTATCTTTATTTTTAAAGTCTGAATAATTGATCCGAACCGTTCAACATGATCTTCATACTAAAATGTGCTTGGGTAACAAATTTTAGAATTTTTTTACTAATTGTTTAAAGAGGTACAAAATCACTATTTTTGAATAGTCCCGAATCTTCTAAAAACAATGATTTCTTTGCTATCTTAAAACATAGCAAAAGAGTTTCAAAAAATATAAAATTTTGTATCCAAACATATTTTTAATATGAATATTATATTGAGCTATTCGGATCTATTGTTTAAAATTTGATAATAAAGATAACTATGTTGGAGCATGATGATACAAAATATTTTAACCTTACTATAAAAAAAAATGCATGCGCAAATTTAAATTCAGAAATCTCTAGCCCGCCAACATTGAACATTACACCCATGCAAATGTGTATGAAATCTCTATATTTATTGCAACATAAATTTTATTACATCATAAAACCTTATTGAAATATAGATTACGATAAGCTTGTGAATGTCTATTAATATCCATCACGCACAAATACGTACGGCCAGAAGGAAAGCAATATATATACATGATTCAAATTCTGACCTTTGATTGTAACTAATATAAGCGTCAATTAATTAACATTCGAGTAATTTATAATTTCCAGCAAAAAAACTATATATGTTTTAATAACTCGTAGTAATTCAACAATTATATAGAACATTTTTTTTGATATAGAATAAAGGAGAGAAATTATATATTGATTGAGCCCAAGTACCAATGCATAAAGAGGGACATTCCCTTGGGGTTGAGGCACGTGTGACGAAGCTCAGTCATCACCTTGGTTATTGCCAAAGCGTGCCCCTTGAATCCTTGATAACACAACCCACTCTATTGGTACGCACATGCTCGGTACCAGAATATCAGTATTCTCTGTTTCAAAATGAACACTTGCACCAAAGTAAAGAAATGCGACCAACTTTTTTGTATGACAAGAATTTAACGGACATTAACTCATTGACTCAAAAGGAAAGAGATCGAAGCTGAGAAAGATAAGATAAGGAAAGAAAAAGAGTAGAAAAGCATAAAGTGAATAAATTATGATTTACGAGAGAGAATTGTCGGTTTATGTAGATGGTATATTTACCTATTTAAGCAAAAACATGTTTGGCTACACACCCAACTATATATGAGATTTGCAGAGAAAGTTAACATTTCTCTGGGGAAAAAATGAAAGAAAATTTTCTTTTTCTTTTTATCTAGGGATTAAGTTTGGGAGGTCTCTTTGAAGGAAAGCTTTTTCAAGAAGCAAGCTCAATATCTTTGGTAATAGATCCAATAGAAATGGCTTATTACTTTTTCTTTCTTTTCAGAAAGCAATAAAATATTATTCAGGCAGAAAAAAAAAATTAAATTTTAGATATCAGTTGTGAAATTGTGATTATCATAATTAAAATAGAGCATGTCAAAATTTGGCTAATTTTAGAGTTATTTTGAAATTTATCAAACAAGTTAAAAGTTTTTGACGGATTTATATTCTCTTTATAAATGATCAATTAAATTTTCAAATCAACTCAAATTTGATATACGATTAAATATATTTATGATGATGATGAACACATTACAAATTCAGACATTTTAGTCTGAATAATATGTTTTAGAGTAGAACTAGGGTGTTCTTAAGCTCACTAAATATTTTGGTGAGCTTAAGAACACCCTAGTTCTACTCTGTGTTTTAAAATATTAACTGAATGTATGTTAAAAATATTCTGAACTTAATTTGAAAATTTTATCCATTATTATGCCAAACAACAAAAAGAGAACAGAAATGTAAGGATACCAATTCCATAAGTTTGCCATGAAATTTTAATGGCGATTAATTGTTTGATTTTGTTATGAAAAGTTGGGCCGGATCTATAACGTTGAAAAGCTCTTTCCTTGCAAGGAGAAATATTTCACTACTTTTTATGCCAAAAGGGGACTCATATCTTTAACCCAAAATATAAAAATTACAAGTTATAAATATAAAAATGGTTGAATTTTTAGATTTCTTAGTCATGTCATGATATATGTTCTCATGTTCTCAACCGTCTGATTACATTCTTTTCCTCGTTTGTTCTGATTGAACAGCTACTACTTTTACATGTTTCTCGTATCATTTAAGAGGAAAACACTTTGATGTGTCTAAGGTGTAACAAAATAATTACAATAATACAACTGATTGTTTTGTGTTCCTTATTAGGAATTCTTTGCTTGACTTAAGATATTAAATTTAGTGTTTAATAAAAAAGATATTTATTTATGTTCAAAATTTATAACAATAAGATTTTTTGAGGTTTTATAATAATAAGATTTTTATACAAATTGTCTTTTTTTATCAAATAGAAAATACTCCGAATAAAAGTATAACACTAAAATAAAATAAACAATAATAATTATAGTACCTTTTACTAATATAATAATAATAACCAAATAAATAACAAATCATAATATCAACAATAAAAATAGAATCGTGAACTTGGTGCAGTGGCACGAGCTTTCGTCTCTCTTTCAAGATTACATATGTTTAATTCTAGAAAATAACATTAAAAAGACATTGGCGCACTTTAATAAAAAAAAAAGTAAAAAATAATATCAACAGTAAGAACAACTGTATTCGGCCCAAATCAAATGGGCCCTTACTAGCCTACGGTAATGTTAGACCAAACAATATAAGTAGACCCTTGCACATTACAAGTTCACAATTGGGAATGGGATCAGCTGTTGTTCTGTGCTCTTTTCTCTCTTCTCTTTTTCTCTCTCCTATCATTTGAAGTGAGAGATAGAGAGTAAATAGGATAGCAAGTCCGTGCTTTTTCTTTAAGAAAAGCAGCGGATGCTGATCCTCACAATTGATCGTCCATCTTAGGCCATGCAAATTCACGATGTACGATCCTCAAGCAATGCAACTTTTATAATGATTAGAGAGGCCGGCTATTGTGGTATTGGCAGGGTGAAAATGGAGCAGATACGGAGCGAATAATGCTGATATTATATCCACATCCGTTTTTTAATGAGCGAATACGAATACGGATATGGATAGTAAATGGATATCAAAATTTAAAATCAAATTCGCCTTAAAAAAAATACGGATACGGAACGGATAGTCCACGGATACGAATTCGAATACGGATATAAAACGAATAATAATCGGATAATTAAGATATATAAACTTTTAAATACAAATACAAATTAACAAAAATTTAAAGATTTAAAAATCATTAAAATATATGATGAATGGATGTCAATTGTGCTAAAATATATAGAAATTTACTAATAAACACAATTTTTGAAAATGAATGGGAGTCAACTGAACTCCATTTACACTATATACCTCTGCCTCTGGTTGACAGGTAAGAACCATAAAGCAGAAGCAGAACGAGGACATCAATTAATTAAATAGCAAAATTTGGCAGCTAATTATAATCAATTCTCGAAATTAGCACATAAGATTTTGAATATGCATCCAGATGACAGAAGAATTAAATAAATTACACCATTTTGAGAAGAGTTGCAGTATCTTAAAAGTTAAAATATGTTATTTGCAAATGCAGAGACATGCATGGATCTGTTGAGATTGAATCATATCAAGTAACAAGGAATGTAAACCCAAGGACCCGTTTCTATTTTCTCATCCAGGTTAACCAGCTCCGTTCTTTTTCCTGTGCTCAAATCGAATGACATTAAATTATTGCATCCTACAGGCATAAAAAGGATGTCTTTCTCTGGATGAAATGCAAAATGCCCCAACATTATCATGCGATTGTAGATATAAGAAACATCGCAATGAGGCTGGGGAACTGAATAATAAATTTTATCAAGGCTCAATTGGTGCTTCAACGTCCATTCTGCTTGTTGAGTGTGGCTCTTAAGAACCCAAATAAACAATAATCCTTTCTTGTCGCACAAAGACAGATAATGCAAGAGTCCTTGGGATTGTCCGATTTTATCAAAAATATAGTACTGTAATTCCATATGATCTGGTGGGTTAATCACCTGATAGGAGCATTCATTTGCATTGATGCTCAGGATTCTACCATGAGTTGTTATACGATACACCCTTCCGTCAATAAAAGTGCCCTTCGAATAAATTTGTACGTTGCCACACGCCAATTCTTTCTGACTTATGCACTTGCCTCTCTCAAATGAGAAAATGTCAAGGAAGCTAAATGTTTCTCCATCAATATCACTCCAGCTTGAAAAGCAGATGATGTGGAACTGAGAGTATACTCGAGGATCAAAAGCTAAAGAAAATGTTTGATGGAACCAATCGTGGCCAAAAGGTGGAGTAAAGGACCACACAGTAAGCAAAGTCCGGGTTGCCGGATTATAGACATATAGATTGTGTACAGTTGGAGCGTTCATGTTCAAGGCTTCAATAAGGAGAAGCCCGTTACAGCAGTCGATTATTCTCAAAATGTCGTAATTTGATAAAGCGCTGACCGTTCTATCAACTTCCATCTTGTCAGCATCATGAGATAAGTTCACAAATCCTGGCCTAAAGCAAGCACTGATGTAGAAAAAACCACCCAAAGTTGGTCTTAAGTGCTCATTCAGCTCAAGGGCATCAGAGGAGAGGGAAAACCATGACTTGCAGATGGTTCTGCAGCAAAAGAAGGACTTAGGTGGCAAGCGAGAGAGGATCTCCATAACCAGCTCATCTGGGAGCGTACTGATCGGTGATATTGTAGCTTCGATGATCCTTCGGTTCTTGTTGTTTGTCTCGCACTCAGATGAGGAGAAAGTGGTTAACGTTCCTGCTCATGAGAGAATTTAATTATTACACTTTCTTATAATTAAAGCAATCAAGAACATATATAACAGATTTATTTCTCTCTAAAAAGTAAAAACGGATGGTAGATAGATTTTGCAAGAATAGTGAATCTTTTGAAAAACATATTCCTTAATTACTTTTTATTAATAAAATGAGTGATTTATTTTTATCTTTTAACACATTTTTTTTTTCTATCTCCATAAACAGAAATAGCAGAATTGATATCATCCGACCTAAAAAATCCCAAAATTTTATTTTTAGAAAAGGTACTAAATATATTCTAAACAAACATAATGATGTACTTTTTTTTATCCCATAGAAAGAACTGTATTATTTATACGGTTCCTTGAGGGACCCATAAAATATGCCTTTTTACGACCCAAAAAATTTACTCTGAAATCCAAAAACGTTTTTGAATTGAAATTTCATTCGGCAATTTATGTAACTTCAATGCAATAAATTAAAATTGACTTATTCAATTCAAGAGTTAAATTTTTTATTTTCTAACAATTCAATGTTTCACATCTCCATATAACTGAAAAAATATGTCTACTAAGTTATATCTAAAAAGACAATCAAAATTCAATATAATTAATAATAATCAATTCATATTAACATTAAATAAAGAAGGAAGATCAGAGGAGATTTTGTGGTTGTTGCAACAGTATGAAATACTAAGGAACACGTAATTAGTGCATGTACTTGCGGCTTCTCAAATGCCTGAAAGAATCGCACATAACGAGAACAGTGAGAATAGTACTGTTCTGATCCATCCAAACATATTCAGGAACAGCGAGAATAGCGCTGTTCTCACTATTCCTACAAAAATATAGAATAACAAATGTACTCTCTCAAATTTTTAATTCCTACAGTAGTTATTCTAAATGTTCAATCCAAACAACATTCCGAATAGCTTTGAGTTAGCACTATTCTTAAATAGTAGCTATTATAGCTATTTTTAATCTACTATTCTCAACAGTAGCTATTCTAGCTATTCTCTAGTGCATCCAAATGTACCTGATTACTTCTATGACATTAAAAAAATATATATCTTTCGGATTCTGTATAAAACAATTAATATTTTTCTTCGGCATAAAAAATCCCCCGTACCTACCAAATACAATACGTACCAAAACCACATAAACTTGAGCTTGCGCAGTATCATAATTTATGAAATCTTTCCTAACACAGAGACACAGGCAATATAATAAGGTCCACATTGAAAAAAGAGAAGAGAAAGACGAACCTTTCTTCTCCTTTTGACGGAGCATAGAACTGCAAGCTTCAGCCTCGTTCCTCTTTCTGATTCGCTCTGACCGTCGAATCAAGGTGATAGCCATATTAATTTCTGCAGGGAAAGGAGAGAATCGAAGTAGGTAAAATTTGCAGCGTAGAGAGAGATACTAGGGAATGAGACACCAATCAAGGGGAGCGGAATGAATCAACAGCAATTATATTGCGGATATTGAAGCTCTATATATAGACAAACATGCACATTTAGTTAGAGTTTTGTGTCGGCATAGTATGATTGCTTCTGAGCTGTTCGATCATAATCGGATACTGTTCATGGCCGATCAAAAGTTAACTTCCCAATCGGATCGCAGATAATGGAATTGAGTGCAGAACTAGAAAAATTTGTCTCCATACCCAATGTATTCATATTTAGAATTTCTTAATTTTGGTAAAAACTTTATTAATTAAAGTTGTATCAAATTTGTACAGATAAATTATTTAATTGGGGCACTATTAGTTTCTTGTTTTATTTATTTATTTGGGACACTGCTATTATGAGAGTTGAATGATCTAGAATTTTTGTCAAAATATCGAATCAGATTTAACTAATTGGGTACTCAATAAAAAAAAATGCTTTGACTTATATTTTCAAATGCTTTTAACTTATAATTCTAATTACCAATCATAATTCAATAAATTTGTTTTGATTTTAACACTAAATTTAATCCGAATTACAAATCAAACATCCAGAGAGGGGCAACAAAAATTTCCAGGGGGACAAAGTCAATACCTATCAATGTTATCAAAACCGAACCGGACATCAAACTGGTAAAGCTTCGGATTGACGGTTTACTAGTCGGACTGATAGTTCAACCGGTTCAATTGCTGATTTATTTAAATACTCACATACAAATGAGACATAAAAATTATTATAAGATAATAATATATTTTTTGGTAAATTTTCACCTACATATATGTTCAATAATATAATATGAGATGAAATTTATAAATATATTTCATATTTATCGTCTAACTAAACTGAAAATAATAAATTTATTAAATAACTGAATGTTTTCCAAGAATATAACAACCAAACTTTTTTATCTAATAATTATCTAGAAGTTATATTATAATTGTAATTAAATGTTTTTAATAAAAAAAAGAATGCTTCAACAAAAAATATCAATAATAACAAATATTATTTTGAAAAAAAAAATACACAAAATACGTATAGTTTTAACTTTTTTATACTATACATAATTAGTTCTTTTAGAATATCTTAAATCTTGAGGTCTTATATGTAAATGTTTTAATATAAAATAGATTAAAGTTGTGACTCAACAAGTTCACATTGCACAACGTACGTATCCCAAAGCCTAGCTAGTAGTTAATAGTCATTCCCTAAGCTTCTATGATTTAAAGCAAAAAAAAAAAGTAAAAAAGTAAACTAAACTAAACCCATGTAAAAATTCAGGTTTTTTAAAGAACTAGCTGTCGTTTTTAAAAAAAAAAAAAATCAGGAAAATAAACTGATTTTATATTGGTTCAATAGCACAAATATTCTTCTATACAAATCAAACTGGAAAGAGGTCCGGCTCCAGTTTATTTTGATTCAACCATCCGGTCCAATTCGGTTTTAATAACAAGGGTACCAATAGATCACCACTAAAACTCAAAATTTAGGGAGGCTGATCAACACAAATATTTTTTTTATATTTTGCATATCAAATTTATCATTAATTAATATCGTCCTCGTTAGATAAGTCTAGTGCACCAGCGCATTGTCAAAAAAAAAAAACTAGAGAGTAAAATATAGTACATTACAAATGTTATGAATATAATAATGGATGGTCCATTTATTTTGGTAACTTCCAATATTAATTCTCAATTTATTTTTTCACTACTCCATGCACTATATTTATTGAAATTGATAGTCACTACTATTGGAATTCATTTCTCCATTTATTTAGATGGTTTTTCATTTATAATTTGTAGCCTATAAATAGAGGTTTTGTAATATTGTATTGTACACATATATGAGATATATATAAATCAAGAGATTGTCATCTTTTATGTCATCGCTTTCTTGTTTATGCTTGTTTATCTTTATTTTATAACACGTTATCAGCATGAGCTTTACTAGTTGAAGATTCGAGGTAACTTTGATATATTTTATTTCAATTCCATTTAAATAAATAATATTTATACTAAGTAATTATTAAATGAAATAAGTTATCAATTTATGTACATTTATTTTAAGATTTTTAGTGTGGTTCATATAATTTTATATGAAGTGTAACTTTTTAATCTTCCAGAAGAAGATTTTAAGAAATCTTTTTGAAAAATAATTATATGATGTACAAATTTTGTATGATGTTCATTTTGTTATTTTTTTTCAATAATTTAATCTTCTTGAAGAAGATTTTAAAATATATTAAGGTATTCTTGAAGAAGATTTCAAAAGATATTTAAGTTCTTCTTGAAGAAGATTTCAAGAGATTTTATATGATATCAAAAATTTATATAATGTTCATGTTAATTTTATTTTTCAATAATAATCTTTCTAAAGAAGATTTCAAGAAATATTATTTGTTCAAGAAAATTTAACAAATTTTTCTGAAAAAAATTTCAAGGAAATTTACATGAAGCACAAATTTAAATGATGTTCATACTATTTTTTTTAATAATTTTATATTTTTGAAGAAGATTTCTAGAAATACTTTGAGTAGATTTCTTGTATCCCTGTGGCTGAATAAAATAACGAGTTGCTAATGATTATGAATTTAGTCCAATTAAATATGCTTCATTCTCCGAAGTGCATATAGCAACACATAATAATAATAATAATAATAATAATAATAATAATAATAATAATAATAATAATAATAATAATAATTTCTGGACAAATTCGTACATATGGACGTAATAATAAAGAAAATACACATCTTTCCACCGAAAGTGGAGAAATAATTAGAAAGAGAAAGATAGACATGATAGCAAAAAAAACACCCTCATTAATTCACGAAGTAGCGTAGCCTTACTTTATATATAAATATATATATACATACATATATATGTGTGTGTGTGTGTGTGTATATATATATATATATATGGGACGTGGCTATGGTGCTATGGGTAGCTAAGAGGCCTCCATGCTACTGCTCGGATTTCGAGTTTTCAAAATCCTAACGGTCGATCCGAACCGTTCATCTTGTTCTCCATATTAATATGTGCTTGGAGACCAAATTTTACATTTTTCTGAATTTTTTTACTATTTATTAAGCCACTTTGAAAACCCCTGATCCAACGGTGGCTTAACCCAACAGTAAAACCAGAAACTACCGTTGGATCAGTGGTTTTCAAAGTGGCTTAATAAATAGTAAAAAAATTCAGAAAAATGTAAAATTTGGTCTCCAAGTACATATTAATATGGAGAACAAGATGAACGGTTCGGATCGACCATTATGATTTTGAAAACTCGAAATCCGAGCCGTAGCACAGAGGCCTCTTAGCTACCCATAGCATATTAGCCAAAACCTATATATATGTATGTATATATGTATGTATATATGTATGTATGTATGTATGTATGTATGTATATATGTATGTATATATGTATGTATGAATATATATATATGTATATATATATATATATATATATAGAGAGAGAGAGAGAGAGAGAGTGACTAATATGCATTCGTAAGCACTTCGGCCGAAGTGTTTACGGTCCAAATTTGATTTTTCAAAATCCAAACAGTCGATCTGAACCGTTCATCTTGTTCTCCATATTAATATGTGCTTAGAGACCAAATTTTATATTTTTCTGAATTTGTTTACTATTTATTAAGTATTTTACAAAATTGTTGATCCAACAGTAGCTGCTAATTTTACTATTTTGTTAAGTTACCGTTGGATCAACAATTTTGTAAAATACTTAATAAATAGTAAAAAAAAATTCAGAAAAATATAAAATTTGGTCTCCAAACACATATTAATATGGAGAACAAGATGAACGGTTCAGATCGACCGTTTGCATTTTGAAAAATCATATTTGGACCGTAAGCACTTCAGCCGAAGTGCTTACAATAGATATTAGTCACTCTCTCTCTCTCTATATATAGAGAGAGAGAGAGGTTGGCTAAGATCAAAGTGGTAGTTCCTAAACTTTGGTGCTAACAATTCGTTTTTTAATTTTTAAAGTTCAAAACGTGAATTCGAACAACTTAAAACTAAAATTAATTTATGAGATCAAATTAATAGTTTGATTTCATTTAATATCTACTTAGAACAAATCAATAATCCGATTCTAGTAATTTCTGGAAGTTGTAACGATACAGAAAATTTGAAGAGTATTAGGACCAAACCATTGAGATTCCATAAAATGAAAAATCACGGTGGCCAGTCCTCAATGGAACCAACATTATTCGGTTCCATCCATTTATCGAAAAAATTTATCAATTATCTATTATATTTTCGATAATTTGATTTTTTTATTTCTAAAAATAAATAAAAAAATATCTTTAGGTTTTGATTAACATAAAGTAATAATATTTTCTAACATCCAAAATGAAGTAATATCATACAACCATTTTTTTCCAAGTAGATGACGAATTCAATTTTATTCCAGAATCTGCAAATTTCAAAAAGAGTTCGAGCACCGTATTTTATACAAATCTGATTAAATAAACAACAACAACAACATTTGTAATTTAAAAAATACTAATAATATATTTTTGTCATATTTTGACATCTATAAATTTGTAATTCTTATTCTAAATTTGCAAATGTAAATAAAAATTTATGTATATACAATTTTTCATGAACCAACGAAATAAGTCTACATAACTTTGTTCTTTATACCATTTTCCATCAATATGAACTACCATAAGCTGCTTGTTTCTTTTTTAGATTTTAAAAATAAAAATTACGAGAATCAGAAAAAACTAATGCTAATGGCAGAACAAAAAGAAAGTGAAAGAACTTTCAATTTTTATTCATATTTTCAGATTTTCCATCTATTTTTAGATTTTATTCATATTTTGAGAAACCAGACCAAAAAGAAGTACAACATTATAAAGAAAATCATAAAATCTGTTAAATATTAAATTCATATCTCCATCTATTTTCCTGATTGCATGTACTTAATTTCACATCTATTACATGGTCGTGTTTCATCGGCATCTTTCCGAGGAAATATTTTTAGACAGTTTTATCTTCACAATTATTATTTTATTATTCTTTAGTACTCGCCAACACTTGTACAGATTTAATGCGCTATTATGCTAATTAGGATAATTTTTGCATGAAAAATCGGCGGGTATTTGTAACTATGAATTTAGAATTTAACCGATCAAAGTAGTAACTAACGCAACAGATTTTTTTTTATTTAAATAACATTAATTTCTTCTACTTTATGGTTTACAAAGTTTACTGGTACATCTTTTTTTTTTTTACATTTTTTTCACAATTATTACATAATATTAAAAATTTTAGAATCAGCAATAGATAATCAAAAGTCACGATATGATCTCACAGGGGAAGTGTGCGGACTGAGTGCTTCGGATTGCTAATTCATTAATTGATTATTAATTACAATGCATTCCATCTTGCAACCAGCAGTAATATATAAATACAAGCAATTGTAAATGAAACTTAGCACTTGAGCATCTTCGTTTCTTCTTCCTGCCACCTGCAGTCCCTATTAGATTTGGATTGATTGAAGGATGGATGCATCTAATTCCAATCCACACACATCTTTCCTAAACCAGTCTCAGCCTCGTTCATCCATTACCTCAGGTTAATAATGAGATCACCTTCTCTAGTTTTATTTCCTTTATTGTATTCTTGTTTGTATTGATTTTAAAGGTAATATAAATCAACGTTGAAGGAAGAATTTTCTATATAGTTATGTATTTATGTACTCTCTAAATTATTAATTGTATCTCTGATCAGCTGTATCAGTGAAATTTTGCTGGAAACAGAGACTAATAGATAAAGCTAAATTGGCATGTTAGTGTAGTGTAAACCGGATTTCTGGATTAAAATTGCCTTGATAAAAAGCAAACTGAAGAATATGATGAATTGCTATCATAAATTATCTCAAAATAATTCATTCTGGTATCCGGTCTATAGAAGGCATGAACCTATCAGAACTTATGAATTCTATTTTATTCATCTATTAGGTGGAAACAACTTCACAGCAGTGCCGATTTACATAGTTACACAACAATCTCAACTCCCGGTTGAATTTCTAAAACCTTCACCAGAGAACCAACTTGTTATTGGCCTTGACTGTGAAGGCGTTAACCTGTCCCGTTATGGCACTCTTTGCATCATGCAGGTAATCTACATGAGAATACTGGTAGGGATTATTTTTAAGGGAGAAATGAAAAGGTCAATTCAATATTTAAATATTTTTTGTATTTTGTATATTGTTTTGTGCTTTCAGCTTGCACTTTCTGATGCAATATACATAGTTGATGCAATTGGAGGTGGTGCAGCAGTCATGGAAGCATGCAAACCAGCACTTGAGTCAAACTATGTTACCAAAGTAATTCATGATTGTAAGAGAGATAGCGAGGCAAGTAATTGTACACTTAATTCTAGTGATATTTGTTCTCTATATATATATAATTTAATTTATATATGTTATAACAATCATATATATCTCATGGGAATTTGCAGGCTTTGTATTTTCAGTTTGGCATCAAGCTAAACAATGTTATGGATACTCAGGTAATTAAGCTCGAAAACTTAGGACAGAGAGAATATTTATTCCTAATTGTAGTTCCTTCTAAATTCTCTCTTACTTCTTTTTGTATGTATGTATGACAACACAGGTTGCATATAGTATAATTGAGGAACAAGAAGGTCGGATAAAACGAGTAGAAGACGACTACATGTCTTTTGTTGCTGTTCTTGCTGATCCTCGCTATTGCGGTAAGCCTATAGACCATGTTTTTATTATATTATTATTGCTTTTCCTTTGATAAAAAAAATCAATCTTTGACAGAATAATTATCTCATAAAATAGTACTAATTTATTTATTATAGGAGTGTCATACCATGAGAAGGAACAAGTTCGCGATCTCCTAAGACAGGTTAGTTTTTTACTTAAATAATTTATTTTTGTTATTCAATTTATTTTATGAAATTGATGGTCTTTAACTCTTTATTTCATACGCTAATTATGATTAATTTTATGCTAAATTAGGACCCTTCGTTCTGGATCCGTAGGCCATTGTCAGAGATTATGATAAAATCCGCCACTGATGATGTCAAATTTCTACTCTCTATCTATCAAAAAATGGTACACAAGTTGTCGAACCAATCTCTATCGCGTGTATTCGTTCGTGGTGCACTTTATTGCCGCTGTTATTGTTTGGATGACACTAATGCAGATTGGCCACCTCTTAGCCTGATTCCAGGTTTCAGATGCAAGTTGATATTGTATATTTTTCTCTCTTCAGTTATTATTATACTGATTAACATAAATAAATTCCTTTCACATATGAAATAGGCGCTGAACAGATACCTGAAAGGGAGATCCTATCAATGCTAAACATACCATCTCACAGAATGGGACCTGTAATAGGCAAGAAAGGTTCCTTTGTACGGTCTGTCAGGCAATCTTCCAAGTATGCATTGATATACTAATCAAATATTCTATCTAACATTATGCAACTATCACGATATTTTTATGGTCTGATTATTATTTTTTTTTTTCATTTCTAGAGCAAAAATTTTCGCTGAGGGTACCGCAAAGAAGGTAAATTTGCTCTCTCCTCCTCTTACTTAACATTTATACAAACAACCCAAGGTTTCCTAAAATTTAAATGCTGTTAGTTAATTCTCTTCTGTACCAAAATGTAATGATCAAATTTTCATTACCAGAACAGAAAATGAATGATACTTGAATTTAGGAATACAATGTGTAACACATTTTTAGCGGAATTTCAGAACTATGGGTGTTTTATATTAAATTTGTTGAATTTCTTGATAGGTTTTCATAATTGGTCGACCAGATGAGGTTAGAAGAGCCGAAGCTCTTATTCAAGGCAAAATACTGGAAGTTTAAGCATCCACATATACATATAATTAATTATTTTAGTAGAAAGCACACTGTTGCTAGTTTCTGTTTTTTTTTTTAGGTTAAGAGTTTGCTACTATATTGAAAAAGATACTATATGCTTTAATATGATTCTAGTTGTATGTTAGCTCTCATTTGATGAAGTTAAATATAAGTTTTCAGCTGCTTCTTTAAGACAATTTTAATGGTCAAGGTGGTTCAGCTAAGTTTATTTTAAATGAAGGTAAAACTAGATGAGTATATGATTTTAAGGGACTGAACTGGGCACAGAAGGGATCTAAGTAACCTAAGCCCAGCTGCTCAAACCTTATATTCATAATTCAATCCTGTAAATACACAATTAAGTACATTAGATTTGTCGCACCTTTTTATTACCCTTTTGAAGAAGTGACAACCTTCTAGTATCAGAGAATGATACTCGTTTACCCGATTTTTTTATTAACCGGAAGTATAAAAATAAATTTAAAGAATTCGGAATAAAATGGAAATATAACTATGGTGTCCATTTCGGACTATAGTTCATGAATTCCGTTCAGCAGCAAAAAAATAAAATAAAAAAATAAAAATAGTCTGAACGCCATCCTGGGAAGAATTGCCTTGTTAAGACCATAGCTATATCACTGATTATGCAGATCGCCATTCGACTCCGGACCTCTCTAACTTAACTGAACAATTAATCATGATATAATTTGAGTTTTCTTTTTATTAAGGCCATGTTCGGATGGTTATTTTTTTTTGTATGGGAATTAGTGAGTTTTGGGGCTAAATGGGATGATACTTTATACTCCCAAAGGCTGTTCTGAGGGGGGCCCATTTATTCCCATTCCTTTCTTCCCAAGAACTCCCAGCAGCGTAAAATGATGGGTAAAGGGACTAACTTTTTAGAACTTGAGGAAGAAACTGGAACCAAGCAAAGGCCCTCGGAAGACTGGGTGAAACTGAAACTCAAGCAAAGACAAAAGTGAAGCTGAAACCCCAGCTACTCGGTCCTCTTCTTCTTTCCCTTCAGCCACAACTTACCTCAGCCGAGACCTGCAGCTACTCTCATAAACCCCAAGCTATTCGAGTAGTCTTGCACTTCAACTCTTCCTCTGCCTCTTCTTCTTTCCCTTCAGCCACAACTTCCTCAGCCAAGATCCGCAGCTACTCTCATGATGACAATAAGGCAGCAATGCAAAAGAAACAAACGAAGACTGATGCGTAATTTTACCTCAGCGAAATTTTATGTCACCAAATACCTTCAACTTTCCCATGATCTAGGTGGAGGGATATCCCCTCTCAAATCCCACCAAATCAAATCATCAATCTTTGAGACTTCTGATCCATTCAGGCGACGAGCAAGACTTCCATATCCATTTCTCATTTGAGCGAGAAACCTCTTATTCTGATGAGTGTGTAATATGACGAAACTTATCATTTAAAAAAAATGACCTGAATATTTTTAGATTGATAACGAAAATTATGGTTCGGAATCATCTGAATGTCTAATCTGACCCAAAAAAGGAAATACAAGAAACACTGCTGGTTCAGTCAAATGAAAGTTCCGACAAACATGCATTCTAAATTATTTCCCTTGTAAGAGTTTTTTTTTTTTTCAAATTAACAAAGCTCCATGTTACCAATTACGATGACACATCATTTCATCTGTTTTAGTGACATATATTGAAGTTGCTCAAATTAAAAAAGTGCTCCAGGTTTTAGAGGATATATATTAGTCATAAAACCATTTCCTTTGATATTAAGATGCAAGGTTTTGCTTAGAACTATTACAAGCGCACAAAAGGTAATTTCAAGCCAATCCAACAAACCTCTCTCAAGACAGATACTACTCGAATCCAAAATATAAAACAACAAATAATTAGATCCAACAACTAGAGAAGTTTGTGGTAGGTACATGAAGAAAAGTACTACAGCCCAAGCCCAACAGTTCGGCCATCTCTGCGGCGAAGGCCAGCAGTGTATTGCTTCTCCAAGTCCATATCCAACTCCTCTCTGCTCTTTCCTTGCTGATTTCCTTCCTCTGGAACCACATTGCTCTTCACACCCTACATCAGGCCATATGTACCAAGGCATCCTCAGATTCTAAAAACGTGTTAGTAACCGGTACAACTCCAAATAATATTTAGAGGAAATGTACATCAAATCTATCTGGTCATCTAAATAACATTTTCCACTTAACTAAATTACCAGATAGTAAAAAAATAAGAGTAAGGGAGGGACAAGGAACTAACCATGAGTTTGTTGAATTTCTCCTGGCGTTCACGGTCCATAAACAGATTATTCCAATTTTTTACCGTCTGAAATGAATACAAGGCAAAAGAACAAAGCGGCAGAAAATCACTTAGATTGTATGTCTTGCACAACAGACAACAAGAAAGAGTTAAATTTACCTCTGGTCCAGCAGATTCGTTCTTCTTGTTTCCCCAAAGAAGCTTCTTCTTTTGCTCAGTGGTTAGTGGTCCACCAACAGCACTGCCTCCAATGTTTTTATTCACTGCAGTTTACAATCAAATAGATTTATATAACCAACAAAGATGCATCATAAAGAGGTGATATGTTAATTTACACAAAGAACCTACCAAATTCAGCAGCTTTCATTGCTGCAAATTTTGCTGCATTGAGATCAGTACCAACTCCAGCTTGCATTTCTACTGTAGAGTCTGGTAATGCATGATCATGTCTATCTTTAGATGCCTCTGTCACCTGCTTTGAACTTCCCGCCTTTTCCTCCACATTAGTCTCAGCTGTACAATAAAATAAATTGCAAATTATTGTTTGTAGTATGCTCACTAAAGGTTTACATCAGACAATTTTTTGTACAACCAAGTACATCAGCCAAATAGGAGCAACAAAACATAGAAAAGCAAGAAAATGAAGGTGAAATCATATTCTAATGTCAAGACTAACACCGTGATAACTATCAACTTAACATAATAACTTGTAGTGAGAACATATCCTTCAGAATTTAAAAACCTTGGTTAGACCCGTTCAAAATCCCTTTGTGTAACACGCACACAATGTTTGAGATGAGAATGAACTAACCAGGTTTAGAGAACTTTGTCTCCCTCCGTTTCTCATCACGGCCAAATGAACTTGCTGGCTCAGACCACTTGCGATTTTCATTTTCCCTTCGATACTGTTTCCTTCTGTCGACCCCCTCTATTTCTCCCTCATCAGTTTCCCTGTACCTGTTCTTCTCCTTCATTTTTTCATTCTTATCATACCTTTCGGGGCTCCTATGCAAGCCCCGTTTGTCATCAAAGAATTCCCTGTTATCTCTCTCTCTAGAGTAATGGTCTCTGCCTGAATCCACATCTTTCCTTCTGCTAGTGTATCTTTCATGCTCCTTTTCTCTATCCTTGATCCTGTCTTTATTATCCAAATTGTCCGACCTCTCAGAGCGAGAAGACCTTGCATAGTCCCTACCACTCTCCTCACCATACCTAACATCTCTTCTCCTATGATCTTTATCTTCCCGTCTTCTGGATTCACGGTAAGAATATTTATCAGCGTATCTGTCATGATACTTGTCACTACGGCTATACGACCGTCTCCTCTCTACCTCCCTTTCTTCATCATTTCTCATCTGGTCATTTGATCCCACCTTGGCACTGTCCTTCTGAGAAGTAGCATTGCGGCTTCTTTCATGCTCATTGTTATCTGCTTGTACACAAAAGGACCAAACATAAGAGATGTTGTGACTATTACAGGAGAATATGAAAAAATAAATAGGTAAAACCAGATAATAAAAACAGCTACTGGTTAGAAGCTTACCATCTGAAGAGGATGAATCTGACTGAGATACATGAGTGGGTCGACGATATGTTCTATTAGCTGTATCGCTTGAAGGTTTACGAAACAAAGGCCCCGTCTCAACCTTATCTGTTGATGCATCACTTCTGGGAGAATCCATAGAATCCTACAAGCCAAAATAGTTCAAAGCATTTTTTATGAAGAAAGATAAAGCACAAAATATTCTATGCTGCCAAACCAGAATGTGTAAAATTTCATTGATCATTCTGTATTGACCTACTGGTATTATGGTATAGTACTTTATAGCACACCACCTCTGCCACAGTTGCTAAATTACCTTCTTCTTCTTCCTATTTTTCCAAAGGTAGAAAGGATTTATTACAATTATTACTTCTGTGCTCAATAGAGAGATAGTACATCAACATCAACACACATAGAACCATATTTCAATAAAGATGGAGCGGGGAAACATAAGGTCAAGACTGACAACTACTCGAATTAAAGGATTACATTCCCAACTATAAATAACACAACCACACCAATACTAACATGAAATACACAACCAAGCCAATACTAACTTGAAATACACATCTAACATGAATAGGATAATACCACTGACTGAACTGCAGAGTAGAAAGCAATTGACCTGTCAAAACCAAGTCCGTATCCAATCATAACAACAATTGATCCACTAAACATTCAATTCCACATAAATCGTGGACATACTGAACGAAACCAATTTTCAAGATACCATTCGCTTTTCCTACCCGTATAATCAAGCGTTCAAAGCATAAGCCACTAACTGGCACTAATTTAAAACAAATTCCATAGCATGGCCTCATGGCATCATAACCATATCAAGGCACAAATCAAGAAGAACGGCGAAGGTTACCTAGAGACAAACAGGTTGATTCTATTTCAATGGGTCGTGTCTCTCTCTCTCTCTCCCGATCAAATCGGATCGGACCGGGGGAGCTGTAAAGTCAACGGGCAAGTTATCTTATCTGGTCTAGATGCTCCGCAACGGCTACCAAAGGGAAGCCACGGTCGTCTCGTCTCTTTCTCGTCTCGTTTGGTTAATATTCTAGGGTTAGGTTTTCTCTCTCTCGAAGACTGAAAATCGAGAGAGACGAGAGAAGATGAGGTGGTGCACACGGGCTGGAATGGCGACACAAATGAGTTGGGCTTTCTTTTACAATTTTCATTATTGGGCTGAACGATAAAGTTCGGTATAAATTAAATAAATTTCCGTTCATCTAATATTGGAGCTCGTAGCTATTTGCCACCCTTTTCAAAAGAAAAAAAAATGATTTTCCATGCATAATTAATAACACGACAAGGAAGGAATGATATAAATTGAGGAATTAAATATGCGAGCAATGTAGATCATGTATGTAACATATCACCTGTTTAATCATTTCATAGTAGAGTGACTTTGCTGTACATAATATTTTCTCCAAAAACTTTGATTGCGATATTTTTAGTCTAAGCATACCACTACGGTTTATACCTCAAGTAAAAATCAGGGCAAATTTATTTAGGATTAGTCGAAATCAATCCTATCTGTTTATTATTTATACAAATGCGAATTACTTTTTTGTGTAAAATACAAACTATTTACAAATCAATAAGAGTGGGGCTATTTTATTATGTATAGCATACTTTGGTTCCGTACAGTAGGGGTGCAAACGGATCGGATAATGATAAAATCATATTTATATATATATATTTTTTATACGGATACGGATTGAATATTAGATGGATACGTACTGATATAGAAATTACATGATCTAAACATTATGGATCATCCAAAAGTATTAATTTTTTACCTATCTAAAAAAAATAAAAAAAATCTTTAAAAAGATGTATAATTTGGTATCCAAAAACATTTTCATATAGAAATTGTAAATATTATGGATTGTCCAAAAGTATTGATTTTCTACCTATCTAAAAAAATAATAAAAAAATCTTAAAAAATGTAAAATTTGGTATCCAAAAAGATTTACACATAGAAATTGTGATGAATGGTTCGAATCGACTATTTAAATTTAACAATGAAAATATATATTCGATGTACAGATCAATGTGCATTGTACATAGCACCATAGCCTCAATCAATAAATTACAAGAGTTAACAATGTCGGAGGCTGAGAAAGGAGGTGTAGTATAATTGACTAAAAAGTTCTAAAACTGTTAGTTATTCAAAGATTCAAGGGAGCGTTTGGTTCACGCTATAGGTTATTCTAGGAAATAGAAGGATTTCTAAAAATGTAATATCAGGGAATGTCATTCCAAGACATGTGTCATTACCATGTTTGGTTCACGCATAACTATTGTTTCAACATTTTCTGGAATGAGTCATTTCCATATTTGATTCGCGCATAGCTATCGCTTTTGGCATTTCAGACAATGTGCCATAAGCATGACTTTTTTTTGCTCATTATACAAATTCGTCAACATGTTAGCATAAAGTCAATCAAGGTTTCCAAAAATAATAATGTTAGAGGATGACATAGAGGCATTTTACTTTAGACTAATTTGGGATGAAAATGTCACACACAATTGTTATTGAGATTCTTTACGGAACAAGATAATCCTTCAAAATTTGAATATATATAGATTAAGTTTTTATCATTGAATTTTTCTTTATCAAAACTTCAACATTTTATTTATTTTCATTCAAACAGAAAATCACTTATATTGTTTTTTTCATTTTTTTTTTAATTAACCACCTCATTAACCACCTCAGATAATAGCATCTAAATGAAATCTGAAATTACTATTTTATTTAGTTGCAAACCGTATTAAAGCCCTATTCGGCCTCCAATTGAGAATAAGCATAGGCACAGAAATTGAACCGAAAAGTATTATTTCCGTGAGAAAAAAAAATTCAGTTCAGTAATGCGGCCGACCAGGACCTAATATTATTCTCAGGTTCGGATCAACTTCGATCGTGCCTTCAATCGGATTGATAAAAGCAATTGACTTATGAAGAAACCAGATTGATGATATTCGGATCTAGGCATGATTTTACGAAGCTCCTAATAATTGGGTATTTGGGTACATGTCATCTCTTTTTTGAAAAAAAGATTTTGTTCCTTTATCCTTTAAACAGCATTACATGCCTGTTTTAAGGGTTATGTGGTTTTGGAATTGGGCACCTCTCAGCCGTGCGGGGCCACAGAATCGTCTTTTTTTCTTTCTTTTTTTTGCTTGAAAGGATCGTCTGGCTTTATTTCCATTTTTTGTCATGGAATAATCTTCCAATTTTTCTTTTCTTTTTCTTCTTTTTAAAAGAGTGCACTGCGCGCACAAAAATAAAGATTCTAGAAGGTATGTCTGTAAGACTCTGCTGCTTCGACTTATTCATGTAAATATTTTAACTTTACTTTTTTTTTTATTATCTAAAGTGTAGAATAGTACAAGTATCTTATAATGTTCAGTATAATAGTTTTGTTGACACTTTGTTCTATTTTCTTCTTTTGTTTAATTTTTTTTCTTTTAGTCTTATCATATAACCTTTGACATATTTATAAAAAAAATTAGTATAATAAAAATGTAGTTAGGACTGTTAATAAACTATGTTTGAGCGAGTTCAAATATCTCAGTGCTCAGGTTATTAAATTAATGAGTGAGTTAACTTGAACTAGATAACAATACGAGTTGAAGACTTAACACGTGCTCAACCGAGTTAACTCATAACTGGTTAAGCAACTCAACAAAACTAATTGATATTTGAATTTAAAGCAATTTGAATTTTTTAAAGTAACTCCCTGATTTGGGTTGGGATTTGCAATTTTGAAATTTCAGCTGTTCACTGCTAGTCTATTGACTGTCTCATTAGAGACTGGATTGAGTGACTTGGGTCCAGTAGAGATTGGATGTGACCGGACTCTATGTAACCCGAATTGATAATGAGTGAGTTGGAATTTGCTCATACTCAATTTAGCCAGTTAATTAGTCACCAACTCGAGTTGATAATGTGCAAATTTTAGTGAGCGAGTCACAAATTATCAACGATTTAATCAACCTAAAAGTAGTGTTACTGTTATGGTTTAATGACCACAATTTTTCGTACAAATTTTATCTAAAATTTTAAAATAAAAAGTATATCAAAACATGATTCGTTAGAGACATATAGTTCATGAAGGTATAACAACTTTTGTAATATACAGAAAATAATATTTATTTTTTCTTTTAGTAAAGATTGAAAGTCAAGTTATTTAATAATTTAATATCTAAAAAGAATTTTCTCTATCCGGATTTGAATGTATAATTTATAATATGTTACTAGACTAAAGGTTCATTCTCATAAAAAAAATTAACGTTTATTAATTCTGTGGAGTCTGTTTCATTTTAGATCTTAATTAATGTGGGAACACGTTTATTAATTTAAAATTTTGTATCATCAAATCGTGAGCTTTGACAATGCTTAATTAGTTCATATCTTCTAGGGACTTAGATCTAAAAATTTGATAATATTTTCTTACACATTTTTATTCCATTTTGTCTGTTGATTAAATATAAATATCGGCACAGGTACAATCAACTTGTAAAGTTTTATTTTGCAAAACTATACGTCACATTTAGACGATTATAAAAAAAACCAAGCATTTTAACTTCTGTAAATATGGATTCAGAATATACTTTCAAAAATATTTGCATGTTTTTCATTTATAAAACAACAATCTCTGTTTGAAGTAGGGTAGGGGTGTTAATAATACTCTTTTAACTATTTATTCTACTTGTATCGTATTCGATAAGGTGGGTATGATTAAGGTTCCTTTTTAATTAGCTTATCGAGTATATGTATTGATAAGAATTTTTTTTTGTTAGTTAAATGGGTAAGTTTATGGGTAAAAGACTATTTCGTACCCATTGCCCTATATGATAATTATATAAAATAAAATTATATGATAATGTTTGAGCAATTTATAATTATTGATGGTGAAATTAATTTGTGTATATTTTATATAATAATGTTTGAGTAATAACTAGTGATGTATTTTTTGTTATTTAGTGTATATTTTTTTATAAGAAAAATACTAAACATATTATTTTATTTGTATATTTTGTTATTTAGTTAAATAATTGAATTTGTTTGAAGAGATATTTGTGTTTTTGAATTTTCTTGCATTATAAAAAAAAATTTAGTTGAAATTAGTTGCACATTTTTTTTATAAGTAATGTGATTGTATATGTGCGAAATTGAATTAATTTGATGTTATATTTGTAAAATATAGAAATTAATTATTATATTAATATTCTAATATTCTCCGTTATTCACCCACTATCGTATCATTAACCATTAATTTTAATGGATAAAGATAGAGTAGGATAAGATTGATTCTAAATGAGTATTGATAAGATACTAGCATCGTACCTGTGCGTTACAATGGAAACACATTATAAAATGAAGAAGATCAAGCGTTTTATTTACAATTTAAATTTCAAACTTTGACGTAGATAAAGAGATTTGATAAACAAAAAAAAAATAGCTTGTAGAAATTACATCCCTTAGGCAAAAGCCAAATGGACAAATAATATTTAGTGAAAGTGAATTCGTATTAATAAATTAGTTGCTCCATTTTGTGGCATTAATTATAGTTAATGTTACTAAAATTCCTGCTCAATAAATGTTCTCCATATAATTAAACAACTGAAACTAAGAAAGATCCTGAATATAGTATAAAAAATAATAATTTATCTTATCAAAATCGAAGAAGTAAAAAGATTCACTATACCTTAAATCGAGTCATGTATTAAATTGAAGATATCAAATGTTGATAAAATATTTCTAAAAGATGTTAGCATTTGATATTCTTAAAATAAATTAACCATTCATCATGATTCTTAAATAAGGAAATAAAGAATGAGAGATAGCTGGAGATGAGAAATAAGGAAATTAATAAATTCATTTTCTCTCCAATTTTGTTATATATTCAATTTTAATTGTAACATATCGTGTGACAGTATGTGTGGTGAGGATTGGAGGGCTGATATTAAATTTAGACTTTTACAAGCAAAAAATATGCTTTTAATCAAAATAAGACATATTATTTGATTGAAGAGCTGATATTAAATCCGAAATTTCATCTTTTAATCATAGCCATTGGCAGATCAGGATATCTACGTGCATAATATAAAAATAGAGATAAATATAGTCAATTCTTCTATCCTATCCGTATCATATCCATCAACACCCCTAGTTTGAAGGCACAGCTACATTTGTCAATTTTTAAAAAGAAAAAAAAAAACATAATAAAATAAATAAAATAAAACAAAACACCCTAGATTTGGGGATTTGCACATTTATCTGGGCCGCACAGCCAATTTGCGACCCATTTATAGGGGGCTGCATATTAGCTGTGCGGCCCGAGTAAATATGAAAATCCCTCAAATCTATAATGTTTTGGTTTTTTTTTTTTTGTGCTACATTTGTAATAACCGCTCATGTGTAATATTTGACGGAGTCAAAATTGTAAGACCGTCGTATTAGTCATAATCAGTAAGATCTACCTTTAATCATTTACCCAATAAATTAATTTTTTTTATGTCAAATTGTTATATTATTCTCGGCAGAATTAAAATTGGTTGCCAAAATAAAAACTTTTGAATTAGATTTTCCTTTTGTTATTCTTACACTTAAAAATGATGAGAATAGTTCAAATGCTTTGTATCTTCCATCTCTAACAGTGCATTGCATTTTTTATCTCTATTTTTAAAGTTTGAATAATCGATTCGAACTGCTTAAAATTATTTCATATTTTAATATGCTTGTTGATCAAATTTTATATCTTAAAAATTGTTTACTCTTTTTTAGATATATACAAAATTATTGTGTATCTACTTAAAAAATAATAAAAATTTCAAAAATTATAAAAGTTAATTTCCAAGCACATTTTAATACATAGATTCTATTAAATAATTGTTGGATTTTAAAAATAGAGATAAATAATGTAAGATACAATGAGACGCAAAAGATATGAGCCATTTTTGACCCTAAAAACGATTTAGTTTTCAAATTCTGTTTCCGCTCCTACATACTCATATGTTCAATCTTGTTTTATTTTTATTTTTATTGAACACTTCATGTATTTTCATATTTTTCTTTCGTGATGTACCTAAGCTGCAAATAAGCTTTAAAATAATATAACTCTTTTATATTTTTCAATAAAAATTCTCACACAATTTATCATACTACTCTTCATTTTATAGATCTTTTAATATTTAAAAAAGTTACATGTAAATTTGTAACCATAATTCTAGTAAATATAAAATCCCTTATGCCAATTATGTCATTTAATTTTAATAATTCTTCAGTAATTAATTTTTAAGCAAAATTCGAAATACTACCTATGAATTCATATAACAAATATTTATATTTTAAATCTGAACCGTCCGATTAGAATTCATACAAATATTAATTATGGTATAGAGGTTCGGACAATTTAGACAGTTTAAATCGGAGCAGACGATATGGATCGACCCTCGTGATTTGGGTCCGATGGAAATCACACCAATTTTGGATTTGATGGACAATGCTTCTGCGCAATTCGCTTCATAGTATGTGCGCGCTACTTCAATATTCATACAAATTACACATTTACATATCATAAATTGAATCGAACAAAAGTGTGAATCCTTTTAGAAACCATAATTAAAAAACAAATCACCAAACCAACTTGATTAGTTTTGTTTTTACAAAAATCATAAAAACTGAACTGCCAATTTGGTCCGAAGTTATTTTTTCATACACCGAATTGCTATTTTGGTACAAGGTATTTTCATGCAAAAAAAAAAAAAACTAATTTAATTTACATGAAGATTTGTAAAAACACCCCGTATCAAAAATGACAATTCGGATCATAAAACAAAAAAAAATATATCCTTTAGACCGAAATCAAATGACAACATGGTTCTTATAAATTTTTGTGAAAACGAATCATAGCCGAAATAAATCCCAAAAGTGCACCCAAAATCGATCCGATATCCGTTAGTCCCAAATTGCTAGGATCTACGTAACGTTGCTCTCAGAGCCACAAGAAACCAATTAAATTCCCTCAAAGAAAAAAAAAATAATAATAAATAAATAAATAAATAAAGCCTGTTAATGAGTCGACAAGTCGTCAGAGATGTCTCCATTTCTTCCTGAAAGGTGATAACGAGGTGCTAGTCTGGAATATTCATCACAGAGTCATATCTCTCAATTTAAAAATTGAAAGGATGTCTCCATTTTCTCGAATTGAGAGAATTCCCACGGCTGTCACAATCTTCCTTTCCCTGTACCAAAGATTGCCACGACAGCAAAAGTTGCAAATAAAATCTCGCCGAATCCAGCTATCAACTAGGCCAAGTGGCGTGGCAAGATCTTTTTCCGTCAGAAAAGGCCACGCAACACAATCCCCACCGTACACTGGTTTTATAAAAACAACCCTAAGACCGACGTGGTTTATCCTATATCCTGGTCTGCATTTAATAATTGGGGTAAGAGGTTCCTTCTTCTAGTGCTTGTAAATCTATTGATTAGTAATTTAAACGAAGCCGCTTAATATAATATATATATATACACAATTAATTTTTATAGTCTATAATTATTTAAATTAAAGAAAAAATTAGTTATTTATCACTTTAAAAGTTTTTTTTTTTTAAACTTGATAGTAGCTATCAAGATTCGTGAGGAGAAATCGAACTCTCGACTTCTGAGTATAACAACTTTATGACATTTTTCTAACCAATTGTGCTACCTCTTTTTTTTTGTCACTCTAAAACCTTTAAATTTTAAAAATATCACTCGAAATTTGAAATTATAAAAATATCACTCCAAATTTCATTAATTTATAATTTTGCCATTTCAAATAATTAATGATTAAAATACTCTCTCTTCGTCTCCTCTTCTTCTCCTAACTAAAATGTTACGAACTGGAGCCTCCAGTTGAGGCAATTTCGGAACTCCCAGCTCCATCCCCGACACTCTCTTCCTCACGCGAAAACCTAAGGAGAGAGAGAGAGAGAGAGAGAGAGAGAGAGCGGTGACGGCACCATCTCCCTAATCTCTTCTCCAACGACTAACCAGTGACGAACTCCTCTCTCAGCCACCTTGTTGCTAGTTCCACTTTTTTTTTTTCTGACTTCACTGGTTTAAGCTCTCTCCTAATTAATTTAAATACCACTTTTCTTCAAATCTTATACGGACTATGTTGTCGCTACTTAGTTTCATAATTTGAATGACTAACTTTACAAATATTTATCTTCTATCAAAGTTTTCAACAATCTAAGTTGCTCTTGAACTGCCAAGTTCTATTATTCAAGCAAAAATCATTATACAAAATTGAAAATACAAAGGAATACAAAGGAGTACAGAGAATTATGTGCACTGGGAAATTGAATTGAGTAAGCAATCAGTATGGTTTGCCTTCTAAACTCAAATTTCATGTGTTATTTTCAGTCTACAAAATTTTAGAAAAAATCAAGGCTTATTGAGGAGCCAATGGCACTTGCAGCCAACTAACAGAGTCAAACCTTAACCGGAATTTGGACATAGTTTGAGTTCAGTTGAAAACTTGGAGTACTGCTACCAAGAGAAAATAATAAAATTGAGTTTTATTGGAATTATTACTAGTTTTTAGGAATTATGAATACTCAAAGTAGCTGGATGATGTTTTTGACTTCTGGATATTTATTAACATTCCAGTTGAAAACCTATTTGCTTGTTTTGACATATTTCTTCTTTTCTCTATTTTCAGGATTTTTTATATGAGTTACAATGCGAAGCAATTTATTAGTTGACTCACTTGTAGTGATTGGTATGTAATTGATGTAATTCGTTGTTATCACTATAAAATTGAAGAAGAATGCCTTGAAAGGCTTTGAAATTATTTTCTGAGTCTCTCAGATTGCTATTTTTTTTAAGAAATGTTGAACTGTTATTTTTCTTCATACTTCGGAAAGTGTTCTGGACTGGTTTCAGTTTTGCTTCAGTACTATGACTTAAATTGTAAAATTATTACTTTTATGTTCATACAGGTTACAAGTTACATGTTCATACAGTACATTTTTTTCTTTGATGGTGCTTTTATGTTTTCCTTGAGTACAATTTAAATATTTTTGATAAATAAATAGTAGTGTGATGCTTGCTTTTTAATAAAATTAATATTAGATTAACAACAATTCAGAAATAAATAATATGCTGCTCTTTTTCACCATACCGTTGATACTGGTTCCATTTGAGTACCATATATCAATGAGAGGTGTTAGTAATTCGAAGCAAATAATTATGTTCATGATAGCACAAAATTGTCAAACAAAATTTGGTCCTATCTTTGAATGTCATAATAACTCACAAGTAAACAACAAGGATAAAATTTATCAACAGCAAAACAGTTATATTGAAACCAATCTTGTCATGTGTTAGGAGGGATGCTCGACAAACAAACATAAAGGTTCCAACACTAACATCGCAATCGTTGGCTTATGTCATCTCTTGAGTGTTCAACAAGATTTCTAAGAGACCTAAAGTGCAATAGACTTGTACAAAAAAAAAAAAAAAAACTTCTAGTTATAATAACACAAAGGTTCCAACACTAAGAACTACATAGTTAAGTAGTTGGTGACTAGTACCAGTACACTAATATTGGTACCAGAACTATGCCACTATACCAGTCAACATACCTTGGTACTTAGTAGTCAGTACAGCTCCTACAATCATCTCATTTTGAGAAGTATGTCAAGAATATAACAGAGTGTATAAATCTCAGTGTTCAGACAAGAACCCCTCCAATAAAAAGCCTTGATCAAACTGCAATAAATGCATATATCAATGAAGAACCCTTCTTTTACAATCCATTCTAAATGTTTTACTAATTTATAAATCTTTTCTCCTGCCACCAAATCCCATAACCTAATTTAATTTAAAGAGATTTATAACTTTTCACAAAGTCCAACAATTCATCAATTCTCATTAAGAAATCTAAACAATATTTTTGGTAAATTCATACTTCTCTCTAAAATCATGTGAAAAATTCATAAACTTCCTAAAAATTCATAGACTTGCAACTCAGATTCTACCATGCAATTTTATCTGTGGAAAAACAATTCAAGAATTAAATGAAATATTGGCAATGAGAAGTTAAGCTTATACAGAAATTACTAGTTCATTGGAATTAGTTCCTGTTTGACAGAAAAATGTGGTTCTAAATTATAGACGATGCATTAGTTTACTCTAGATCTCTAGATGTAAATTTTATAATAAATAAAAATAAGTAATTAACTCTATATACTTGTATGAAGAGAATCGTTATTGGATAAAATGGTATAACAAATCAGAGCATGTCTGAAACTTTATTTAATTTTTTTTAGTAAAGTCGGGAAAAAAGTGGAACCAGTAACAAGGTGGCTGAGAGACAAGTTCGTTGCTGGTTAATCGCTTGTCGCAGAAGAGGAGATCGGGGAGATGGTGCCGCTGGTCAGTCGCCTCTGATCAGGGGGATGGTGCTGTTGCCTCTCTCTCTCTCTTTAGGTTTTCGCGTGAGGAAGAGAAGACCGGGGATAGGGCTGGTAGTTTCGAAATTGTCTCAACTGGAGGCTCCAGTTCGGAACAGGAGAAAAAGAGGGTGCCCATTTTTACAGCACCGAATTCGTGATATACAGCACAATATAAATTTTGAGACGAAAATACTCCTGATTTTATTTTAATAGTACAGATCTATTGAAAAACCAAAGACTTGATGCAGGAGTATTTTTGTCCCAAAATTTATATTGTGCTGTATATCACGAATTCGGTGCTGTAAAAATGGGCACCTGAAAAAGAGGAGGCAAGAGAAGAAAAGAGAAGAAGGGAGGGTATTTTAGTTATCAATTATTTGGAGTGACAAAATTACAAATTAATGAAATTTGGAGTGATATTTTTATAATTTCAAATTCAGAATGATATTTTTATAATTTGATGGTTTCGAAGTGACAAATAACCAATTTTCTCTAAATTAAAAATAAAAATTTTGAAGGGAAAGAATATTACTGTAGAAACAAAATTTTTTTTTAATAATAATAAATGATACTTATAATAATGAAAATGATATATTTGAAATTTTAAAGATTAAAATGATAAACGAGTAATACTTTAGAGACTATTTGTATAACTATTTTATTTTATGAGATAAAATGTTATGATTAAAGTTTCTTTTAAGTCAATGTTTCTTATAAGTCAATGTTTAAGTTACATTAATTTTCATTAATTTATGTAATATATAATTTATCTTGGAGCATAATCCATTAGTTTTTAAGTTGATGTTTAAATTTATTTGATAAATTCTGCATCTTGGATATTTATATTTATAAATTAATATTATAGTGGATTTTTTGTTTATATATATATAGAGAGAGATGGGCTATAGTGCATTGTAATGCATAGGCCATGGTGTGCATTGGACCATAAATCATCGATTCAAAGTCCAAATAACCGATCCAAAACATTCATCTTGTTCTCCATATTAATATGTGCTTGGAGACCAAATTTTATATTTTTTGGAATTTTTTTACTATTTATTAAGCCACTTTGAAAATCGTTGATCCAACGGTGGCTTCTGATTTTACTGTTCCAAACAATTACCGTTGGATCAGCGATTTTCAAAGTGGCTTAATAAATAGTAAAAAAATTCCAAAAAATATAAAATTTGGTCTCCAAGCACATATTAATATGGAGAACAATATAAACGGTTTGGATTGGTCATTTGGACTTTGAGTCGATGATTTATGGTCCAATGCACACCATGGCCTATGCATTGCAATGCACCATAGCCCATCTCTCTCTCTCTCTCTCTATATATATATAATAATAATAATAATAATAATAATAATAATAATAATAATAATAGAGGTGGGCTACGGTGAGTTGCGAAGTAAAGCTACTATTTTACTTCACGCTCATATTTTATGATTTTAAAGTTCAAAACGTCGATCTGAACCGTTCATCTTATTCTCCATATTGAAATGTGCTTGGAGACCAAATTTTACATTTTTTGGAATTTTTTTACTATTTATTAAGCAATTTTGAAAGTCGCTGATCTGATGGTCCAGAAAATTTTACTGTTTTTTACTGTTCACAGCAAAACAGCAGTTTTCAAAAATGCTTAATAAATAGTAAAAAAATTTCAAAAAATGTAAAATTTAGTTTCCAAGCACATTTCAATATGGATTAAAGATTTAACGGTTCGGATCGGTCGTTTGGACTTTCAAAATGAAAATACGGCGTGAAGTAGAAATGCGTTTTACTTCGCAACTCACCGTAGCCTATCTCATAATAATAATAATAATAATAATAATAATAATAATAATAATAATAATAATAATAATAATAATAATAATTTTTTGAATACTCATTAAAATTAGAAATATTTTAGATTTAATAGAAGCATGAAGTTAAATGAATATAATAGCATAATTCAAATTTAGTTATTTCTTTGTAGTTAAGTGTATGAACTAAATGATAGAATATCCGTACCAACAATAATTCCTTAAAGAGGACCCAAATGTAATGGACCCACAACAGCACTTTTGGCCTTTTGTTCTTCTCAAGAACAGATCAAATAAACATGGTTCATTTCACTAACCAAAGCTAGAACTTGGAAGCAGCCAAATCCTGTTCTTCCGCAGGAGAACATCCTTCTCTAAACTCTTCACAGATATACATTAAATGTTTGACTCCGGGTTCAAGGAAATGTTTGAAATCTGGCTGGCTTCTCCCTGTGGATTAGGATCTGGAGCCTCAAGAGAGAGGGGAAGAGAGAGAGAGAGAGAGGGGGGCTCTCTTTTGGTTCTCTCCTCACCGAATCTATCTTTCTCCGCCTTCTCACTGGCTCTTTCTCTGTACTGATTCTTCAGATATTTGCTTCTTTTTTCTCTATCGATTCCATCACAATTCAGAGAACGGATCAATCAGACTTCTATAGGTTTTTACCTTTTTGCCACACCTTTTCTTGTCTCTGAATTTTATCTCATCACCTCCTGCTTTTGACTAAAAATCGAGTGTTGCAAATTGGCGCAGGTCAAATATCTACCGAGTTTGGTGTTTTACGTCCAGTATTTATTATCGATTTGTTCATATTCGGTGTAACCAACTAGGGTTTTATCGCTTTGGGCCTTAGTGGTCGAATCCCCATACCAAACCGCTGGAATTTTGAATACTTCGATATCGTTTTGTGCCGAGGGAGTTTTGAAATAGGCGGTGCGGGATGAGAGCAGGTAAAGAGGAAGAGAGTAAGGCCATGGGGCCAATGTTTCCAAGACTACATGTCAATGATGCCAATAAAGGGGGCCCGCGGGCCCCACCTCGCAACAAAATGGCGCTATATGAGCAGCTCAGTGTGCCCTCTCAGAGGTTTAATTCAAGCACTTCGTCTTCAACTCGGCCTCAGCAGAAAGGAGGCAATTTAGCCCCTTCCAATTCTTCGAGCCAGGTGCGTGCTGGGGAGAAAATTGTATTCTTTTTTTGAGTGCTGAATTTGATTTTACACGCTTATTAGGTTACCGTGGTAGAATTTTCAAGTTTTGATTGATGCTGAAGTCTTCATCTCACCCTGGTTTGGTTTGCTTATTTAGTTCTCCCAAAAATGCATGCTTTCTCTCAAGATTAACGGAAGTTTTTCCTTTTTGGGAGACAGGTGCATGGACGGTATTTGTTTTATTTTTGAGTGTTTTGCTGACGGCTCTAACATAGCTTCGTGGTGGTTAGATTTGAGACATGCCATAATTGGATCCTTTGTGGGGTAAATAGAAAAACAAAACCACAGATTCAATGATGGTAAGTCTTTTGCAAATTTTATGTAAATAGCTAGTCAAAGAAAAGTAAGCGTTACACGGCAGCTTTTACTATTTTGCTTAGTAGCTATGTATCAATTATTTGTAAGAATTAAGTATTTGAGGTGGGTAAGAATGACAAGAACTGGAATAGAATAGGAAGGAAATGGTTGCAATGTTGAAATTTTTTGTGTTTAATCTTCTAATTAGGTTATCTCCTGGTCCCTTCCAATTCGTATGAACTGGAGCCTCTTTCATTTCTAACGTTAATTGTATTTATTCAGATGTGAACTTTTTCTTAAATATGGAAACATGCTAAAACATAAAAATAATTAGAAATATTCTGAAGTTAGCATCGCTGGCATGGCTGTGCATCTTGTTAATAGAAGAATAGGAAGCATCTCACCTTTGTTGCTTGCTGAAGATCATGAAAAACTGAACAATTCCAAATTTTTCTTCCAGGAAGGGTGGTTCCACATGTTTAGTTTTATGGGGCTATACCTAATATGCCTTTTCTTTGATATTAGCACCATGTCAGAATTTTTGTTTTGTTTCTGTTTTCCACGTCATTTGTAGTAGTCAGCAATCTTTTTATAGGAATGTTTTAATCTTGGTTATTGGTAAAGCAGGGAGGTGGTAATAAAGAAAGGCCCTTTTGCTCTTCCTTCAATGTTCCTATGCACACAGCTGCTCATTCCTCTGACAAAGTCAACCTTCAGTCAACTGATGCACCACACCCATCCCCAGCTGGAACGGATGCAGAGAGAAGACCAATAAAACTTGTCAGAAGAGAAGTGCTTTCCTCTGACAAAGTCAACCTTCAGTCAACTGATGCACCACACCCATCCCCAGCTGGAATGGATGCAGAGAGAAGACCAATAAAACTTGTCAGAAGAGAAGTGCTTTCCTCGAGTAAACATAGCACTGCCCCCGATTCAAGCTCCACCCGGGCAAATGAAGCTTCTAGAAGGGATTCATGTAGCAAAAAACCAGTAGAAGATGATGATTTTATGGTGCCTACTCTTTTCAAGCAAAAACAAGCCATAGAAAAGGTATTACTGGGTCAGGAGTCTGGGGACAAGTCTGCAAAAAAATTCATGACCTTGCCTAAGTTTTCTTCTGAGAATAGTAATATAAATACTAAGATTTTGGAGAAAGGTGAGGGTTGTTTGAATTCAGAGAGAGAGAAGGGGGAGGGAAGGGAGCGGAGAGACAGAGAGGAACTGGAGGCATTGCATGATGGATTTATGGAGGAGACGATGCTGGGGATAAGTATCTCCCCAGATGATGTGGTCAGTGCTATTGGTCACAAAACTTTTTGGAAAGCCAGGCGCCTTATTGTCAAGTAAGTGGCCTTGCTAAGTCAATTTACTTCTCCTTGACTCTCGTCCTTTCATATGATCTTTTTTTATTTGTATATCTGTGGTTGGCTACTTCTCTAATGGTCAATTCTTCATTTTTCCAAAATCTCAATTGAGCACCATTTCATTAAAAAAAAGGGGGGGAAAAGAAAAAAAAGAACTGAGAGCCAATATGGTTTTCTTTGGTCAGTTATCTGGTATATTTCAGTTAAATGATATGCCCCATTTAGTGGGGCCTCATGATCCTTGAAGTCTTCTTTGTCAATTGTCATAATATTTGTTGTATTCAATTCTTGGTATATGCAACTGATATTTGTAATAAATATGTACAGCCAGCAGCGGGTTTTTGCAGTGCAATTATTTGAGCTGCACCGATTGATTAAAGTGAGTTTTTTCATCATTTTATCAAAGAAAGTAAGAAATAGTTTTAAATCTGTACCACTATATTAACCCTTTTAATTTAAATCAGGTTCAGCAGTTGATCGCAGCATCACCCCATGTCCTTCTACAGAGTGATTCACTACTCGGGAAGAAACTACCTGCACCCATTAAACCTGTTCCGGCCATTGGATCAAACTTGATTGCACGGTCACAGGGAAGCAAATACACAGATGAGTCACAGATGATCAAGAACATACCTGAGTATTCTTTGGAGACTGTAGTTGTTGCTCTAGAAAACAACACCAGTAACCACGAGCCTGTCCCTTCTCATGAGGAGGCACCCGACCACAATCAGGTCCGATCCACTGCTGCTGTCAATCCTGTGGCGTTTCCTATGGCTCCTCCTGAAAACAAACCAAGCAACTCCAGTTGCCTTCCACCCGCTCCCAACCAATGGCTTGTTCCAGTAATGTCCCCCTCAGAAGGACTGGTATACAAACCCTACTCGGGGCCCTACGCCGGGCACTACCCTCCAGCTGGTAGCTTCATTTCACCCTTTTTTCCTGGTTGTGCAACTCAAGTACCTATTCCCACTGCGACTGGCGATTTCTTGAATGCAGGTTATGGTGTACCGATGCCCATGCCAGTTCCAGTACCATCTCACCCACCTCAGAACATGGCTGCAGTTGGCCTTCCAAATTACTTCCCACCGTTTGGCATGCAAGTCATGAACCAAAACCCGGGTATGATCCCTAACCCAGTCATGTCAACCTCAGCTGTCGAGCAGGTGAGCCACATAGTTGCATCAAAGAACAATGGGCCGGTATATGTTGAGCAACAATCACGCAGCTCATGCAACATGGCCGAGTTGAAAAGTGATGCATTTTCGGGTTGCATGTGGGTCCGTGCATCTAAAGATAGTGACTTACAAGGGAGTACAGCAAGTAGTCCTTTTGATAGAGGGGATGCTTTACCCCTCTTTCAAATGAGGTCTGCCTCAACAGATGCCTTCTTGCCAAAACCGTTGCCAAGTGGTGGTGCTACAACACGTGTCATCAAGGTGGTCCCACACAACCCGCAGCTGGCCACACAGTCGGCTGCAAGGATCTTTCAGTCGATACAGAAAGAGAGGAAACAGAATTGACACATGAGTTTGATTGAGGTAAGGCAGCTTCAGTAATTTAAATATAGCAATGGGACTTGCTGAGTTAATGTTAGGTGCAGTAGTGCCTATTTTTGTTTTTTGTTTTTTGTTTTCTTTTTGAGGATTAATTTAGCTTTTTTAATGTAATGTCTTTTGGTCTGTCCAAATGTAAATATAGTATATAGTTTCACTGGTATGTAATCTTTTGTGGGTTAACGAATTTGATGAAAATTTATCCTGAACCTGTTTTGACTGAGGTAAAGATTGAGGAGAGGTTAGATGATTGTCTGAGAACATTAAGGCTTCTCTCTAGAGAAGGTAATTCTAGGAGTTTATTGTTGCTTCGCTCTGTAAATTTGAACTTGGAAGTAATAAGGATTATTATAGAAATGTTGCTAGTGGGTGCTGTACCAACTGGCAAGGATTATTATTATATAAAGTAAAACAAAGATATAAAGCTTGTAATTTGTCCTGATTTATGTTCTGAAACCTTTTGAGGTTGGGTTTCTTTTGGATTTATATGATTTACACCGATACACCAACCATTGCGGAATGAAGAGTTTATAAGCTCATCAAAAGCTCTATAGAACGCTCTTTTATTCTAAATATAAATATAGCACAAAGTTTTAAGCATGCGTTAAGCTGATAATTTCAAAATAGTTCTATAATAGTTCTATTTATTTATTTATCTTATAACATGTTTTAGCTGTTTTTTAGAACTTTGAAACAAAAAAATATCCAATTTTCTTCGTATCCTAGGCAACATCAAATTCTGAACTAACGTCTTTGTATTGCAATGTTCCTGACCATTTATGTTTGACAGGAATAAAGAACACCAAATGGAGACAGTACAACTGTCAGCGAAGTGTAGACAAAACCACATGCTTTAAGATTTTAAACATATTTCTGAGCAGTGTTTTAAAATGTGGCCGTATGGGTCGCATGCAATCGGTAGCCGTGTTCAAAATGGCTATGCAATCCTCCCATGCGATTTTGAGCATGCGGCCGCATATGTGATCCGAATATGCGGCCATGCAGACTAAAAACGGCCATGCGGTCCGAATATGCAGTATATACTTGATTAATTTGATAATTTGATTGTATTTTAATTAGAATTTATGTGAAAATTATTGTTGGTTATGTTATTATGTGAAAATAAATTCAAATATATGAATATAAATATATATACATATATATATACGTGAATTTTTATTTTAAAATCCGCATATGCAGTATGCAGTGGCCTTTCACATGCATGAACAAAACCGCATTTTAAAACACTGGTTCTGAGTATTGCTTTCTATTATTTACAAAAAGGAGGATAAACAGTAAAACTTTTTCAATTCATTATTTTTTAGGAATAAAGATAGATCAAGACATCTAATTTGAAATATCCCGCAAGCCTAAACATAAAATAATGTTCCAGTCGTTAAACTGATTCTCGACTTTCTTAATTTATATTTATAAATTATCTTATTTTCTTTATAATACATCTAATTTACTAAAAGATTATTTCAATAACCAGAGTCTGATTAATTTATCCAGAGGGCAGGCCAGAAATTTGGTGATCTGACCTTTGAATTGGTTCTGTTATCTAACACACTGTCTTTTTCATAACAAGGAAAATCACAAAGTTTCTATAAAATCGAGATATTAGCCAATTTTCAAAGTTTGATATTAGCAGCCGCTTGCACCAGATAAACTTTGAAAATTGGAAAACCAATTGATTGTACCACTCCGGAACAAAAGTTTTGATATTAGCCAACCTCTATGTGTGTGTGTGTGTATATATATATATATATATAATAGCAATAACTTGCGAGGTTAATTATATTTCATGAAAGACACTACAAATAGGGAGAAACAGCATTTCATGAAGCAAGTGACGCCTTCTTCTCCAAGGTGGTTTAGCGTGAATCCTTTTTAAATCTTTAATTTCTGAATCTTTGGTTGCATATTGGGGCTTGGGATGCAAAAATGCAAGCAAGTGAAGTGAGTGTACGTAGAAAAATGAAGTGCCATTTCAGACACCGGGAAAAACAAAGAATGAGCTAATGCTAGAGGCCTTGTTTGGGTTGCTCCTTAACTGTGCTTCTGAACTGGCAGAATAAGTCCTTTATTCCGCAGTTAAGCTGCCAAACAAGAATAACATCTGATGGAATAAGATGGAGTAAAGAAATGTTTACGCTGGCGTAAATTAATCCACCTATGATTTCTCTTTAACTTATTCTGCGTTTTTTCTTAACTCTTTCACCTGCGCTCTCCTCGCTCCCCTGCTTTTGCACTCACACTCTCCATTGATCCATCCAGTGCCCCAGCGAGGAATTGTGAGACTAGGCAAGGCGAACGAGGATCACTGATCACAGCGCTCCCTTTCAACCACAGCCTTGACGATCGCATATGAAGCCTATAGTAATGTGAAACTTAATGCCACCAGTATCATGTTTAGATTGTGCCTAATTCAGGCTTAACTGGGTCGAATTGGCACCTAATTCCAAAATCGATAATTTATTAAGGTTTATTTGGGTTGAACGGGGCCCTAATTGGTTATTTTTCTTTTAAACAATCGAAAAGTTTGGACAAATGTGTATTTTCTTATATTGATTGTTTCTGATAGAATTAGCTCCTACATACACTTTCATATCAGTATGTATTATTATGTGTAAATATTATGCACTATTTGTGTCCAACTTCATATGGTGAGAGCTAGTGTATTTTGTAATCCTCTTCTCCTGCTGCTTTTAGGATTGTTTCTGGTTCCTTTATTGATAATTAAAATTATAAGTTAAAATACACATTTGTCCAAACTTAATCGTTTCAATTCATTGTATATCTTCTATTATTTGCTAATTAACCTGTGGTGCAAATCCACTGCTATCCATTTCTCAAGATTTAGCATAACAAAATTGATGATAAATTGAGAAATCAAACCAGACCCTCTGAGAAACAAGAATTGAATTACCACATGCAATGCACTGAACCAATCTAACAGTCTAGAACTAAAAAATAGAAGGCATGAGTTTGGTAAGAAAAACTTTAAACAAGGTATCATAAGACTGAGAATTCACTAGCTCACATTTGTTGGTCCAGCTAGAATCCATTCTAAAAGATGTAAAAAGGCATTCAAACAGAGCAATTGATAAATACCCTTTTAGAACGTAGTACTGAATCACAGGCTTTAATTCTGCATTGCTGATTTACTAAAAGTATCTGCCTGCGGGCCTTATTACTAAAAGAAACAAGAAAGAACTATCTTCCTTGCATTTACTTCAACAAGGAAGAACTATTCTTGTATCAGCATGTGACAATCTACCATGAATTGAAAGTTGTCGTAACAAGGAAAAAGTATCATAAAGCTTGGGGTAACAAGATCATAAAACTGAATCTTCTTACAAAAAGGGATTTAACAAGAAAACACCCAACTAGCAGCATGATACATAATGCATCTTTATTTCTCGCCTTCTGAATTAGAGCTTTCCTTGGCAAACTGTACCGAACTAAATCCAAACCTAAAAACTCAAGTTCACTAATCCAAATTTGACCCGAAAACTACAAGAACATAACTCTATGCAGAGAATTAGATCCTAAACCTTTTGCACTATGATTCACATACTAATGTCTAATAACAAAAACAAGCTAAAGTCCTCAGCAGGAGCGAGCCTCAGAGGGCAACCCAGTCTTTTGGATGCACATGGCAGCAATCTCATAGGAGATAAATGCATCTCTAGCCGCATACTTGATCAGCCCCAATTCCTGTTCCTCATGAATATTATAATTGTCAGAGCTCCAGTCGGCCTCGAGTACCCTGGCTGGCTTCTTCTCCAGTCGAATACCCTCCAGTGGTATCCTGGCCATCTCCTCCAGTACCAGATCATCTCTCAGGGAATCTTTCCCATAGGCACCAGCTATCAGCAATCTTAGATCCACTGGACATCTAATCTGTAATTTTACATAGATTACTTCATTGTTACTTATGTCAGCTGAACTGATACAGAGTTAATCATGAATCATCAGAAATGGTTACAGTTAAATTGAGAATATGTTGACATAACACACAAAAGTGCATTATATAATTGAATTGCATGTCCTAACAAAAGCACAAATTAAGAGCCTGTCCTGAACATAGCACACGGAAGTGCATGAATATATATAGGTGTGTGTCTTAAACATAGAACAAACTATAACGATGAATTGAAATAGTTACAGGCATAATTTAATAAACCACAGTCTGGATGAATGACTAGCTTAGAACTACCAATTGGTGCTCAATTGAAGCAGAACTGTTTATTTAGGTGAGTTATATTATATACTAACGCTAATACGCCAATCCAAGTATTTTGGATCAGAATTCAAAGAATTATCTTGATCTTTACAACAGCAGGCAATGAAAGTTTTCATAAAGAATTAAGCAAATTAATATGACAGAATCAAACACATACCCGCAACCCGCACTGATCTTGTAATTTCTTGGCGATATCTTTGATCGGCATTCCGACCACTACCACCTTCTTGTCATCCACAAGATGCTCCAGTGGCTTAATTGAAAAGCTGTTGCCATCGTAGCCGTGATGGTGGTACAAGAGAACGTGGGACCCACCAAGGCAGATACTGATCGCAAGGTATGGGTTTGATGGATGGTTGGGGTGGCCTGTGGGACCCTTGATGTTGATGCTCCGGCTCCTTTTACTATAGGAAACACCCTTGAAAGCGCAGAGGCTCACCACTTGGGGCCCGCCACTTCGGCGCAGGCGGCGTTGCTCCTGGAGCTTCTCAGTGATCCACGTGGCAGCGCGAGACTCATCTGAAGTGGAGGTGACCTCAATGAGGTGGCTTCCCACGTGAAGGATCAAGACTGAATACCACTCGTTAAGATCCACATTGGGGTCGTCTTTCTCAATCGTTACCACAGTTGGAGACTTCTCCTTCGGCGCGTTGCTCCTGCGTGGCGCAGGTTTCTCCTTTTTCCGATACTTTTTGCCATCTTTTGGTTTCATTTTGAGTCTTGAGCTTCGACTTGAAATGCAAGAAACTGAGGTGAGAGCGACAGATTGATTGAAAGGTGGTGTGATGATGCTCTGCTATATCAGTGGAATTCATGAATTTACTTCCTCCTCCTCGGTACCGTAATAAGGAATCTTTTAGAATTAGTGGATCTGGAACGTCCTTTTAACTTTGCACGAATCTCAAACCATAAATAACACTGCTCCTGCGCTAGCTCGAATCTCAAAGCGTCTGACAGTAAATCTCAAACCGTAAAGTGAAGGAAATCTTTTACACATTGGAGAGGATACTCTTCCGGAATTCATATCATCCAGGTTACCTCACCAAATTATTTTTAAAATTTAAATCCTGTCCGTTCGTTATATATTAGCTCGAATCTTAAACGTATTTATATATCAATGGCTTCAGCCGGACTCTAATCGAAGACCCGTACTATATGTACCAATGAATATTACATACGACAGCGACTTCCATTGTTCACGATTTTAATCGTTTGGCTGGTATGAACCTTGCAAATAATGAGATGCTAAATCCAATTTACAACTCTTGTAGCTAAATTGATGTATTATGTATATAGTTTAATTTTAAAACATAAAAAAAAACATATATATTTACTCTTTTTTTCAAGAAAAATTGTCGAAGAGGATAAGCAAGCAGGGAACGAGATTCGCTGCTCTTTAATCCAGTGCTTTTCCTGTGCTATTATCTCTATCTCTCTCTCACGTGATTCTTTTTCTCTCTTTCCTCTTTTTTTAAGAGAGAGATAGAGAAAACAAAAGAGCAGCGGATACACATCCAGCAAGCAGGCCGACCCAAGTGGAGCCAGGAGTGAACTGCTGCTTTGAATTTTGAAATTTTATGAGATCGATAGATTTAGACTAATTTTGTGTTTTTTGAAAAAAGAATTCTCTCTCTAAAATTGTAATATCTAATTTGTATTAAATTTATGTTGGATTATTAATCCAACATTGGACTAAAATGTAAAATAATTATGTATTGTATACTATTAATTTTATACTCAATTAAAAGTGATCATATGCGGTTTATATTTATTGAACATTAATGTGTTATATAGGGTGTTAATCTTTAATGTGTAGCACTTAAGAGGTAATATTCAATTTTATAATGGGTTGAATTGAATAATTAACAAATTAGACAGCTAAGGATGTCTTGGGATGCATATTATGATTTGGTCTCTATAATACAAGGCTATTCTGAATTCATCTCTCATGATCCCATTAGATAAGAGTGTGAGAAAACTTTATAGAATGCAGAACAAATGAGACTCTCTAAAGAGCCTTGTATTTTGGGAGAACCAAATCGGTGACTCTCACACTGTTGGTTCATATATGCTTCCGTGATTCAGTTTTATATTCAATAGAGATAGTCCTGCAGTGGCCAACAATGATTTTTGTCGGTCCCAATAATTTAAGATTAAAATTAGAATAATTTCTTTGAATTCAGATTGATAATAATTAGAGATCAGAATATTATATTTTTTATTTTTATCTAGTTATCAATTAGTTAATAGATTTAAACTCAATTTAACTATTTAAATTCGATTCGTTATTTTCTTCCTCATCTAATAAACTTCCCCGGTGAAAGTAAGTGGCTTCTAGAAGTTTGTTTATTGCTACACGCCTTGATGTTGAAATAAGAAGGGCTATTTTATACATAGTCATACAAGCAGTTTAATGTAATTGAAAATATCAAAAAAATAAAAAAATTTCCATAATTAAGCGGTTAATGGAATTGACAGTAGACAATCATGTTGCGGGGCAATATTTGGGACACAGGAACGATAATTTTTTGTTTATAGAAAATAGTAAAAAAAGAGAGAAAAACAGAAAGAGTACTAATAAATTTTCATAGATAAAAGTATCTGTAGAATATTTACCGATCAAAATAGCATCGATACTAATTCCACCGATTCTATCTTAGTTGTTTATTATTACTTTTATTTTCACAGCTATTTTTTTTATGAAATATATAATGTATCTTAAATTTTAAATATATTAGAAAACTTCATCTATTTTTTTTTACTTTTTATATTTTAATAAAAAAAATAAAAAAATAAATGGATTAAGATTAATTAGTGAAATTAGTACCGATTCTAACATTGATTTTTTTTAATCAGTACTGATCTTTTTACCAATAAAAAATTACAAATACTCTTTCAATATTTCTCTCTTCTATTTTATTATTTTCTATACAAAACAAAAATTGTCCACACAAACTGTAGCAACATTCTATTACCATCTTTCCGAATTTTTTATTAATATTCAAATTTAATATTAAATTTAAAAAAATAACCGAATCAGCTGTGTTTTTCGAAATCTACTCTTTTCGGAAAAAAATTTTCCGGAAATTGCCTCTATATCTGGAAAATTTTTTTCCGGAAATAGGATTTTTTTTTTTGGAAATTTTTTTTATAGGAATTTTTTTTTTCATTTTGCAGTTTTTATTTATAATTTATTTATTTTTTGTATTTAAGTATTACAAATATTTAATATAGTTTTTAAAAAAATAGATGGAATACTATATAATTTGATTTATTTGAAGGACTGCTACAAATAATCCGGATCAACATTTTTCCTGCCGGATTTTTTACGACTGTAAAAAAAAATAATATAATATAATATATGCATATGTATATGTATATATAGTATAATATATGTATATGTATATGTATATATAATATAATATATGTATATGTATATATAATATAATATATGTATATATATGTATATATAATATAATATATGTATATATATGTATATATATGTATATATAATATAATATATATGAAAATGAAGATATAAAATATGAGGTATGATGAGGTATAAAAAATATGAGGTATTGGAACCCTTGTTTAGTGCCTCAAAAATTCAGTTGAAGTTTTCATTTAACGGTAGGCATTCAACGATCGGTATTTTCAAAGTTTTCAAAGTCCAAACAGTTGATCCAAACCATTCAACATGATGGATATTTTAAAATGTGCTTGCAGATCAAATTTTACATTTTTCTAATTTTTTTTACTATTTATTAAGATGGGTACAAAAATTCAATGGTCTGAATATAGATAGCGATTTTGTTAAATACTTAATAAATAGTAAAAAAATTCAAAAAAAAATATAAAATTTGATATGCAAGCACATTTTAACATATATATTATATTATATATACCTATACATATACATATACATATATTATATTATATTAATTTTTCTTACGGTCATAAAAAATCCGGCATAAAAAATGTTGATTCGGATTATTTGTAGCAATCTTTTGAATAAATCAAATTATATAGTATTCCATCTATTTTTAAAAAAATTATATTAAATATTTGTAATACTTAAATACAAAAAATAAATAAATTATAAATAAAAACTGAACAATGAAAAAAAAATTCCTATAAAAAAAATTTTCCGAAAAAAAAATTTCCGAAAAAAAATAATCTTATTTCCGGAAAATTTTTTTCCGGATTTAGCTTCTGTTTCCGGAAAAAAAATTTCCGGATATAGAGGCAATTTTCGGAAAAAAAATTTCCGGAAAGAATAGATTTCGAAAAATACAGCTGATCCGGTTATTTTTTAAAATTTAATATTAAATTTGGATATTAATAAAAAATTCGGACCATCGTTTCTGACAGCATGACATAATCTATAGAGCCGTGATTTTTATTTTTACCCATTTAAATAAATATTTTATTAAAAATAACCAGATTTAAAAAAAAATTATAAAAATGTCCAAACCATACATAATATTTACAGTTCAAATTCACAATTCAAACCGTAAATATTATTTACGGTTTGAATTGGGAATTCGAACCGTAAATATTATTTACGGTTCTAATAATGAAATAGCACAAGAACACATGGTGGGCTGTTATTTGTCTACCCTGTCCTCAGGCTTCTCAGGTAAAACTGAGTTGCTGACGAATAAGACCCACACCAACTAATTGAGAAATCCTCCATTTGGTCAACCCTATTGTGGTTTTATTAATTAATTAACATTCTTTTCTAAGAACATCATGCATCTCTTTCCTCCTTTATATTCCTCAATCAATCCAACTTGACATCAAAATACCTTCAAATTAAAAAAAAACAACTCTCCCTCTTCTTTTCTCTATCACTCTCCATGGACACCAATATCAACTCCACTAATGGCAATGGCAAGGCAGCCACCAACAGCACGGTGAGCCATCCAATCGGCCGCCATGTCGCACACCGATTGGTCCAGGTAGGGGTCAATGATGTCTTCTCTGTTCTCGATGACTTCAACCTGACCTTGCTCGACCACCTCCTGGTTGAGCCCGGGCTGCGCCTGATCGGCTGTTGCAACGAACTAAATGCTGGATATGCCGCTGATGGCTACACGAGGTCTCGCAGTGTTGGCACCTGTGTTGTCACCTTCACCATTGGTGGGCTCAATGTGTTGAATGCCATCGCTCGTGCTTATAGTGAGAACCTTCCGTTGATTTGCATAGTAGGTGGACTCAACTCAAACTAAGAATAACATTTACGGTTCAGAGGTAGGCAAGAGGGAAGCGGCTGTGATATCATTGAATTCGAACCATAAATAATATTTACGGTTTGAATTGTGACTTCGAACTGTAAATATTATTTACAGTTTGGGTAGAAATAAAATTTTGTCGTGATTTTGGTTATTTATAATAAAATAATTTATTTTTTGGGTAAAAATAAAAATCTCGGTCTATAGAGTACAGCCTTCAAAATATTTCAGAAAATTGAGTACACAGTGAATTAGGCTGAGAAAAATATATTCTCAAAGTTAAGAAAAATCATAGGTAACAAACTCCTTGTCAATATCAATTTCAATCTATCCCAATTCCCAACCCTTGCTCAAAACTAGAACTCTGGTCAAGAAAGCATTCAACAAAACTTGAAATATATTATTAGTTTACTTCTTACACTCCAAAAATCAAATAAACAGCACTGGTCTAACGGTACAGCTTGCCGAACACATGAAGAACAGCAACAATGGCAATAAAGCCGATGCTCATAATGAGGACCGTGTTAGGCGACATCTTGCGCCCAGCGGTCTCGTCTGCGTAAAACTGGAGCATGGTGCTCGCACCACTGGCTGACGTGCCGGACCCACCACCAGTTGTCCTGCGCCTGCGCATGCCTGCTGTGGCTGCTGCACTCCCCCTAGCTGGCGCTTCTCCATTGGCTACCATCTTTCCCTTCGGTTAATTTTTTTTGTCTGAAAAGGAAAAATAGATTTGAAAACACAAAAGAAAATATTGCAATAGCAGTAAACAGCTAGAGTATGCCTAATTCTAATCAACAATAATCCAGAAATCTCCTCGATCTACAAACTAGTGACAGATCTGGCGAAAATATGCAAAATAAACTACAATATAATTAGAAAACAAGAAATAGGAACATGCACAACAATGACTGAAACTAAATTGAAATATGCATACGATATCGAATAAAAGTAATTACTCGAATACAAGGGACATTAGGCACCAAATTAGATGACCGGATCTAAAATAAAAACCCTACGGTGAGAGAGAGAGAGAGCGTACCGCGCTAAATAGAATAATCAGATCAAGGAGAGATTGGAGTTGTAGAAGAAAGAATCGAAACAAATTGAGACGCAAACGTAGAGGAGGAGATTGCCTACGGGTTTTCTCTCAGGCAAATAAAAAAGGAAGGTTGGGACGAGATGGGGCTATTTTGAACGGCGGTTTTAGATATAAGAATAGATTGTTCGTTGGATTCCGATCGTACAGTTCTTGTTCGCTCCATGACGTGTCAACTGAGATCTGACGGTCAGCATTCTCCAAAATCTCACTCGGTTAAGTTTAGAGGTCCGATTTATAGGTGGCTTGTTTTCGGTCTAAATCGGTCAGATCCCATTTTGGACCGTCTGCTCAGTTTATTAATCTTACCCGTAACCGTTTGACAGAGATTTGCTACACGGAATTCTACACCGCATGAGAAACAGAAAGAAAAAAAAAACTTCTTTTTGTATGCAAACACCCAAAAGCACTTCGCTCTCTCCCTCACACGGTCACACCGGACTGGTTCCTTTATTTTCCTCCTCGATCTCCAAAGCCCTCTCATTTCGCATTTTGCATTTCGCGTTCTACTCCATCTCTCTTGGCTTCTTAAAACGCTAAACCTTAATCGAATTATAAAGAAATGGTGTATGTTGCGCTTTTCATCACGGCGGAGCTCGAGGGACTCACCAACCTCCAGCCACGCAATGGTTTCGACGACCCCGATCATCCGTACTTATTCAAGGTATGCGTAGATCTGGTTTTTCTGCTTTGATTCTTTCTTTTTAATCTTGTATGTATCTGTCAAGTCTTTTTAGTTCTGATTCTACATTTTTATTGTGAAACAGCTTAAGTGTGAGAACTGCGGGGAAATAAGCAAGAAACCTTCTTGCGTAAGCCTGTCAGAGCACGTGCCTCTTCCAAATGGAAGAGGGACCGTGCAAATGATTCAGAAGGTATATTAGACTTTTTTTTTTCTATGTATGCATCTATTTTCTTTCCAATTTTATATCTATTTCCTCGTACACTTGAAACAGGACATTCTGTGTCTTAGCACTGGATCCAAATTAGCTTTATTTTATCCTTAGCAGTTAGTAGGAATTGTTGCTTTGCTTCACTCTCTTTCTTTTTAGGTCTGTCAAGTCAGATTGACTAACATTTTAAGGGTAGGATAACAATGAATTAATTTAATAATCTTGACAATCGTCAAATATAACTTGTCACTATTAAATCCAACATTTAGAATGTGATCTCTATTATTTGTATGTCATGCAAATAAAATGATGAAATTTGATGCAACGACTTTTATCATTAATCAAATGTTTTAACATTTACAACAGTTCACATTGGACAGTTTTCAATGAGATATGAAATGACACTCAAAATTAAATGAGTTCTAATACATAACTAATCAATAGAGGAAATGGGATGTATATATGTCCCTTTTTTCAACTATCAACCTATCAAGTTAATTCATTCAATGAATTCCTACCCATTTTTCCATGTTCAATTTATCGCAATACTTTTTTTTTTCTGTTAAAAATAAGGAATTACTTTTATATGTGTAGAGTTCTAGAATAATGGCATAGAGAGGGGTTCTTTAGGCAGATAGAAAACTTTTATTACTAGAATTTTCGTAGACTAATTACATTTTTAGTTGTATTTGCTTCTAAATTAAGATTATATAATGTCCTTCTTAAGACTATGAACTAATGCAGTCATGCTGTCTATTTTGTCATAATTTACTTTTACATTCTTTTAGGATTCATACTAAATGAGGTTGGTCTTCTGATATTTGTAAATTATATGTAATTATGTAAAAAAATTGTCCCTTGTCCTTGAGCTGATAGCCTGATATGGATCTATGTTTCCCATTTGTGAATTATATTTTGTTTTAGTGCAAGCTGTGTGGCAGAGAAGGAACAGTTGAGATAATCTCCAGCCAGGGCAAACCATTGACTGAATTTCATGGGCAAAACCATCAGCATGTACAACTTGTGATATTTGACTGCCATGGGTTGTCACCTGTTGATTTCTCCTTCGGTGGTCAATGGAAAGCTGAATCTGTACTTCTTTTACTTGAAATATTTTCTCTTTCCTTTAATCGTATATGATGCTTAATGACCTGCTTGTATGAATAGGATTTTATATATTTGATCCGTTACTAACAAGTAGGGAATACTCTTGAATCTTATGGCATTCATTACATGTATATTTTTACCCTTTACATTTAGCTCTGCATTTACCACAAATTAATAACAAACAATGAAAACAACTGTTTGTAGTTTTTGGTAAATTGATCTATTTAAGGATAACTTTGTTTTATATATACAATCTTCTAATATCCTTTATTCAGTGAGTACATCCATTTTGTCTTATCACTATATTACTTCTGAGAATGAAATGTTCTCTCCACAAAAATGTGCGCACGTCATTCATGCTATTTTTAAGTTCTCAAACATTGTTGGAATTAAATGACAAAATGACCAATCAGCCAGATTGAATACTGTTCTTTCGAATCATTTCTTAGAGCTGAACTTATTCTTGTATTTCAAATATCATTTGGGCATTTACACAACCTGGCACTTATTTTATGTGCCCTTGCTCTCAGACAAAAAGTAATACAACATTTGAGTTAGATTTGTCTAGAGGGGAGTTTGCTGATTACGATGAGGACAGTAACTGTGCTGTTTCTGTCTCCAACCTTAGGTCCTTCTTCAGAGTGGTACACTTTTCACTCATTATTACTGTTTGGTCCCATTTTATGCTGGTTAAATGGATTTAGTTATCTTCTGAGCATAGGATGAACTAGCTCAAAATATCCCTGGTTGGTTATATGTTGGTACATTTTCTTAATTACAACACAAATCATAGTGGATTCAGTGAATTGCATGACATTTTCAGAATTGATTTGCTGCCTTTTCCTGCCATTGGTAAATTGAATTTCTTTTGAAGTTGGTTCACAGAACTAAATGTTCCTTCATGTTAAATTGCATTTTAGTGTTTAATATTCTCGGCAGTAATTTCTTCTAATTCCTTGATATATATGATAGGTGAACAAGTTGTGTTCAAATTGGTGCCGTCCATCAGTAACTTACAGGTGAGAGCATTTGAGATGCTAAGGAGAATTATAAACCTTTCTACTTGACACACATCTATTAGGGTTGCAGTTGTATATATGTTACACTACATTGTCCACCAAAAAATTCCTTGTTTTTGCCGGTAATTCTGTTCGGTCAGCCTTGGTGCTAAATGTTTCAAACTGAATATGTTTTTGCGTGTGTATGAAACCACTGCTGCACTGGTGGTACTTGAGGTATCTTAATCAGAGGCTTTCAGTGAAAAATACTTGTTTTGTTTCTCTTCGACCATCTTAATTTGAAATTAGTAATTACTTTGTTTTGGATGCGATTATGTGCATGGATAGTGATATTGTTTCTCTTCAGAAATGTTTATTCTGATGTGCTGAACTTTGCGAAAATTTGAGTGTGTTGAGATGCATGGTGGTGATAGAAACCTGTGGGATTTCAGAGCTGAATATAGTCTTATTTAGAACCTGTTCGAGTGTTTTTTTTTATAAATCTGTTCGGGTGTTTTTTTTTTTATAACAAGGGATAAAATTGGTTTCCTATATATAAATTGCTAAACGATCGCCCATGGAAAACATAAAATCTACTCGGACCTTTCAAACTTAATTTATACAATATTATAAAATCTACTCAGACCACCCAAATCCAGTAATTTTATACCTATCTAAAAGTATATAAAATTTGTTCTCCAAGCACAATTTAATATAAGAGATTATGTTGAGCAGTTCAAATTAATTGTCTAAACTTTGAAAACGAAAATACAAAATGTGTGACATGATGTATAGGATATAAAAGACACAAGGCATTGTAATCACCCTCTCTATATTCTTTGAAATTTTAATTTTGAAAGATCGAGTTACAAAAATGCATCCTCATTTCAAATAGTCTTGGTCCTCTTAGACGTAGATGAGAAAATAAGAGGCGTCAATGGATACAGTTTAAGTCGGATGTAGAGACATTTTCATGCACATGTCAATATAAATTTAGAATTATTCATATCTTAATCTAGAACCTATTAGACTTATCCATACGGTACATTACCAGTTAAGATAACGAATAACAAAACAAATAATGAATAATTATTGAAGAAATTGATAGCTTATACAATTGTAGAATTTGCCAGCCAAATTTTTTAAATTTATGTTGTTCAGATTTAGAGCTTATGAGTGTGTTGTCAGTTGCCCTGATATGGGCACTAAGTCTAACCAATGAAAAGTCTAATCTTTTTAAGTTATAGTTCTTTGTTTTGTTGTTACTATGTTTTCTTAGTGCAATCTGTGTGATAGAGTTGCGACTGGTGCAAATTAAAAGAAAGTTATGACTGGTGTGACAGAGTTCCGGCTAGGCAAAGCCATTGATCCATGCTTTAAAAGAAAGTTTGATGTGCTCAAATTATGGTATTTGAATGCCATGGATTAGCACGTGTTGAGTTCTCATTTGGTGATAGATGGAAAGCTCAATCAGTTAGTATTACGATTTTCATATATTATACCAATTTATTGTTGGTTTATTCAGTTCTGTTTAGTTGTTGTTTTCTTGGAATCTAGTTTATTAATGAGTTGGCTCTGGATTTTTGAATTAAGCATTGTTGCCTGGAATCTGTGAAAAGACAATTCTATGGGTTGTACTGGTGCAAATTAACCAGAATGCCTATCAAATTGGTTGTCTTTTACCTCCTCATATCCTAAATTTCTTTTTTTTTTTTATAAATTCAGTGGGGAAAATAATTGGACTGGGTTTTCAGACTCATCACTTATCAGTGCAGAATTCTTGCATTTTTATGCTATCCTAGTCTACATAATTTTTATGCTTACATTTATTTGTATGTTGTTTTAGAGCAAGATTTTATGGAAAATAGATTTGTCAGAAGGGGAGTTTCATAATGATGATAAGAGAGTTCATGTGGCCAGTATCAAGGCTAAATTTGAAGTGGTTCGGTTTCATTAACCTTCTTTCAGACCCAGTACTGGTACGGTATACTATGCACTGGCCTTGAAGTTGATATTGTTTTGTTAGGCAACAATTATTATTTCAGTTAGTAACAGTGCATTATATTTCATCAAGAAAGTTACCAGTAATATAGAATTGTTAAAATTTCTTTGCCTGTTTTTCTTTTAACTTGTGTTCCTGTGCTTTCCTTCAATGAAGCTTTCAGCCTCTTCGCCTTTTTTTTGTCTTCTTCATATCCCAAATTCAGTTGCCAAAATGTGATGCTTCTTACAAGAATTCTCCATCTTGGAAGTGTGTAGGCCATAATTGTTTATATATCTATTGTACATAGGTGAAATGCTTATGCTGATATTGCTAACCCTACTATTCATATGGTTACCATTGGTGAATAAAAGGTTTCACACAATACAACAGTGCACAAGAAAATAGTTGCCATCCTTCACCTCCTTTCTTATAGACATGACTCTTATTTCCTGTTTAGCTTATCTCAATAATATCACAAAACTCCTGTCTTAATTTATTTTGTCAATATTAAGTATTGATGAATAAAATATAATTATATCATACACTCCAATTGTATTTTGCAATTTTACAATTTTGTTAGGTATGTACTGGTACTCTATGCACAAGGAGAAAAGAAAGAGCTTGAGCTTGAAACTTATCTGATCTAATATTCATAGTGTACCAGTACAAATCTCAAGCAAACATGAATTGAAAGCTATCAAGTCCATTTGAATCAAGAAAAAGAACTATCGTATTTACTTGTTAAATGCATCAAGTAAACACGAATTGAAAGCTATCAGTTTAATCCGAACCGACAAAGGAGCACGAGGTGAGAAAGATCTTAAAACTATTTGATCTAAGATGCATGACTATGGTTAAAACTATTTGATCGGCAATGTGGAGTAAATATTGCTAGAACATAGGGAGTAAACTTTTATATTATGCTGCTAGATTGATAACAGATTATGAGTAGATTTATTTTTCTGATATAATGAATGTTTGTAAGTGTTTTTTTTTATAATTTAATCTTGACAGCCACTGTCAAGCTTCTAAAAAAAGAAAAAAGAAAAAAAGAAGAAAAGAAATGCATTGTCCAAGAATAAAAGTGCAAAAACAGAGAGCACAAGGAGATAAGAAAGAACTTTTAACTGTCTAACCTAAGATGCATAGAGTACCAGTACATATCTCACGGAATTGTAAAATTGCAAAATACAACTGGAGTGTATATTGTCACTATATTTATTAATCAAACAGAATATTGACAAAAAATATTAAGCCAGAAGTTTTCTAATAATAGTGAGATATGCTAAACAGAAAATAAGAGACGTTATAAGGAAAGAGGTAAACGCCATGCTAGTATTTTCATGTGCACTGATGCATTGTATGGAGCCCTCGTTATTCACCAAGGATGGACATAGGAATAGTAGGTTTAGTGGCACCTACATAAGCATTTCACCTACGTACAATACATATTTAAATCATTATTGTCTACACTTTCATGACAAAGAGAATTCCTGTAAGAAATATAACATTTTGGCAACTTAGTTTGAAATATGAAGAAGACTACAAGAGAAGACAGAGATGCTGTAAACTTCATTGAAGGAAGCCACAGAAACACAAGCTAAAAAAGGAGGAAAAGAAACTTTAAGCAATTCTATGTTGATAATTTTCTTGATGAAATATCAGCCACCATTACTGACTGAAACAATAATCGTTGACATACAACATCAATTTCAATGACAGTACGTAGTATACTGTACCAGTACTTGGTCTGAAAGAAAGTTAACGAAAGCATACCACTTCGAATTTAGCCTTGAGACCAGTCAAATGAACTCTCTCATCATCACTATGAAATTTCCCTTCTGACAAATCTATTTCCCATAAAGCCTTGCTCTAAAACAATATACAAATAAATGTAAGCATAAAACTTATGACAGATTAGAATGGAATAAAAATTCAAGAATACTGCACTGATAAGAATCTAAGAACATAGTCCAATTATTCCCACACTGAATATAAAGAAAACAAGGAATTTAGGATATGAGGAGGTAAAGGACAAAACCAATTTGGTAGACATTCTGGTTAATTTGCACCAGTACAACCCATAGAATTGTCTTTTTCTCAGATTCCAGACAACAATATGTTTCATTCAAAAATCCAAAGCCAATTCATTAATAAACTAGATTCCAAGCAAACATCCACCAAACAGAACTAAATAAACCAACAATAAATTGGTATAACATATGAAAATAGAAATACTAACTGATTGAGCTTTCCATCTATCACCGAATGAGAACTCAACAGGTGCTAATCCATGACATTCAAATACCATAATTTGAGCATATCTACTACTTTCTCCCAAAGCATGGGTCAATGGCTTTCCATGGCCAGAAATCATCTTGACCGTCCCAACTCTATCACACAGCTGGCACTAAGAAAACAAAGAATTATGACTTAAAAGATTAGACTATTCATTGGTTAGTGCCATATCGGGTTAATTGACAACACACTCAATAAGCTCTGAATTTGAACCAATACAACATAAATTTAAAAATTTGGCCGGCAAATTCTACAATAACATACCAATAAAAAGCTATCAAAATTAACATTACTTGTAAGTAGACTATCACAAAATTCAGTATAAAGAATAAATTCAGAACTAATTATTCTACAAAGAAATGCTTGCAGATGGACCAAAAATGCTCTCAAGTAATCTAAGAAGTTAACAAGATATGTAGAGCTCTCAACCATTACTTTTTGCCTAGCACAAAGTTGATTGAAAAGTTATGCACATATCTTCAAGAAAATTATCACACACGGTCTCAGAAACAGATTAGGTATCCATACAACATACAAGTGGCTTTTAAAGAAATTTACACAAATTGGCCAGAAAAAGAAGACTAACTATCACAGTATTACTTAATCAGAGAAGATAAAAGTATATTTGTGCACGTTTATAGTAGGCTTCACCTGTTAAATTTAACCCTTATTTTACTTTTTCCTTTTATGTGATTTAACATTTTGAACCCAGATATGCAATGGTCAGGTTTTTTGCTTTGTTATGTCAAGAAAATTCAAGAAATAATAAAAGAAAAAGCTGCTCTGTTTGTCAAGAAAATTCAATAAGTACAAAAGAAACAGCTACCTTTATCCAAAAGACTAAAAAAAATAAAGATAAACTCATCCATTAATCAATTCCCCGTTTTTATACTTGATCGGATGAGAAACAAGTTTAACTAACAAAGAGAAATCGGATCCAGTGACATATATGCAAAAAACAATACTTATATTTCCATTAAATACATAAATGAACTTAGAAATACTGAAGCAATGCATAAATCTGTATGAAATAGAGTAACATACCTTCTGAATCATATTCACTTTTCCTTTTCCATTGGGGGGAGGTATCTCTCTCGAGAGCATCACACAAGAAAACCTCGGGCCGATTTCCCCACAGTTTTCACACTGGAGCTGTTCATACGAAAGAAATCAAGGATCATGAATTAGAAGAAAAAGCCCCTAAAACAGATCAAAAACAGAAAAGCGTGATATGATATCTAGACGTACCTTGATGAAATACGGGTGGTTAGGGTCGTCCACTCCGCCACGTGGCTGGAGGCTGTCAAGGCCGATGAGATTTGCCGTGATCTCAAGTCCATAATACACCATCTCGCTTTTCCGGTGGAGAGTTAGCTACAGTTTTGAGGGAGGTGAGTTTGAATAACTGAAGAGGAGCAACGGAGAAGGAAAGAGCTCAGAGAAAGGACAGAGAAACCTTAAAATTAAATTAAATGCTGAGAGGGTGAATGAATGATGTCTTCTCGAGTATTTATAAGCCAAAGATGATGCATTTTTAATTTTGTAACCCCTGCGGTGCACAACTTCGTGCAATGCACGCGTCTCTGTGTAACAGTGAGTAAGTGAATTATTCAGATTCGGTACAATTTGATTAAAAATTGATGATTCGGAAATAATTAGGATATAATTCATGAATAATTTAGAATTATTCGAATAAAAAAATTAGTAAAATTTGTGAATTATTCGGATTTAATTTGGTTAAAGTTCGGTCAATCAAATAATTCGACGTTCAATTTGATATCAAAAAAAAGAATTATTTGCGAATATTGTGACTATGCTCCTATGAGTTAACTTTCTGAGTATTTACCAAAAAAATAAAGAGTAGAACTAGGGTGTTCTTAAGCTTACTAAAATTTTGGTGAGCTTAACTCTAAAACTCTTTTTTTTTTTTTTTTTTTTTTTTTTTTGAAAAAGTGGATATATCCACCTGTTTCTTATAGAAACGAATTGTTCTTATAATAAGCAGAGAAATGAACCCTACAATTAGCCTAAGTATTGTTCAATACTCTGGTGACCAACACACCAGGGTATATCTCAAAAAACAGTAGTAAGGGGTAGTCTACTATCTAACAACATAAAAAAACTAACATCAGTGCATAACCAAGGTGTTATAACAGCAACTCTAAAACTCATTAAATCGATTTTAAATGACGAATTCGAACTGTTGAAACCCGCTTACCTTACGTGTGATGCATCTACATGTGAAATTTTTAAACATTCGAATTAATTTAGTATAAAATCAAGCGGTCAAAAATGTTCAAAAAATAAATGCACTAAAATTAATTTATTAACCTTCTAATTTTGACCGCTTGACTTTATACTAAATTAATTCAAATGTTTAAAAATTTCACATGTAGATGCATCACAAGTAAGGCAGGCGGATTTCAACGGTTCGGATTCGTCATTTGAAATCGATTTGATGAGTTTTAGAATTAAGCTCACCAAAATTTTAGTAAGCTTAAGAGCACCCTAGTTCTACTCTTACTCTTGTAATTATTAAAAATTTCATAAGAAGTATGTTCCAATTAGGATAAGTAATAAAAACTTATCAATTAATCAGCAACTAATTAAAAGGAACACGGAAAAATGATATCCATAAAAATATTCATCATTGGTTCATTAGGAGCAGGGGAAAATAAACAATTGCATTTGGAAAATTAAAACTAATTACCATCAAGATTGTATATTCTATATACAATTGCATGTGCACTTTAATTTTGACCGGAAGGCATCGGATGACAAGCGAAGTAGTATTTCTCCAAAAACAGTGGCTGCAAACTCAAAGGCATTAAGTTGGAACAAAAACACAGAGCTGAAAAAAATTGAGTATACAGCCACTGTTTCAATATAGAGACAAAATTTAATATATTTAGTAGTGGAAGATATAACACTTTATAGCAGAAAATTTATTTTTATTATCAATATTCTCTGACTCTCTTACATTCAAAAGACTCCTTACACATTATATAAACTCATAGGAACTTTCTAAACACTCTAATATTACTAAATGACATTTAATCTTCTCATAAACACTCTCTATTTTTTACGCACGTTTTTAATCTTTCAAGACAACCTAGAAGACCATAATATGACTTCTAGAGAATTCCAATACATTCATGACAATTCTAACACTACTAGAGAAAAACACTTCTATATTGGTTGAAAACGCGTTCTGTCATCGTATTCCAATCTGTTGCTTATCACATCGATAGAAAATGAACACACATATGTCATCGGCTGAAACCGATGGCATTCAACTCCAACGCCATCGGTTGCAAAAGTTAGAAACCGATGGGAGTAATAGTTTTTCGGTCGTTAAATAAGCCGTTTAATGTAGAAGCACCATCAGATCTACTTTGAAAATGAACCGATGACGATCCTACATACGATGTTTGATATTTGACGCTGTTTAGGACTTAATGTTATCTCCTACGTTAGATGTCACTTAACACCATTTGTTTTACTACGTTGGCATTTGGCAGGTCTCTTTATTATTTTAGCTATGTCATCTGTTACTAACTAATTTTGAGCCATTGGTAATTTATGTGAATATATTTTTTTAATTGTGCTATTATTAAGGTCTAGCCCTAGTACGTATATATATTATATATCCATCCTTTTATATTAAAAAACACACAATAGTAGATACCAACAAATAATATAAAATCATGCAAGTTAATATGAATAGAAAATTAATATAAACAAAAACAATTAATTGTATCATATATATAATTAATACATGCAAGTTGTATTCAACTCATATAAGAGTAGTTACAAAATTAAGGACCCCAGCTAGATATCATTGATAAAAAAATTCAAAACGGAGTTGTTGTTTCTAAACAAACACATATTAATTACCATCACTGATAACAAAATTGATTTTCCTAGCTAAACAGGCAGATTAATTGATCATCATCAGGATCATTGCCCTCATGTGCTGCAATGTTTGATTTTGTTAGTAGCATATATATATATATGAGTGAAAGAGATGTTACTATTTAATTTATGTACTGCTCGTAAGCTTGCTCCTCTTGTGCCTATTCTGCCTTCTCTACCTCTTGTGCCTTCTCCAGCTCTTGTGCTTGCTCCTCTCGTACCTCTTGAGCCTCTTGTGCTTGCTGCTCTTGTGCTTTATCCACCTTCTCCACCTTTATCTCCACCTCATGTGCTTGTTCATCTTGCACCTCTTCCACCTCTTGTGCCTGCTCATCTTGAGCCTTTTCCACCTTGATCTCCACCTCTTGTGCTTGCTCCTCTCGCACCTCTTCCGCCTCTTGTGCTTTCTCTACCTCTTGTGCTTGCTCCTCTCGTACCACATCTGCCTCTTGTGCTTGCTTCTCTCGTGCTTCCTCCTCTATAGAATACAAATAGACAACATCTAATTAATATACCATAAAACCATTCATATCAAACATAATTTACTAAAATAAAACTTTGCAAGTAATAGCTAAAGTTGTGGTGAATGGAAATGCACAAATGCACATGTCGTCAGCTTGATTTTTTTTGCTGTGGTGAATCTCAGAGTCTCTTCATCCTTCCCCCCCCCCCCCCCCCCCCCCCGCCCCCACCAAAGCCTGCCTTTGTGCTTCATAAAACCCATTCAGTACATCAGTCACTAATAGATCGTTGAGTCTCCTCTCGTGATTCAACAGATGGTCCGTAGTCAGAATGATCTCTTTCATTACTAGTAGCAAAAGTTTCACCTGAAATTGGAACAAATACGAGTGAATATATATAATGAAAGTAACAGTGAATATTTTTTGTAAAATTGAAACATAATACGAATGATTAGACTTATTACCTTTCGGAGATGCAGCCTGGGATTTTTCCTCCAATATCACGTTGAAGTTGTCCATATTAGGCACTAAAAATCATTAATTAACAAGCATTACCATTAGATTATAATTTAGATAACCATGAGAATGAGATGTACATTGGAGAAATGAAGCAATTCACGTGTGAATTCGAGATGTAGGTTATCGATTATATCTCATCACTCATCTTCATATATGAGCTCCAAAGACAATAGCTCATCTTGATAGATTAGCGATCAGACATAATTGATAACCTAAACCTCCACTCAATTGTTAACTGTGAGAGGGAGTCGCAAATTTGAACTCAAACCTTAACCTTTCTGGTTATTAAAATGATCAGCAAAAATAAGAGAAGGATAGACATTCACAAATTTGAGCTACTAAATATTTGATCTAAATCCTTTATGTGGATGAACTTAAAGGTTCAGTAACCCCTTAAAATCGCATTCTTGTGTTATTGAATCTTGAAGTCTATCTATAAAAAATGATAGATTAACATGCATCAAACCACAATATAAGTTCTTTCTCTCTTCCCCCTATAAATATAAGCCTAAATTTAAAGACCTAACAAAGTTCAAGAAAAAATCAAAACTTAAAACATAAACTTAAAATTAAAACTAAAACTAAAAATTACACCCCATATTATTACCTCAGAAAAATCAAAACTCAAACCTAAAAATAAAAAATATCCAAATTTATGTAAAATTCTAAGAGACTTTAACCACTACAAAAATAAAAAATCATAAACCTAAACCCAAAACATAAGGTCAAAAAAAACCAAAACTAAAAACTAAAAATAAAAAAATTACTAAACCTAAACCTAAACCCAAAAACCCCTTAAAATTAAACCTAAACCTAAAAAACTAAGCCCAGAAAAAAAAAATTGAAACTAAAATTTTCAAAAATATCAACATTGCAATAAACCTCTAAGAAACTTTACTCCCTACAAAACCCCTAAAGCCTAAGCTAAACCTGTTGGGTTTCGGATACCATTTTTGGGGTTTCGCGGTAACCAAAACTCGTTTAGGCTTAAGGTGCGGAATGACCGTAGAACAAAAATTTCTACGGCCAACTTAAGCTCAGGATTAAACGGGGTATGTCAGGAAACTTTCCAAGGCGGTCCACCTTCAGTATTCCTTTGACATCAAAACCCAATTTAATCCTTTTATAGATCTAATCCATGATTAATTTCTAAAACTTTAATCTACTTACCAATTAAATAGATTAATATAACATATTTATACATTGTTTCCAAATCACAGTTGGAATGCAGACTGAGCGTGTAGAGCTACATCACGAAAGGAATCGACTCGTCTCGGAGCATCAGACGTCTGATGCCTTTATCGGTTATCCACCAGGACTAACCAGAGAGCGGTTAATTTCTTCTGCCAGAAATACCGTAAACTGCGGAATTCTGCAAAAACACTATTCACGGGGAAAAGACGAAAACCCGTAAACACGAATTTTCGGTTACTCAGTTTCATCAAATGAGCAAAACTGACATAGGCTAAATTCGGTAAAACACTATTCATCGATCCCGTAAATATACTCCACAACAACCCGCAAGATTATACGTCAACTACGTATAACTTTCTTTTCTTAACCGAAACACTATTTGGAAGAGAAAATACCGATTCGATTCTGCACGAAACGATACAAGTGAATTAGTGATTTTTCTCTCTACATGCGCCCCTCTATTTATAGGCTTTTGAGGAGGTTCGCAAAAGACCGAAATACCCCTCAACATATGTCTATTTACAAGGTATGCCATTGACACCTCATCCTTTTATATGTGAAATGACCAAAATACCCCTTCCACACCCTTCCACACTCTTCTCCATGTTTCTACACATGCAAGGTGGCATGGGTGTGAAATGACCATTTTGTCCTTGTGGATAGGATTGATGACATGTCATCTGGATAGGATCAATGACACGTCATGCGGATAAGCACGAATCTGAAAAGACCCGAATGCCCTCGATCCGAAGACAAATAATATTCATATAATTATTCTGAACAATTATATATATATATTTTTCTTGCGGTTATTTGTTTCGGTATCGATGACGTGTCATCTGGATAGGATCGATGACATGTCATGCGAATAAGGACGAATCTGAAAAGATCCGAATGCCCTCGGCCCGAACACAAATAATATTCGTATAATTATTCTGAATAATTATATATATTTTTCTTGCGATTGTTGTTTCGGTAATTTATACAATGTGTCCTGCACATTTATAAATTAACCGATTAACTTTTATACAACGTGTCACACACACGTTTATAAATTAACCAATGTTTTTTGCTTGTTATTTTTACATAACATTTATAATTTAATTATAACACGTATAATTAATTATAACCATCTTATCATTGATCATAACCAATTTATAATCAATCAAAATAAGATTCTCCAATTAGCTCATATATGGTGTGACCCAATAGGATCTGTGTTATGTTGGTAAATAGAGTTAAAACTGTTTTAACTTCTATAATCATGGGTGGCGTCTGGCAACACATCATGACCATCCAATTACACAGATGATGCTGTACTGTACAATATCACGATCCAGTAAACAATTTACTTGTGTCTGTTCTTCTGTCTCATAGCTATCAGATCAGTTTCAAGGTAGATGTGTGTCATCCTTGCTAACTGAATCTTTTTTTGATCTTGAGCAGATTATCAAATATAATTACTCTTGTAATTATACCGCTAGCAGATAATCTAACTCTATCAAGGGGCCCAGTGATGCTATAGCTCGTATAGAGATACGAGGGACGAATAGTACTTTTGGTAGACTATCACTTCCTCAGCTAAGCTATACATATGGGAATGCTACCGTTATGACTACTTTTTACGGACAGCGGTAGATAGCAATCACACATACATATTTCTTAGTGGGAACGATAAATACCTCATACTTTAGAACGTGACACTGAATAAGAAACATTAATGACACGAACACAATTCTATTTAATGTCTCATTCGGGGTTTGTCAAATTTCATGTTCCTAGAACATGTATCTATGTGATTAAAATGACATCTCGTGTCAGGTGGTTTGTAAAACTTAACCATCTTTTAATCCACATACTAACCTTTTCGCGGTAATTAGTGTTCCTACTAATTACCTTGGTTAGTGACCTTTTAAGAGTATATATCATCTATATTATGGAGTTTCACAATTTCAGTCATGAACTCGAAATGATCCATAAATGCAATAATACTCAAGGCAACAAAATAATATTAATCATCCAATTCATGAACAAAGTTTTATGATAAATTATCGTATTATTGACTTCTAGATTATTACAAACTAACAAAACCTGAACAGAAAAACACTAAAATATCAATAGGATCTAGACCTAGGCATTTAATATATATATATATATAGGTAAAAAGCACTATAAAACACTGCATAAAAATTTAGTAAGATCGCGACCTACACAGAGAGTGCTAGCAATGAACCTTAGGAGAGAGAGCTCAGATGGCAGCCGATTATTCCAAGTGAGAGAGTAAAGTTGCGAAATTTGAAATTGGGGGAGATAAAACGATCCAAAATAAATATATATTGCTCTAAGTTAGGTTACAAATTATAAAATATAATAATCAACCTGTTTTAGCATCAGATTGTAACTAGTGTCTTCATCAGTTGAACCGATGGCGATGTTAAACAAAAAGTCGGGACGTCGCTTTGGAAGTCGCATACTTCAATTATAATAATATTGATGCATAGTTGGCCTAAAGTGTTGCGAATTTTGTGTTGTCAACTGGACGGTTTGATCTGTAATTATTTGAGTTAATATTTGTGTTATCTCAGATTTGACTTCTGAATTTGAACTTAAAACTTTTATGTTATTTCATGCTTTTAATAAATACCCGATGGATCATATGTACATCTATATGATGTACTTAATTAAAGCATTTCTTATATGTTATATGTTATATGTTATATGTTACATGTTACATGTGTGTGTGTGTGTAATGGATGATTAGGAAATGTAATTGAACATAAAAACATTTGTTACAATTCATCATTTTTATTAATCTTTAGTTCTGGTCATCACTTGTACTTACGCAATGATGTTTGATTACATAAGTAATTTGTCTGATAATTTACTTCTCATTATTTTAGGGCTACTCATGACCGACGAGGCGGTGCAGACGTGCGTGTTATTTAAGAGGTGGAACAACCTACTGTGGACCTCTTTGTCTTTCTCTGTGCGTTTTTTGTTTTGTTTAACTATATATTTTTATAAACACTAGTCCCATGTTTGGTTGTGGCCTAAAGCTAAGGAGGCCTAAATTGGTTATTCTAACTTAGGCCGGTCTAAATTATTCGTGTTTGGTTGAGGTTTAAAGTTAAATCATAGCTTAAACTATTCATTTTTTGGCTAGAGTTTGTGGAGGACTAAAGTTTTAAAACCCTAAATTGGTTAATTATTTATAATAAGATACTAATTATATAATATTAATATATTAATAATAATTGTAATATATTATATATTATTATAAAATTTATTTAATATATTAATTATATATTAATAATTATTATTAATAATAAAAAAATTAATTGTATAATTCTAAATTAATAATAATTACTAATTATATAATCTTATTAAAATAATAATTTAATATATTAACAATATAAAATATTAATTATTTAATTATATATTAATAATAATTATTAATAATAAGATACTAATTATAAAATATTAATATATCTATAACTATAATATATTATAATATTATTATAATAATGATTTACTATATTATGAATATTAATTATTAATTATTAATAATTATTAATAATAAGATACTAATTATATAATATTAATATATTAATAACAACTATAATATATTGTAATATTATTATAATAATTATTTAATATATTAATAGTATAACATATTAATTATATAATTACATATTAATAATAATTATGAATAAGAAAATATTAATTATATAATATTAATATATTATTATATTATTATAATAATAATTTAATATATTAACAATATAGGGTATTAATTATATATTAATAATTATTATTAATAATAAGATACTAATTATATAATATTAATATATTAATAGTAACTATAAAATATTATAATATTATTATACTTATTATTTAATATATTAATAATATAACGTAATAATTATATAATTATTTATTAATAATAATTATTAATAAAAGGATATTAATTATATAATATTATTATAATAATTATTTAATATATTAACAATATAAGATATTAATTATATAATTATATACTATTAATAATTATTAACAATAATATACTAATTATATACAAATAAAATATTATTATAATCATTCAAGTTAGACCACGAGGTGGAATAAAAATTAAACCACCATGTGAGGTGGCTTAATTTAGGCCGACCTAAAGATCGGCTTATGCCATCTTAGGCAGGCTCATTTAAGGCACGTTTGGTGGAATAACAAGCCTAAACTCCTTATTCCACCAATTAGGCCACAACCAAACATGGTCTAGTTGTCTAATCTTATGTAACAGCTAATTTGTAACTTTTTATATCAATGCAATTGCTTAAGGGTTTTCAACCGAAAAAAAATAAAGAAATTGGTAGAACTAAGAAACAATTTTACCCATCGTCCGTTGAATTTCAAAGTTATTCAAGGGTCGTGATATTTTTTTGAATTTCAATGATAGAGGTTGAGTAGAACTAGGGTGTTTTTAAGTATCTTAGTGAGTTTAACTTCAAAATATTTTTTTTTATTTCAAATGGTAAATTCAAATTGTTAAAATTGATCAATTTCACGTATTATGTGTTTACATGTAAAAATTATAAATTTTTAAATTAATTTAGCATATAGTTTAACTGGTAAAAAAAATGATGAAAAATAATTGTATTAGAATCAACTAGTTCAAATGCCTCGCTTTGCTTCGGCAATGATACTTTTTATTTTAATTAATTGAACAACGGTGATAATTGAGATAAAAGTATAGAGAAGAAAAACATAGTACCTAATATACAATGAAGTATAAGAAACACAATGCAGATGGTAAGTAAAAATAAAACATAGTACATACAGTACAATATTTTATTTTTTTTACATAAACTAACACTATCCATAACCTACATACTCTGTTAACTATGAATAATGTACTTTTCTGCCAGAATAATATTTTTTCTTCCCTTGTTGCCTTCAAAGAAATAATGATAGAGGGCCAAGTCCTTTGAACTAAATGGAAAAGGTATGCATATTATTTTCTAATTTTGCAGACAAACATATACTAAGTGGCCTTATTCCAATATTCACCTTATTAAACAGGACTTATTTGTAATTACCATGGCTTGAACAATGTATTTTGATAATTAAGCTTTGGAAAGCATGTTGAAAATTTAAATAAATAAGACACCTTCACCTCATGAGATGAAAAATGCACAAATCCAAAGCCTCGATTGAGATTCCTTTTGAGGCTGAAAAGAAGTTAAGGCAAAGAGCCATTGATGCTACTTCCAGGGACACCACATATCTAAATGCCTTTACAAATTCACACAGGTTAATCAAATGAATGCAAATGAAAAACAAATGCAAATGAACAATGAATACTAATGAAAAACACATGTAAGACTATACCTGATGGATCAACTGATTGCTTGGCAAGAGTTTAATACAACACATGTCAAGTTGTTAACATAAAAAAATATCAAATTGACTTTTTAGTTAAGATGAACACTTCAATTAAGCTTCAATATTTTCCTTTAATTTGGCAATCAATATTCAATTCTGAGAGCATTTACCTTTAATTGTGTGTTGTTACTGTTGTGCAATGAATATAGAAAGAAAAATAAAATAAAAGATTACTTCCAAAAAAAGAGGTCATTTTGGTTCAATGACAGATGAAGTGCTCTTTTTTTTCTCGCATTTGAAATATAATAAAACATGACAGTTTCAAGTGCAAAGAGAGTGTTACGCACACTTATTTTTGTTACAAAGAAACACACACACAAACATGCAAATAAAGAAAAAAAATGACTTAGTGTAGAAAACATATAAGCAAGAATTACTTGGTGTTTAGGAGACTATATTCAACAAATAGTGTATTGTCTTCTTCATTTATAATTTCATTGTTGGATGTACTGATTACAAAAGAAATGAAACTTAAAAAATAATAATTGATTACCTCAAATTCATTCTCTTGCTTTTTAACATCTAATGTTGACTCCCTTTGAGAATAGTGAACAAAACATAATCCCTTCAACCACACATAATAAATTAATAAATGAATAGAACAATTACTTAGTATTTGAAATAAAAGTAAGGACAACCAAATTAATTTGCTTTCCTATCACTTTTTTCTGCTCAATTAGTCTCTCTTACTATCCATTAATTTGTATATGCACATTTTTCAAAGAAAATGTAGTTTAACAATAACATTTTAAATTTTAATAAGGCTGTTGCTAATTTTCAATAATAATATGTGTGATGCAGAGAACATAACAAAAATATATGAAACATAAGTCTAGCAAGAGGGTGACCTGAGGGACTTTTAGTTTGAACCCACCGACAATGATATATATATTTATAGGGCACGGCTAAATTGCTGCCGGTAGCATTTCAGCAGAGGTGCTACCGGGGCAATTTCATAATTTGTGATGTTCAAACAACAAATTCAAACCGTTAGATGTTTAATTTATATTATAATCTACTTGGAGACCAAATTTTACATTTTTTGAAATTTTTTTACTATTTATTAATCTGGTTTGAAAACCACTGATTTCAGTAAATTTCTGCAGCATTGAAATCAGCAGTTTTCAAACCAGCTTAATAAATAATAAAAAAATTCCAACAAATGTAAAATTTGGCCTCCAAATAAATTATAATATAGATTAAATATCTAACAGTTTGGATTTGTTGTTTAAACATCAGAAAATAAAAAAAGTGCTGGCAGCAATTTAGCTGTGCCCTATATATATATATATATATCATAGGAAGAGTGAAATTTATGGATTTCATCTAAAACCGAGAGTAACAAATTGCAAATCCAGTTAAATTAAGTAGCTTTTTTTTTTCTACAATGAGTAGACAACTTTGGTTTACTTAAGATTTCATGCTTTTACGGTGTGATAAATCCATCTGTGCTTTTACAGTGTGATGACATCTGCAATTGATTTATTTTATCTTTTTGGGAGCTGTTGATATGGATCTGGTTCTCATATATCCAGTCAAGACAATTTTTTTTACAATGATTAGACATCTTTATTGTACTTGAGATTTGATGCTTTGAGAGTTTGTTAAATCTTACTAAAGCTGCTTTAATGAATTCTCTTTTAGTGCACAATGCAATGGCTGGTCTATTTTTCTGTTCAAATTGTCTGATAGACCCGATTCCAAACGACTTAATTGGCCAATGATATCTGATCAATAGAGTTTGAATTGCAATAAGCATTGTAAAATTTAGGAGCACACTTTCATTGATACACAAAATGAAGATCTTGGTTTCTCAGGACTAATTTTTTCTGATCGATCATCATCAACTAACTGAAATGCAAATAATTAACCAATTTTCCCACAAAAAATCTGAAAAAAGAAAGAAAGGGAAAAATGGTTGACAATCATCTTACCAAGTGATGGAAAACAACACCTAATTTGGTAAATCACCAAAATTCTTCCCAAAATCCGCATAGCTAAATTGTAAGTATACCTTTTAATTTATCAAAATTATTACATTTCAATTTGTTCGAACGGAAAGAGGGAAATTATAATTCATCACTGCCTTAACCAACTTTAGCAAGCGACCATGCGTAACAGAGGAGAGAGATGATTTTGAAGAGAGAAGATGGAAAAATGGAGAAAGTAAAAATGGAAAAGGTGGCAAAGGCATAGGAAAAAAAAGTAATGGATTGCTGAAGGTTCGTGAGAAGGCGAGAAAGTGTGGAAGTCGGAGAAAGATTTTTTTTTCAGAAATTACTGTTGGAGTACTGGTACTGTACAAACTACAGTATCGAAATTGTCTAGGATTATATATCTATAATATAGATTTAGATTTATAAACCTTTTTATTTTTAACACTTGATTTTATACTAAATTAATTCAAAATTTTATAAATTTTTCATGTAAATATATTGTCAGTGATAAATTTATTATTTGAAGTTAATTTAATAAGACTTTAAAATTAAAAACAATATATTAGAACACTATTGCTTGATATAGGTTTAATTTCGTTTACTTTAGGTTATGGATGAAAAGAATCGGCAATTAGCAAGCCTGTTTAATCAATCTAGTTTCTCTTTTTGATCCTTTAGAATGTGTTCCAGGAAAAAGGAGAACTCTTTCATTAAAGGGAGGGGAGAGAAAATTCTTTGATTTTCAGGCTGTCCATTGTCATCACCTGCTTCAGAAGAGGGGAAACGGAGAAGTAAAGGAAGGGAGAAATTACTGTTCGGAGGAGAGAAGAGAGGGCCTTAACGTTGATTTTTGGCCATATTTGTCACTTCCGAATCGGGGTGTAGAAATTACTGTTCGGAGGGGTTTCTTCTTCCTTCCGTCCCTTCCTCTTTCTCTACTGGCGTCGGTTCTGGAACATGCCCTTACGGACTTGTCCCAATTCAGTTCAGTGTAATACCTGACTGATTACAATTAGATCTAAATCATCCGTTTTAACTTGGCACGGATCTTGAAAGAGACCACTATATCTAAATAGGTACCGAATTTCAATCGCTCGGCTGGGAGTTAATCTAAACTAATTGTACTCATTCAGGTACCTGGGAGCATACGGATTCTCTTCTTGGACAGTTAGACCGAAGCTCGTGTATTTTTGCGGGTTATTTGACAAAGAAAAAAGAAAAGAAAAAAAACTGAGAACCAGCAATGGTGTACTACGCCCTTGAATTTTCGGCGGAGCTTGACGGACTAACAAATCTCCAGCCACGTGGCGGTTGCGACGATCCCAATTTTACTTACTACTTCAAGGTATCTGATGGTGCGATTTTTTTTTATTTTTAATCGATTCAATTTTCTCGTGTCTTTTTCCTACTCACCCCGATTTTCTCTGTCTGATCGTGGAACAGCTCAAATGCGAGAATTGTGGTGAGATTAGCCAGAAACCGACTTGGTTGGCGTTGTCCGAAGAAGTGCCTCTCCCAAATGGAAGAGGAACTGCAAATTTGGTTCAGAAGGTTTATTGAACTTTATTTGGAGAAAATCCTGTTACAGTTTTTACTTTACCTTTGTTTTTAGTGGTAAAAAGGGGGTTGTTTTCGTTAATAATTTTTGTGCTGAAGCCTCATATGTTCTTTTTTTTTTAAAAACTTAGTGTTAGCTACCAAGATTCGTGAAGGAGAATCGAACTCTCGACCTTTGGGTATAACAACTCTAGGATATATTTTCCTAGCCAATTGTACTACCTCTCCTTTCTCAGAAGCCTCATGTGTTCATGACCACGATTTGGGCTATAAATTTAAAAACTAGTGTATCCTTCTTAGTTTTTTAGGTTCATTCGAGGTAATATTGACTAATTTTTAAGTGAGTTACACCGTTTTAGTTTAATAATTTCATTCAGGTTACTGAGATTAATGAGTTTTTTTTTTTCATTTTCCTTTTATCCAATACCTATACATGTAACATTTATGCTAGTAAATTGATCTAGTCTGTAGGCTGATCCTTGTCTCTTAGTTTTCAAATGTTCACTTGGCAGATTATTATCTTTGTTTAATATGAACAAATTAATTTGATTTTTGTTTTATATTCTGTTAGTGCAAGTTGTGCAGCAGAGATGGAACAATACAGATGATACCTGGGCAGGGAAAACCATTGACGGAAATTCAGGGGCAGAGTGATCTTTACACACGCCTCATGATCTTCGACTGCCGAGGTTTTGAACCCGTTGAGTTCTCCTTCGCTGATGGCTGGATGGCTGAATCTGTATATTTCCCTAGTCTTTCAGTTCAAATTTGCTTTGTTTTACTCTTTGCATATGATTGCAATTATTTGTTTATGTTTTCTCAGAAGAACGGTGAGACGACATTTGAGATGGATTTGTCAGAAGGGGAGTTTTGTGATTATGACGAGAAGTCGGAGTGCCCTGTTGGCGTTTCCAATCTCAAGTCTGTCTTCAAAGTGGTACGACTTTTAATTAACTGTATCTGTCCCGCTCAGTACCCAGAATGTACAAAATGGTATTACTAGGGTGGAAATCGGTTGAATGATTTCTGTATTCCTTCAAGTACCAATCAATTAATATTTTGCAAATGACTGTGATACAGAAATTGTGGCATTATTGGTTAAGGCTGACTCATGACTGGTATCTTACATAAATCAAACATTGTTTGTATACTTTGTTTCTGCTATCGTTCTCTTTTCCCCCACAAATGTGTTTATGGGGTTCCTTAATTGAACTTACCGATCTATTTTTTTCATTTATTCTAAGTAATTCATTCATATTAGTGTACATGCAATGTTAAACAAAGATACAACTACAGTTCTACAAGGAGATACAAATTATTAATTTTTATAATATTGTTTACTTGTTATTTAAAGGTGAAGAAGTCAGGAGATGGTGCCCGGGCAGTTTTTAGGTGAAGGCTTGCTTCCCACAATTCAACAAAAGGGAAGGAACAAACTATACCTGACCAAGCATTTCATGCATGCTTTCCATTTTCCTGTGATTGAACTGCTACTACAAGTTCCTCACTTTCTTTGTTGAAATGCCTGTATGATGAATGATGAAGAAAACACTGTATTGATGCAATGTTTTGGAATTGTCTCTGACTGTTTGCTTTTAATGAGATTTTGCATCAGCAATTATATTTTCTTAATCACATGGTCACTTTCTATGTTTTGGAATTGTCTCTCACCTCTCTTGTAATTTAGTAAAGGTATCTTTTGGGTTCTCTATATTTTGACTTTGCATTTGTCTCACCTAGATTGGTAATGTCTGATGATGATTAGCTTTAATGGCGTGTTTCCTACATTATTGAGCTTTTTAGTGCAATCCTATTTTCTCGAGATCATCCAATTTGTGATACGCGGTGAGTTCTTGAATGATCAACATGTTGCCAGAATTTTTGTAGCAGATATGGAGCCATTTGCGGTGCTTTGTCTGGCAATGAAATCAAGCTTAAAAGTAATAAAGGATGAGATAGAACCTGTGCAGGGGTGCAATCAACGTGTCACCTACAAATTGTGCGTGTTTATGGCCTCTTTGGGTTCAAGTTTGCTTCAGAATCGTGAATACAGTTTTGGTATTGTCTCCAGCTAATAATATAAGATGTTACGATAAATAATTTTGTTTTGACGCAGTTGAGGAAGTAGTCATGGCAGGAGTTGATTATAAATATGAAAAGGTCCCCTCAAATAAATGAAATACCAAATTTATGTAAGAGATGGTTATTTAAACAGCTCAAATACACAATGTTTTTTTCAGCAAGTTTGTCTTAAATGACCCCCTCGAGGTTTACATGTAGAAAACAAGTAATGAAATAATCCAGTTAAAAAGGAAAACCAATATACACAGCACTCTTCCAACTCAGATAAACACAAAGAAACTCGTAAAAAGCACTTTATAGGTCTTACAATCAAAGCAAACCACAAGTTTTTCCTCAATGAAAGAACTTGAAATAAAGAATGATTAGGATGGCTATAATGAGAGCAACGATGATACCACCAATAATCCATTTGTTTTTGTCCATTCTCTTTGACATGGCAGCAAGTATCCTCTTGCTTTTTCCTACGTTATCATCAACCCCATGAAGCTACAAATATTATCCAGTAACCACTGATCAGTCATTATTCAATCTTTGTGCATGACCAATTTTTTTAAAGAATTGATGAAAGAAAAAAAATGAAAGTAGCAGTTACACAGAGAGAGAGAGAGAGAGATGAAAGAGTAAGAAGGCATACATTGTTGTGCGCATGGAGGAGAGATTGCCTCTGTTGGTGGAGGTCTTGAAGAATAGACACTCCAAGATCCTCGGTCTCAAGCATTGTTCTTCTACTCTCCCTTATTCTATCAGTTGACTGCCCCAACCTCTCAGTTGTCATTAAAAGCCTCGATCTCTGATCTTGTGATGCCTACATTTTTTTTCATCACAGAAAATACATTTAATCTATAGAAAATAATATCCATACATAATGGAAACAGTTTTTGCCGGTAAAGTTGTCCTCATCATGATGGTTGGTGCCGCTACTGAAGGATTAAATGCAAAAGTTTGGCTTTCCATATTAATGGTTTTTTTTCTTCTTTTTTTGAAGTAGCAGGCAATATGCCTCCTATAATTTTCATTAGAAAAAAAGAGCTACGAGAAAAGAAAAAAGCAGAAGTAAATTAGAAACGAAGAAAAAAAAAAGAATTGAGATGGAAAATACAAGCACACAATAAATGTCCCAAGAAATCCTAATTAAACTGAAAGACGGAAGCAGTTTCCAGTAGATGGGTTCACTCATAAGTCATAATTGTCAATGGCATGCCAGAACTGTCAAATTTGAGAAACTACTGCAGTGCTTCTGGCGAATTCAGATCCTCCCTGGTACCGTAATAGGGAATCTTTTAAAATTACTGGATCTGGACTGTTCTTTTTAACTTGACACGAATCACAAAGCCCAATAATACTGTCCCCCTGCGCTAGCCCGAATCCCAAAGCGGTTGGGAGTTAATCTCAAACCATAAGTGAAGGGAATATTTTACAGTAATGGAGAGGATACTTGTTCACTTCTGGCAGGGGGTGATAAAAGAGCCCGATAAGAGAATCAAAGAAGAGACAAACCCTAGATCTGCAATGTCATAAATGGGAGGACCCTTGATTCGAGGTGGTGCTCACGAGCTACCGTGTGGCTGGACCCATATCTGACGGTGATAACCAGAGTAGGCTGGGAAGAAGGATAGGAGACAGGGAAGAATTGAGAAGATCGGGTTTGAAACATGTGAGGCTGGTATTAGGGTTTAGGCTAACACCAGAAGCTGTGTTGCCAAGTAATTGCATGAGGAGAGCATCAGCTTTGAGGCTAAGGTTGTGGTTTCATGCAACTATTTAGTAGGATTTTGGGGGGAGGGTGTGGTAGTAGGACGTGATGGGTGAGGTATGGTGAATTCAAGAGCATAATGTAAGATGTGCTATGGAGGGATGCTAGGAGGGTAGGAGCAAGGGCAGGTAACAGTAGGTGCAGTGGCACTGCCGTAAAAGCGGATGATGGTGGCTAAGGCCGATTAGGACTAGGGTTTTGAGTGGTGGCTTGAGGACAAGAGTATGGGTCAGTTTGGAGGGATGGAACTACCGTAAAAACCACGACTGTGGCCGGAGGCTAATTAAATTTGTGTAGGTATTAGGTTCAGTGGTTAAATAGCTAAAACATTGCTTAGTGTAGGTTTGAGTAAGCAAAAGTGGGTACATGCAAGGTCCAATAAAATAATGAAATTCATATTTCCCAAACATATTATCTTATCTTCAAGTACCAGCAGCATACCAATGAAAAAACATGTAACAGATTTTCTTAATTGTTTTTTTTTTTTTCAATTAATAATAGAAAGTTAAAGAATGTGAAATCAAAAATATAAAAAATGGCATTCTGAAGAGAGGTTTATTAATGTACCGCCAAAGTATCTGACATTCCAGATTCCAACAAATCCTCTCTTGCACCTGGCTTGGGGACAACAGTAGAGATGCGTTTAAGCTCGCTTTTCAAATTGTTCAGGTCAGATTTGTACTCTCTAAGCTTCGCCAATAGGCCAGCTCTAACACTTGGTTGAAGGCTTCTTGCCTCCAGGTCCATTTTCCTGATCTGTATTTTACAAAACAAATCTTAATCTTTTCAAATGTTTAACATATTTTCATGTCCAGTCAAATGCAAGCAAAGATAATTTGAAATTAGTATAGTAGCTCTCAGGAGGTATGATCTGCAACATGAGTGATCTTAATCAAAGTAACCAAATAAAGTTAAATCAGATTCAGTTTCCTGGGTGTGCTCTAAATTTTTTCTTTTTTTTATGGTTAGTGGCTTTAAGTGCCAACTAACAATTCCATTGATTAAAAAAAACGAACTTACAACTAGTCAAATGACTCTAAACCTATATCCACTCTTTATTCTCACAAAATCCTCGAAACTACTCTAAATAACTCTAATCTCACTTATATACACTCATAATTACCCTATTACATTTCTCTATCGCTCTCTACGACCGGATCTACTCACCCGTGCTCCAATTGAGATGGCGTAGAGACTCAACGCTCTAAACTCTAACGATACAGCGCTCTCAGCTCTAGTTCCTCCCCTCTCTCTCATTCTCCTCTCCTCTCAAGGTAGAGGCGAGAGAGAGAGGAGGGACTTTGTCATAAGAGAAGCCTAGAAGAAGTGACAGAGGAGTGGATTGAAAGTAGAGGTGCGTTGGAAGAGGAGAGGAGGAGAGGCGGCTGCCTAGGGTTTGATATCGCCTAGGGAGCTCTTTTCTTTTCCTGGAGTTCTAAATACAATTATGCTCTAAACTTTTACACAGGCCATAATTTGGTAACTCAACTATGATTAAAATACTCCCTCTTACTGAACTTCTATTTTCTTCAAAGAAGCAAGAAATTAACTTCTCTCCATTACTCTGTGACTCTTTCTATCCACCCCCCCCTCCCTTTACCTCTAACTCTTTCTATTCTCCTTCTCAGCTTTCCAGCAAGCACCTTAATTTCTCTACCCCCTCTCACTTTTCCATCAGATGTTAACCGAGAAATGGGAACGAGAGAGATGAAGATAAACAAAAAAAGGGTACATTTGCATATTTTACAAATAAAGGAACTTGACTTGCTCAAAATATAAAAGATGAGCAACCGAGGAGAATAAAAAGTTCAGCAAACAATCCTTCAGGTTTGACGAAATTTTAGTTATGATCAACCTAGGGTCGAATTCAGAATGATCGTGAGTCAACATAATTCCAAATAACTTGAAATAGAAACTCGTTAAAGAGGTTATTACCAATGATTCAGCATCGTCAAGTCCTGATTTAATTTCATTGACCTTTTGCTTCTTTTGCTCTGCTCAATCAAGCAAACATCATTTCAATAGGTGCAAAATTCAAATATGAATTCTTTATCAAAAAAAAAAAATCAAATATGAATTCGTATAGAAAAAAAAAATCATTAATCGAGATTCAAGCTACACACAATTCCCCTTACCTCCTTGAAGAGCGGCAGCAGTTGTGCATTTGCGCGACAGAGAGGCGGAGATCTCGCAATACTGGCGCTCGTACCTTTCAAATACCTCGCTCATCTTCCTCGCTTATTGAATTTACTTAGATCTTAATATCGGAGGGAAACTAGATCGAAACAAAATAGAATCAGGTTAATTGTACAAATTTCATCGAGGTATCAAGACCTCACCGGATAAAATAACTATGAAACAAAAATTAGAGAAAACTTGAGACAATTACAAAGCGAGAAGGGATTCTTACGGTTCGTTGCACGATCGGAGGAAAGGTAGGGAGATGGACGAAGGCTTCTAGAAAGGACGAGAGCGAGATTGTGAATTTGTCGGAGAAGGAAGAAGAGGATGAACAAAATTGACAAATTAAAACCACGAACATGTTTCTACGAAAATTTGACAAATATTTTTAAGAAACTTCATGTGCGTCCCTGTAATGTTTTATTTATAAATCTAGTCCTCCGGAAAAAAAAAATCCCGAATTATGTCTGAGGAGTTCCATGTAACATAAAGTATTTATTAATGTATCATAAAATATTTATCATTATGTCTGAGAAATATTTATCATTAGGTGAGGAGGTTGTTTATTTAATGGCCCCTAGTTGTGCAGGGACAATCCCAAAAAAAAAAAAAAAAATTGTGCGGGGATAACTGATAAGTATTTATGAGGGGATTGTTTATTTAATGGTCTTCAGTTGTGCATGGACAATTCAAAAAAAAAAAAATTTTATGCGGAGACAATTGATGGATTGATTTGTTCAGTCATAAATAGAAATCATTGTATAGGGATTAATACTTTGCAAATTCAGGATAAATACTTTGAGGCTTCAAGTTAAATACTAACAGTTTCTGCAAAGTATTAATGATTTAGTGGTTCCCCCATGACTTTTTTGGTAATTAGTGCGGGGTTGAGACTGCGGGGATTGTTATTATGATCCATTTTTTTAATCTTGTATTGTACACATGAGAAATAATGAATAAGTGAATATTTGTCATCCTTTCTACTAGTTGAAGATTTGAGATAATTTTGATATCTTTTGTTTTAATTTTATATAAATTACGTCTTTATTTATGTTTGCGAATATGGAACTCTAAAAAAAATATATATCAAAATAATTAAGCTAATGCAAAAAAATTATTCTAATTAATACATATAAGTCATTAATTATTCTGATCAAAACAGGAAAAAATAATAAAAAAATATAATGAAATCTTGAGAAAGAGGTTCTCAATTTTATTTGATTTTGTTAATTAAAAAATAAATTTACTGAAACTTAAATAGTTCATTTGCATTCACTTTACAAGTTCTGAGAATTATTTATTTAACAATATTCATTTACATTTGTTGTTTGATTTTTCAATTTTCAATCGACTTAATTTCGCATACAAGTCTCTAATTTTTAAGATTCTTAATGTCTAACGGTCTAAGTTTAAATATTTGATGAAAATCTAATCAATCAAGAAAATATTAAATTTATTTGTGAGGCCCGGCCCAACTATGAGGCCCGGCCCAACTATGAGGCCCGGCCCGTGAGAATTAGCATCCGTACTGTGTAGATTGCTTCAAAATTCAAGTTGATAATTTATATAAGAGTGAGTCTACGATTTAGTTCATAATACGGATTGATATTTTTACTTTTAAAATTCTTACAGTTGATTCAAACTGTTCAATATATTCGCCATATAAATATGTACTTGCAGACTAAATTTTATATTTTTTAGAATTTTTTACTATTTTTTAAGATACGTAGAAAATCACTGTTTTTGGATGGTCCAGAATTTTCAGATCAAGTGATTTTCTAACTATCTTAAAAATTAGTAAAAAAATTCTAAAAAATATAAAATTTGATCTACAAGTACATATTTATATGTGGAATATGTTGAACGGTTCGGATCGACCGTTGAAATTTTGAAAATAAAAATATTAGTCCGTATTACAGTTCAATCCGTGATATGCATAGTACCATAGACTCACTGTTTATATAATGCAAAAATTGAACGATATATTAGAATCAAAGCTCTATCTCCAGCTAAAAAAAACGGCACCATTTGCTGCACAAATAAAATAGTTTGTTGGCGATAGTATAACGAAATAGCCATTTTTAGAACTTTTCATTATTTTTTAGTATAATAATAAAATTTGCAATAAATCAGATTTGTTTGTTTTCCGATCACCTTTTCTAACGACTAGACAAACTGAACGGACTTACTAAATTATACAAATTAGTATTATTGAAGAGAGGATTCAAATGCCTTCATTATGTCTCTATTTTCTAAAATTTTAATAACTCAAAATTTTAAATTTTAAATTTAAAAGTCAAAATAAAACCGTTAGATGTGATCTGTATTATTTTCTCTATGTGCTCATAAAAAATTATTACATTTCAATTTTGTTTTTATGTGAATTAATAAGTTCAAAAATCAACGTCTAGAAATCATCCACATTAGTGCATATTTTACAAGCTCTTGATGACAATCAAAATAAAATTGAAATGCATAAATTTTTGCACGTGCATAAATAAAATGATGTAAATTATATCCAATTGTTTTATTTTAACTTTTAAGTTTTAAATTTTGAATTATTAAATTTTAAAAAATAAAGGTATGGTGGAGGCACAAAAAATGAAGACATTTGAACCCTCCTTACTATTGAATTGTTCGTTAATTATTTTCCAATTATTCGCAACATATTTTTTTCATTCTGATCATTAGAATTTGGTATATTCACAATTTCACATGCATTATATATATAAAAAAAAAATTGAATTATACCCCATATTATAGAGGGGAACTTTAGAGTTCTTCAAATTATTAATATTTCTGAATTTGTAATCATGCTTTTATGCACAAGTCTTTTTATTAGATGACTTGTACCTACAAGCATGATCACAAATTTATAAATTTTAATAATTTGATCGTCAAAAACGATTGCTATCGACAAGAAAAACTTTAGAAATATTTAATGGAAGTCCAACCACCAAAGACTCTGAAGTCTGAACTGATAATCATATTTCATGCAGATCTTTTGTGACGGAGTCATACTTTTAAGTTATAAGATCAAACATGAATAAAATTAATTATGCAAACTTTTAAGAGTAAGTCTATGGTACTATGCATATCATGGGTTGTTACTGTGTTACAGCTCTATATTTGAGTTTTCAAATCCTAACGGTCGATTCGAACCGTTCATCTTGTTCTCCATATTAATATGTGTTTGGAGACCAAATTTTATATTTTTTTGAAATTTTTTTACTATTTTTTTAGATATTTAGAAAATCACTTGATCTGAAAATTCTGAACCATCCAAAAACAGTGATTTTCAATAAATAGTGATTTCCAAAAACAATTTTCACAAAGCCAACCTAATTTTCACAAGTCTTTTTATTAGATGACTTGTACCTACAAGCATGATCACAAATTTAGAAATTTTAATAATTTGATCGTCAAAAACGATTGCTATCGACAAGAAAAACTTTAGAAATGTTTAATGGAAGTCCAACCACCAGAGACTCTGAAGTCTGAACTAATGCACATATTTCATGTAGATATTTTGTGACGGAATCATACTTTTAAGTTATAAGATCAAATATGAATAAAATTAAGGAGAAATTAGACTTATGTCACTCCAAAATAGAGAATTTAGAAAAATGTCATTTCAAAGTTTTAATTTTGTTAAATGCCACTCCAAATCTCACTTATTAAGATCCATATCTCTTTCAAAATAAAAACAATGATTGTGTATTTGTGTGTACATGCGAACTTCGTATTAAATATATATCAAAGTATTAAGATTGTAGAAGCATAAACATAATAATTATTCTATCTAAATAGTGCACGTAATATTAAGAGCATGTTCGGTTGTTATAGTATTGTGTGAGATGAGAATTTTCGAGTTTGAGAATCTATAAATTAATCTGTAAGAACCTATACTCATGGACATGCTTAAAAAAAATTATGAGAATGTATTGAAATACATGTTCGATTGCATTGTAAAAATAATCGTAAAAAAGTCCTATTTTTCTTCTAAAGTATCCTAAAATACTTTATGTCAATACAATTATTATTGATGATTATTAATATAATTAAATAAATTATTAAACAATAGCGTAGCAATATTTTTTAATTATTATTTCATAATTATAGCGTTGTTCATAAACTTATTATCCAATTATACCGAAAAATAAATTAAAAAATAAATTAGCAAGTTATTAATTAACGATTTTTAATTTGCTTGAAATAAATATAAATATGTATTTTTTTTACAATTTTGTTATACTAAGGATTATTTTTATTTATCAAATATTCTAAATTTATTTTTATATAACAAAAAATATTATAAATTAAATTACAATTAATAATAAGTTAATTTTGTTAGTCCTTAAAGAGAGAAGACAAAAGAACTAAGATTAATTAATAATGGGAAAAGGCAAAAAAAAAAGAAAAAAAAATTAGCTTGAACCCAATTATTTTGTTTCCTACCAATACATGAGCTTTGCATTTAATAAGTGCTTATTGAAAAGGACTAATTAGGTTAAAACTTAAAAGTTTATTTGAAAAGGCGTATTTAATTGGAGGATTAGCGTCAATTGGCATGAAAGAGACATGTCAAACTAGTACACTAGTACCGATAAATAAATGCGCATTTTTTTCGTGCGCAATAATTGATCGATAGGCCTCGATAACTAACATAATTGATATTATCATTTCAAAATATACATATAACTCGATTATATATTTAAGGTGATAGCTTTATTTAAATTAAATGTTCACTTGCTATTGTAAAATTAATATTTTATATTGATTGAGTTAATTTGCAAGTACAAAGCTGAATTTTTTATTTAGTTAGAGTGAATAATTAATTTAAGCTAAATTAGCACATACCAATACATAGTAGATATTAATTATCTGAGACGAAAGCCATACATTTGGACTTCAGCTTGGGTTCGATAGTCATTGGACCCAAAGTGGTTTCAATGAGTTCGTTTACTATCGAATCTGTTTTAGGATTCGTGCACACGAATTTTAAAGCATACGCAAAAATGCGGGCGCGAATCCTAAAGCAGATCCGATGATGAGCGAACCCATTGAAACCACTTTTAGTTCAATGGCCATCGGACCCAAGCTGTTCTCATACATTTGAAGATTTTCAAGGGTAGTTGTAATGACTTTATGATTGCAATGAATGACCAATTAAATTTTAAATTAACTCAAATCTAGTAAATGTTGTGTCTAAATAATTAAAAATGCCTCCATAATTTTAATTTTTAAATTTGAATAAAAATTAAAAAAAATAAAATTATATATTATAAAAAAAGTCAATTAATTCCAATTATCGAATTTCATGTTGATCGATATCGGAAGTCCCTTTCTATGATATTAAATTTTAACTTTGTTTTTTTTAGTGGCCAACTAATTCTATCTTTCTTTTCTTTGATGATGACTCATGTTCACTTTCAAGGATGAATTTGTTAGTGAATTGTATTTTTGTATTCATTTGTTATGTCTACTAGTTTCAAAAAGTAGTTGCATCACTATATATAATAAATGAAAGATATAGAAAAGTCAAAGACAAAAAAACTAAGACAAACTTTTTTGAGTGAGTCTATGGTACTATGTATATTACGGGTTGGTTCGTACTACGGCTCAATATTTGAGTTTTTAAAATTTTAATGATCGATCCGAACTGTTCATCTTGTTCTCCATATTAATATGTATTTAGAGACCAAATTTTACATTTTTTGAAATTTGTTTACTATTTTTTTAGATATTTAGAAAATCACTTGGTCTGAAAATTTTGGACCATCCAAAAACAGTGATTTTTAATGAATTTAAAAAAAATAGTAAACAAATTTAAAAAATATATAAAATTTGGTCTCCAAACACATATTAATGTGGAGAACAAGATGAACGGTTCAGATAGACCGTTAGGATTTCGAAAAGTCAAATATTGAGCCGTATTACGAGCCAAATCGTAATATGCATAGTACCATAGACTCACTCATATTTTTTTATGCAAAGGTTGACGATAAGTTATTTAATTATTTAATACTCGCAAAAAAAAAAAATTTTAATATTGTTTTTTTTTTACTAAACCAAATACTGATTCTCAACTAAAAACGATCTAACATTCCAAGTTTGTAATTTTCTTCAAATTATGAATTCTAATTCATTGATTGTAAGAATTTGGAATAAAGTAACTGATCTTATCAAATTAGATATGGACCATTCAATATGAGTTGTATGAGTTTGAAAATACCGAAATTATTAAATATACAACTAAAAAAATATTGAATCATAATATCAAATAATCACGATTTGATTATAATTTTATTTTTGACATGGTAACAACGTGAAATTACAGATATAAATTGGGTGTCCGCAATTTCACATAAGATGACATATTTCATTCATTTTTTTTTTGTCAAAACTTTGGTTTTCAGCGTTGATTAACAAAAAAAAAATCATTGAATTGAACCATATAATATGTCCTCAATGTGAAGTCGTGAACACTCAATTTATATCAGCAATTTCACATTGCGGCTGTGAAAAAAAAAATCTGATCAAATCGTGGTTATTTGATTTAATTTTTTTCTTTTAAATAGTTAAAATACAAATTTCGGTTTAAACTGATATCTTATATAGTTCAAATAGGTTCAAATTACTTTTGGCTCCAAACTAATTAACAACATTTCTACTACCGACCTCCGTATTTTTCTAAAACTAAAAGTTAGTTATTTTGTGCGCATGTTGTCTAACATAATTCAAAATCTTACTTTCACTGGTTATTAACTATCTATTTTTATGTGTACATATAAAATTTTAAAATTTTGAATTTATTTAGTATCAAATTAAATGATAAAATAAACTTATAAGTTATTTTAATATATTTATTTTTCATTATTTTTTGACCAATTAATATTATACTAAATAAATTGTAAAATTATGTTTGTACAGTTATTATTTGTGAAGTAGCTTAGTTTAAAATATTTAAATTCACTGTTTGAAATAAATTTGATAAATTGTAAAGCTAATTTTATTAGATTAAAATCTGTTAGTCTTCTGCATAAAAGCATATTCATCTCAACCATCTCAACAGTTTAAATATTTTCAACAAGTTTATATATCCAAGGTTTTATATAGCGATTATTGCGTCAGAGCGGAAAGGCAAAAAAAAAAAAAGCTATTGCGAGTAGTGTAGTTATAGCGAAGGCTATCATACATAGCATTTTTTATTTAAAGTTTTTTTTATATTTCTACTAATTATCAACATTATCTAGAATCTTACAGAGCAGTAAATAATACAAAATTGATCAAGGAATTAGAATATTCATATTGAACCAGTACAAAGTCCAACTTGCTATTCAAAATATTTGTAATAATATCATAAATTATCTATCATTTTTCCATTCAAAATAAGCTAAGCATCACGTCATAAACTATATATTTTTTCCTATTAAAATAAACACAGGCATCATGGAATAAACTATCTATATTTTTCTATTTAAAAGCAAAATCAATCTGGACTTTGAAAAATTGATCTTTAAAATTAATTTTTAGTTTGGTCTTTTATATAAAGCCTATGTAGCATAGTGTGTGCTATAGCGCATAGCGTGTAGCGCAGATAGCAGACCGCTATTATCGCTATAGCAGTCGTAATTGAAACAACTCATTTTTACCCCATAGCGTAGCGTTTAAGGCCCAAAAACATTATAGCGCCGCTATAGTGCGTTATTTAGAACACTGTATATATCTAATGCTCCTATTTTGAGATCAGAATATGTTGTTATTTTGAAATCTGCACTCTCAAATAGTGTTGTAAGAAATAATTGTTTAGGCTGTTTAATCAGACGATTAGTCACTGACAGTGATTAAATTGTTATAAATTTTTCTGACTAATCAGTTGATTATTTTCATCTATAGCTGATTATTCTCGATTAATCACTTGACATTAGTGATACCATGTCCGTTCGATGAGCGCATGCCATTATTTACAATACTGTTCTCAAATATAAATCGATAAAAAAAATTTTAATAATTACAATGAAGAAAAAATAAAAATCTACTTTTATAGAATTTTTTTTTTTTATGAAACCCGTAGGTATATTTTATTGAATCATAAAACCTACTTTTATAGAATTTGATTTTTTTTTTAGTGAAAATATTTTATTGAATCATAAAACTTAGTACATAGTAACCGCATCCATTACAGTAATTATTTACTTTTATAAAAGTAAAGAAGAGTAGTCTCATCCGCTTTCTCTTGATAAATATCAAGAAGCCCAACGAATGATTGTCAAACTGCTCCTTTAAAACGTGATACAATCCAATGTACCATCTCGGGTGCACATCACGTGCTATCGCAGCTTTTCGTTTTTCATTAGCCGACCCTCTCTCTCCTTCTTACTCAGTCTCCTACTCCAGTTATTATAAATTCGCGACAATCTTTAGAAAATTCTGCACCCGATCAGTAATCCTCACCGTTGGATAGTGATAAAAAGAAAATAAAGCCTCCAAATTGTTTTGAACCGGAGAAGAAAAATGCGATTAGCATTGCTATAAATCTCGCTAGTCGCGACACCTGCTTCACTCTCATCTCTCTCCATTTGTAGAACCGAGAGGAGAAAAAAGGGTATCCGCCATGGATTTCTCCAAGCATCTCTTGCTTCTTCTGTTTGTCGTCTCGGTTCTCTTCGATTCTACAAATTGTTCGAGTATGCTTCTCGAGCGAGCGAAGGAGCCGGAGTTCATGGATTGGATGGTTGGCATAAGGAGACGTCTGCACGAGAATCCGGAGCTTGGATACGAAGAATTCGCAACTAGCGAGCTTATCAGAAAAGAACTCGATTCTATGGGAATCGTGTACAAGCATCCTTACGCTGTTACTGGAGTTGTTGGATTTATTGGAACTGGGAAGCCTCCTTTTGTCGGTTTGAGAGCTGATATGGACGCTCTCCCAATTCAGGTCTAGCCTCCTTTTCGTTAATCATTTTTGCATCAAATTAATTTTTTTATTATGGTAGATTGATGTAAATTGGGTTCTCAAGGGGTTTGAAATTTCAATGATAGAAAGTGATCCAGCTTTTCAACTTAGTTTCCAAGAGGGGAAGAATTTAACCCGGCTTTTGATCTTTTGGTTTGAAGTTTCAACAACCTCTTCCCTCTAGTTTGGCCTTACATTCACTGATGTACCTTGTACAGTATCTAACTCCAAAATATCAACTTCGTTCATTGATGTACCTTGTACTGTTTCTAACTCCAAAAGCTCAACTTCATTTCGTAATTAATTTGAACTATATTTTGGCTTCTTTGCTCTTGACATAGCTGACAAAAGCTATATTTGGTACATCTAGGACAAGATTTGCTATTTTGTAGGCATAAGCAGCTTGGAATTATGTCATCAAATGATGATGGAATTAATTGTACTGATATTTCAATGGTTGTCTGAGTAATTAAATCGTTCTGATTTTAATTGCCAAGGATTATGATAATTGTTGTTAGGTGGTTCAACAGGAGGCTATTGTATGTATATTTTAGTAGTAATTGCTATTGACACATGGTAATTTGGTGTAAAGTTAATCATATGCTTGCACTAGCACTATTCGTACTAGGTTATTGGTTCACTAGGATATCATTACTCGTGACTCGTTATGGAAGGTAGAATTGTGCTGACATGTCATCCTAAGAAGCTTATATAAGTTGGGGGGTGTCACAATTGCAAGTATGGATTTATTCGTTTGTTATATTTGTGAGGTGTCAAAGGAGAAGTACAATTTGAATAGTTTTTGTAGTGAACATAGGGACTGTTTAAATTTTCCTTAGTGTGCATCCACCAATCACATATGCTTGATGAATATATAAATCTCACACACATATATGGAGTAGTAAATGTCAATTTCCTGAAAAGCTTACCTTTTCCAATAAATAATTCTTTAGAAAGGCTTCTCTGAATTCTGGAATTTGGATAAACAGGAGGGTGTGGAATGGGCACACAAAAGCAAAGTTCCCGGAAAGATGCATGCTTGTGGACATGATTCCCATGTTGCCATGTTGCTAGGTGCTGCTAAGATTCTCCAAGAACATTCAAGTGAGCTACAGGTTAGCAATTCTCATTTGCTTTTTCTGCTTTCTCTTTACAGTGTGTTAGTGAAAATTTTAGTTGGAAAATTAATCTGAGCATTCTAGGTTCTAGCATAAGCACAACTTGCTGCCATGTTAACTTCAGAAAAATTATTTTCCTTTTCCCTCAGTCGTTATTTTTCCTTGTGGAGTGAGAATATGTTCCATTGGAAATTTAAAACATACTATGTTTGAACTATGACGAGGAATCAAATGTCAACAGCTCATCATGCCAAGTCTTGAAGTAACTTTTGCATCTCAAATTCATAATTTTTCCTTCCTTTTTCCTGAGCCATATAGCCCAACCATTGGATGTGTTCCCCAATATAAACATTATTCAAGAGTTTGAAACTTTTGTTAGCTATAACGTGTTGTTTTTCCTGGTCTATTAATGTCCATCAGAAAAAGGTCCACGTGCCATGATCGTTTTTATACACAAAATTAAAAAATTTAATAAATGATCCTAATGTTTAGTTTTGTTTAAATGAAAAGTGACAAAAGCTTTGTCTTTCGATCCCTCTTCTTGTATAGGTTTTCCAATTCATATTATTTGAATAATTGGATGCTTGTCAGAGAACGAAGATGCAACATTTCAAGCTGTATCATATCATTTTTTTTTCTTTCCTTTTCTTTTTAAAATACACTTTGTTGGCAATTTTTTAGGTATTAAGGCTTATTTCAGGCACAAAAACAGAAATTTGACAAAAATAAATAAATGAGGCACAAACCTCAAATAGAGCATCAGTTACCATGACGATCCTTGAAATACTTGCTTCAACACTTGAAAAGGCACGACACACGCACATGCCATCTGGTTGGAGTCCAGTGCGACAAACTGGGCTAACATTTCTCTGTCTTTCATGAAAGCCAGCACAACGCTTATCCCTCATCTGGAACAAATGAAATAGTTATCAGAAGAACAAAGAAATTAAACCTGGGTCCAAAGGTACAAATCAATATGCTTATAAACAATTTTCACAAAGCCAAATCTGGAACAAATGAAATAGTTATCAGAAGAACAAAGAAATTAAACCTGGGTCCAAAGGTACAAATCAATATGCTTATAAACAATTTTCACAAAGCCAACCTAATTTGTTGCCCTGCTTCAAATCATTGTTTTTCTATTGCTATTTTTTTCTCTTTCCCTGGTTTTTCTTGAATTATCATGTTAATTTATAATTCTGTTCAATGATAAATTTGACTGGGTCCTTAAACATTAATAAAGGTACAAATCAATACTGACATATTTGTATTATGTATGGCAAAAACATCCAACATTTCATATGATAACTAAGTCCAAATTTTCTAGGTTCCAAGTGTTAAAATCAATATCAAGTCATGAAATGTAGTTACTGTAACTGGTACCAACTGGTAACAACTTGGAAATTTAGGTAATTTTTAGCATATTCAACAAAAACAATCAAGAAAGTTATAAAATACAAAGAACATTTCAAATCAGCGGGTCTCAAATTGCATCATCTCTAATTCATAAAATTTTCAAATGAGAGAGAGACACTAACCAGTAGAGAAGTTAGTTTTCGTCGCAGAGGGGCTCTTGGGGCGTCGGATGAGGTGCGAAGGGGTGCCGGGGGGAGCGTGGGGAAGGGAAAGAGCGATGACGGAGAGGTGCGAAATGGAGGTGAACTGGAGACAATTTGAAGAGAGACGGAGAGAGAGGGAAACTGGAGGTGAATTGGAAGGGGAAAAGTGCTGATCAATTTTTTAATCCAGTCCGTTGATCAAGCCTGTTGATGAATGGTTTAGATATGGAGGCACAATGGAGGCAGTGGAACCCTCCTCTTTGAACTATGACAAGGAATCAGATGCCCACAGCTCATGGTGCCAAGTCTTGAAGTAACTTTTGCATCACAAAGTCATAATTTTTCCTTCCTTTTTCTTGAGTTATATAGCCCAACTATTGGATGTGTTCTCCAATATAACATTATTCAAGAGTTTGAGATCCAAGTGCCATAATCGTTTCTATACACATAATTAAATTTTTTAATAAATGATCCCAATGTTTAGTTTTGTTTAAATGAAAAGTGACAAAAGCTTTGTCTTTCGATCCTTCTTCTTGTATAGTTTTTCCAATTCATTTTATTTGAATAGTTGGATGCTAGTCAGCTGACAAAGATTTTCAATATGAATAATGAATAACTTTGCTGAAAAACTGACGATCTTGAACAATCAAAGTACTATAACCTATTACAAATTAATTACTTGTTGTCAAAAGGCTACGGAGAGTTACATATGTTGATTTCTAACTGTCTTGGATTTAGTGCCTAAGAAAGCACCTTCTATTGGTAGCATTCATTGAGTGAATTAGTCCGTATCTTTTATTCAATAATTGCACTACTTATCAGAAATATACAGCCAGTTGGTACCAGTACCAAGTCGTACTAATCTGTACAATACCAGCTGGCTTCTGCTTTCGATTGAATTTTTTACCCTTTCAGCTTTCAGGTCAGGTTTTATCATTAGTGCCTTGATTTTACCACAATATATTCTAGATTGCAGATGATACAAAAAGGACTGAAAAGAAGATTCAATAAAAAGTAGACCTCAGAAATCACTCATTTGATAACTAAAAAAGAGTTTCGCTATTTTACTATTTTCATTTCTAGGGCTTGGAACTTCAATTTGTGCTGATGTTTTGGGAGGAACTGTGTGAAAATTTATAATGAGGACAAGAAACATACAAGTCTGGTGTAGTTAAGGACCAAAATGGGAAATGTGCAATGCTTTATGGACTATTCTTGTAGCTTGTCAACAAAATTTAGCTACTGGTAATACATGTTTTAATTTAAACAGGGTACAGTGGTACTTATTTTCCAACCAGCAGAGGAAGGAGGTGGTGGGTCCAAGAGAATGATAGATGAAGGTGTAGTGCAAAATATTGATGCCATTTTTGGGTTTCACATAACAAGTGAAATTCCTTTTGGTACGGTTGCTTCCAGACCTGGCCCAGTGATGGCTGGAAGTGGGTTCTTTGAAGCAGTTATCACTGGAAAAGGTGGTCATGCAGCCATACCACAGCATACAATTGACCCAATAATTGCTGCATCTAATGTTATAGTCAGCTTACAGCACCTTGTATCGCGGGAGGCCGATCCCTTGGATTCCCAGGTAAACTATGTCTGCATACATTTCTTGACTGCTCTATCCTTGCAAAAACTACACCCAATTGATCATCCCGCAAGAAGTTGTAGTTTTTAACATTGTTGGGAAAATAAAAAAATAAAATAGGAAGACAGGGCATGCAGATCAGCAGAAAGTATTTGCATTCTTCTAGGGATATAATAGAATATTTATAAATTCTAACTTTTTAGCCCTCATAGATGCATGAAGAAATGTAGCTAGAAGATAGGTCGCTGAGGACCTCATATATCTGTTGTTGTTGTTTTTATTTATATTTTTTTTATGACAGGAGATGTGGTTGAATACTTGATTCCATGTTCATATTTATGGTTGCAGGTTGTGACAGTTGCAAAGTTTCAAGGTGGGTCTGCATATAATGTGATACCAGATTCAGTGACAATAGGTGGCACTTTTAGAGCCTTCTCTAAGGAAAGCTTTATGCATCTCAAACAACGCATCGAGGAGGTAACTTTGCTTTGATGTCAATTTAACTTCGACCTTTGCAGAATTGCAATATGCAGTTGACATTTAAGAAGGATTCGACTGTCTCAAATCTTGGTACCCAACCAGTCAAATACAATACAGCTACATACCATTCTCTACCCATTTGATACTAATCATCAACTTAAGAGTGGTTTCTTTTTAGATGGATTGTTTCAGATGGGAAATATGTATTTATCTGATAGAAAAGAAAAGGAGGAGGAAAAAAAAAATCTCTCAATGGTACCGAGTTATGAGCCAGTGTCGAACCTGACTAAATATGAGACTTTGGCTATAACTACTCTCTATTGATCTCCTGAATCTTGTTTATAGGTGATTGTCAGGCAAGCATCAGTACAGAGGTGCAATGCCACAGTGGACTTCCTGACTGACAAGCACATGTTCTTCCCTCCCACGATCAACAATCCATCCCTACATGCACACTTCCAGAAGGTAGCCTCTGACATTGTGGGCCCCGCAAATGTAAGAGAATGTCAGCCTGTCATGGGGGCCGAAGACTTCGCCTTCTTCTCTGATGCTGTACCGGCCACGCATTACTACTTTGTTGGAATGCAGGATGAGTCCAAGAGCCTTCCCAGTGTCCACTCTCCCTTCTTCACCATTAATGAAGGAGCACTACCATATGGAGCTTCAATACATGCTTCTCTTGCCTTGAATTATTTATCTGAATTTGGGAATAATTTTCCTAACAGGGGAAAGGTGGATGATGCATCACATGATGAACTGTAAATCCTTTTTTCTTTCTTTTTTGCTTTATTTCTTTGGGGTGTACGTGCATGCATGCACGTGTGTTTGGGTATAGTTGGCAGTATAGTTGGCTGGATTTAGTTTCCTTCATTTGCTTCTGCCCCCCAAACATATTAGCCAATTTCAAAATTCTTTTGCAATTGACCTTCTAAATCACAGTTGATTGCAAAAAAATTACTTTCAGTTATTGTAATAACTAGTGAAGAGATGGAGGTTTGGTTGAATAGTTGTTACCTCGTCTGTTAAGTAACTTGGGTTAGTTTTTGCAAGATAAAATTGGATGGTTAATTGTAGGGATTAGGGAGGTGTAATGTTTACTCTTCTTTTGGTATGGCTAGGGAAGAAGGGTGTGTACTGTGTAACAATATAATTATACAACATTTCAGTAACGGGGCCAGAATGTTAATTTAGTGATGTCAGTTTATTTTTTTTTCAAGGTTTTTGTCGTAGTAAAAAAAGATTTTATAAAATTACAAGGAACTTATTGAAAATTCAATGGGGTCAATTGTGCCCAGTGAAGTGAAGTTCATGTGTTTCCGGAATTTGATCACAATGCTTATTCTAGGCTGTCTTCATTTTTAGTTGCAAACAATAGCAACAACAACAATAATTAAGTCTTTAAGTCTTTACTCTTTAGTCTCAACTAATTTTGAGGTAGTCTAGAATTTGTGACTTCAGTCACAGTATTAGTTGATTTTCTTTTGTCTCATTTGCATGCAGTCTTGCTTAGATATAATATTCTAATTAAAAAAAGTTAGAAATTCCATCTCTAAAGAACTGGTCAAATATCAGGAAACATACATACGGTCATTGGTAATAGATCATTTTAATGAAGACTTTAAAAAAGCGGTCAAATATTTAGATTAAGAAATTCCAATGGAACTCTTTAACTGTCGAATTTTTATTTTACTACTCGTTTTTATCCAAAACCCTGTATATGTTGAATAAAGACATAATGGAAACCACCATAAAGAAGAAGAGAAAAAAAAATCACAAAAATTAAGATAATGATGAAATTAGAAAAGCATCGTCACTTGAGAAATTAAGGAGCTTATTTGATTTTCAGTGATTCTACGTAGAACTTCCATCTCTATAAACTAACAAATTATTAGAATGGCGTTGGAAAAGTGGGAAGCACAATCAATATTTGAAATTGAGGCTAAAGAAGGCATGAGAGAGGAGGAAGTTTTAGCATAGAAAGAGAAGGGAAATTGAAGTAATTACATAAAAAATGGAATTAATTTCACTTTTTAATTAATTGGGGAAATACGTGAATTGTTAGAATTTAGGATGGTATATACGTAATTACATAAATTTGAATGATAAATACGTAATTGTACAGTTTTTGAGTGGTATATATGATATTCTCCCAAAATGAATTGGCCAGAAATTCTGATTATATCATTGCTGAATACGCGCAAATGTCATTAATTATGTCTAAAATGATCACAAAAATTCCATGGAAGTCCCTTTAGATGATTTTAAAACTTGATCAAGACCTCAAAATGAAATGTCAATTCAGAAATAATGATTGACAAAGGCATAATAAAATTAAAATTCAATAATTATTTGAAGCTGTCGACTTCGACTTGAACTCAATATATTACTAGATTGTTGACAATAATATTAGCAATTGATAAATTCATATGCCAATATTTTTAAATTGTATGTAATATTGAAATTTTAAAAACATACAATTTTCTAAAAAAAAAAAAGCATTCAATAATGAGTGAGTCTATGGTACTATGCATATTACAATTTATCACCGTGCTATTACTCTATAGTCGAGTTTTCAAATCCTAATAGTCGATCCGAACCGTTCATCTTGTTCTCCATATTAATGTGTTTGGAGACCAAATTTTATATTTTTTGAAATTTTTTTACTATTTTTTTAGATTTATTGAAAATCACTCTTTTTGGATGGTCCAAAATTTTCAGATCAAGTGATTTTCTAAATATCTAAAAAATAGTAAAGAAATTTCAAAAAATTTAAAATTTGGTCTCTAAACACATATTAATATGGAGAACAAGATGAACGGTTTGGATCAACCGTTAAGATTTGAAAACTTAAATATAGAGCCGTAGCACAATAACAACCCGTGATATGCATAGTACCATAGACTCATTCTTCAATAATTGTTAATTGTTGGTCTATAACGTTTAAAATTTAATTGAGAGCATTTGAAACAAATTTTAACGTAATATATCATATTAAGTTATATAATCCGAAGCATTAATTGTTATACTCTATATAATATTGTAATTCAATTCTAGCATATGATATAGCAGATTCGTGAAATTGATCAACAGTATTAAAAAACAATAGATTTAGACCATTATTAAACTAATGTATACACCATTAAGTTAAGGATCAGCATCTTGAACTTAATTCAGAATATATTTTAATATAATTTTCAAAGTGGTCGGCATGACATACGAGCATTTTGGATACAAATTTAGTTAAAAAAAAAATTCTAACTTGTGATGCAATCATTTAAAAACTTTAAAAAACAAAATAATGATATTTTCAAAAAAAATAATTTATATGAATTCGGATTTCGGTAGTCCTACTTTTTTTTTTATCTCATGCATCACACACATAATGTAGTAAAAATAAAAATATAAAAAACATATCACTTTTGGGTTGTACGAAATCAAAACAATGCTGTCAATATCTTCATTCAAAATTTCGGCATTAAAACATCAAATCTAGTCTACTATTTTGTATTATTATTATTATTATTATTAATTTATTTATTTTTTTCATTTTCTCACCTGAGTACCTAACCAACTCTCCTTCTAGTTCTGTTTTACTACAAGGGGAAACTAGAAAATACAACTACAAAAAACAATATTTCAGAAAGAATAGATCGTTCTGTTAGTTGCATAGTTGCTATCTAAGGAGACTATTCTGTTTTTTAAGCTTTGTACATTATCACACTCATTATCCTTTAATAAAAAAATTTAAGTTAATTTAGACATTTCGAATTTAATGCATATATTTAATAAGAGGTTCTTCTTTTGGTAATCTGTTTTTAACTTCACACCGAAATGGTTTTGCTTATTCCAAACGCAAGAAACTGTCAGGAAAAGAATAATAAGTAAAGTTTTTGGAATAATTTTTCTGAAAAGGGAATATTATTGTTTGATGATTAAAACGGAGATATGATTCTCAACTAGAAATAGATTACTTTGAAATAGATAAAGAGAGGCATCCGTTCCGTTGTGACTCAAATTAAATACATACAATTACTTCTCCGAATTCATATTCTCTGCATTCACGTATAGTTCAAGTTAATTTTCCAACCATTTGATCATAATTCAGATCAATTCAGTCCATACCTATAATGCACGAAACCCTTTAATATTGGTACAAATTTAAATCAAACAGTCCAGATCTTAACTCAAAATTTGAGTTAACTCAGAGGATACGAATTCTACTTCTTCAGTCTATCTATTCTCACCTGGAACCTCATCCGCTGCTTTTCTTAGTAGAAAAACAGTCGTCTGCTCTTCATTTTTTTTCTTTATCTCTCTTCAAAAAAGAGAAGAGAGAGAAAGTAAATCACGTGAGCCCCAAAGTAAGAGGAGAGAGATAGAGAGAAGAGCACAAAAATAGCATGAAAAGAAAAGCACCGAATCTCATTCCATTCTCACCTAACAAACCCTTTCATTTTTAAATTAAAATCCTCTATGTTCCATCCATCCAAATGAAATATCTTTAAAAATTAATTATGAGGAGCAATGGGACGGAGTTGGATTTAAATATGCCAACATTTGAAAGATATGTTTTATTTATCGAAAAAATTAGAACAAATTAAAAAATATCTTTTGTTTTTTCAATTCTTATTCCAATCTACCCGAATAGGTGATTAGCTTAGATACTAAGAAAAAAGACAACAAATTGACATGAACAAATTTTCATTATTATATTAAATCCTTCCCTAATTTTTTTAGTATCAATCTTACATCATATATATATATATATATCCAAGCACATTTTAATATGAAGAACAAGATGAACGGTTTGGATCAGTCATTTGAATTTTGAATTTTAGATTTATGGTTCAATACACAAACCCCTCTATGCATTACAATGTATCATAGGCCATAGCCCATCTCTCTCTCTCTCTCTCTCTATATATATATATATATATATTCCTTTTTTACCCTAAATAGAACCACAATTACCAAAATCATTAGCAAATCAACTCCTATTTTTATGTAATTGACAAGTTTATTTCTTTCTTATTTATATTAATTGATATTTTTTTAACTTCTATAATTTTTACACTAGTATTATACCCGTGCATTGCAACGGGTACATATTATAAGAAACAATTATATCAATAAAAATAATAATTATCTAAAAATTAAAACACATGTTAATAGAAAATTTATATAATTATGTATTTTTAATTAACTTTAATCGTGATCTCTGATAATAATTTGATGATATGATGATTTTTTTTTATTTTTAAGTATCAATGATATCAAATAATAGCTCGATTCGAATCTAATATCTAATATCAAATATCATACAACAATTTAATATCAACATATAATATGATATCAAAAAACATAAATAAAAAGTGTTATCGGGTGTGAAAAATATATATTTACACACACGTTCCAATTTATATTTTTCTTTGTTTCCAATTTAGAACACACACATACACACATTAATATATTATATATCGGAAATATATTTTAAATTGTCCACACCAATATCTATAGAAACAAAGAAAGAGAAATAAGAAAATAAAAAAAATGATTTCCATTGTGATCCGTATAGAAATGAAGAATGAAGCAATAAATAAGAAAATGGAAGGTGGAGTCTTCTCAATTGAAGAGGAGAAATATGGAAACAAAAAAAATAAGAAAATGGATAAATATATCGTTAAATTTCAGAATTTATTCAATTCTAATTGTAATGTATCATGTGGCAGAATATGTGGTGGGTATTTTTTTTAACTAAATTTAGACTTATATACATAAAACAGATGCATTTAATTAAAATAAGACAAAATATGTAATTGAAGAGCTGATATCAAATCCGAAGTTTCATCTCTCAATCGTAGCCATTGACGGATCGGACACCCAGCATGCTTAATAATAGAATAGAGATGTACATAATTTTTAACTTCTATAATTACGGTTATAATGTTCAGCAATTGTGAATTGTTTCACTTTTGGAAAACTTGAACTTCTTTGAGCCACTTCAATGTATATATTTAGTAAAAAGGTTCATTGATTTGTACCAAGCAACATAGTTAATAATCCCCAACCAATTCAAACAAACAATTAACAAATGAAATTATATATTAATAAAGACATTCCCTGAAAACGCAAAGTGAGATATCTTTGTGGTCACATTTCTCAACAGCCCATGTGAAAGTATGGCTATGGCATAAGCAGATTCCTCTCTTGAGAAAAAAGAAGAAAAGGCTTTGGCACTTGGCAGACTGGCAGGGCCAGCTTGATTACTCGCTTTACTCTTTTTTTTTTCGAGTCGCTTAAATAAATAAATTAATTAATTAAATTAGTATGCGTACGCTCTAAGCTTCAGCTGTCAGCCAGAGCGCCGAATCGAATCGCGACAACGCTAACATGTTATTCGAGAAATTTACCAAAAGAGCTTCTAATCCTGACAGTTTATTGCATATCTAACCGTACCGATCCGACAAGAGAACTTTGTTTTGTTTCCTTTTCTTGGTTCGTCCTCACTGAAATCGGAACCGTCTGACCTGACGAGCTTTAAAGATGTTCTAACAAAAAAACCTGAATTAACACCCGCTCCTCTCTGTATTTAACTCAATTAAAAACAGCTAAACTTTTTTGAGGGATGTTTGGATAACATGATAATAGTTAGAATAGAGGCTATTCAGAATAACAATATGTATTAAAATAATATTTTTGTTATTCGAAATAGTTAGAATAGCTATTATTTTTTAATTCTTATAAATGTTCAAATAACTAATTTTCGAAAGAGTGAAAAGAGAGAGAGAAAATACTTTCTTTTTGAATTTAGCTAACACAATTTTGAAATTATAAAATTAACAGAACAAATTATCTTTACGTTGTGACAATTCATTTGAGACAACATTTACATATATTTTCTCTTAATTAGCACCTTATTAATACTATTCTTTATCGGTTACCACTATTAATTATTCTAAATTTATAATTCAAACAATATTTTTACTAATCCAAATAGAATCATTTTAATACTAATATGAAAATTATAATTTATTTTTTATTCTCATTTGCTATTCTTAAATTTCACTATTAATTCTAGCTATTTTAACTTCCATTCAAACATATCCGTGATGAACTGATATTGTTAGTTAGTTAGTCCTGAATCCTGATCTCATTTTGCAGTTTGAAAATTTTGATTTAAAAATATCGTCTGTTTTGCACATCTGTGTTTTTCTATAAACACCATAATACATCACTGTTTGCTGTAGTTTTCTCAAATCAACAGCTAATTAATGACATCCATAAAGAAGAAGTAAAGCAAAATAAGTAAGAAATGAATGTATAGATTCGAGTCTATATAAGCAAAATAAGCAAGAAATACATCAACATCAACATCTGTATCTATATAAGCAAAATGAGCAAGAAATACATCAAGCAATCAGTTATATTGAAAAGCCACACTGCGTCATATCTATTCAAGTCTAGAGAGATGTAAAACCAACATCAACATCTGTATCCATAGATCAAAACAAATACATCACTAGTAAGGAATAGAATATCAGATCAGGTAAAACGTATCTAAAACATGAAAAGAAAATAACAGATCGCCACTAAAAGAATGATCTAGATGATAACAGCATATGCATACTTAGATATATGATATATCGATCACACAGCAGGTGATCTGTAACCTGATCCTTCAGTGACGGCCAAAGAGGAAGGCCATGGCGGAGACGAAAATGGCGGCGGAGATCGGCGCGGAAACACCTGTCGCGGCGGAGGTAGGGCCAGGAGCCGGAGCGGGTGCCTCAGCAGCGGAGGCTGCAGAGGCAAGGAAACACACCGCGAGGAGCGCCATGAGGAAGACGGAGAAAACCCTGGAGTCTACAGCTGCCATTGTTTAGGTATTAAGTGAAAGGGAAATAGGGATTGAGATTTTGAATCTTTGATAAGAGAGACGAGAGGTTTTAGGAAAAGAAGATTAAACAATGTGAGAGAGAAAGAGTGCTGCAGGGGCTTTAAAAGCCAAACTCGGAGCGAGGGTAAAACCGGAAATTCATACAAACTTAGTGAGCTGTACCCGGACCATGGTCGGTGCAAAAGGAACCAATAATTTATTCTAAAGAGTTTAACACTCACATAATTAGTGGAACTCTTATTCGTTCATGATCCAAGTTTATTTATAATATTCTAGTATAATTATAATTTTCGTGTAAATTGTTACCTGTATATTTTTCGGCAGTGCCTATTGCTAAGCTTGGATCATATTCTATACAAAGAATACTGTGTTTAGTAATTTCTGGAGACTTCCAATAAATTGAACCCTAAGGGTCTGTTCGGCACACCATTAGGAATGGATATGGACACAGAAATTAAATTGATTTTTACTGTTTCTGTGGGAAAAAAAAATTTCACTGTGAATTTTTATTTTCCCACAAAAATAGTAAAAACGCCGAACAAGTCCTAAGTTTTTAACTCGTTGAAACTGAATTGACAGGAAATAGTCAAATTTACAAGAAGTTGTTGAAAAATTTAATTTGATGCACCTATGCATGGATTTGGAATGAGTCAAATCTATTCAGCCTCCTTCATAATGAATTTGAAAAGCAATCCAAGGTGATAATGAAAACAACGCAGGGGGCACATGGCATGAATTTTTTGTTACCTCCTTTAGCAATTGAAACTTGTAGGCAATGGGTTTCAAAGAAAAAGAAACTTGAAAGCAATGGGGTCAAAGACACATGGTGGGTTTTGCCCTTCTTCTTTTTCCCTGTCTTAATCCCTCCATTTTCTTACATACAAGCTAAATTCACATCAGAAAATATATATAAATTAGGACCTAATTTAAAAATTGAAGTGGACGTACATGAATATTAAAGCGGATAAACACATCTTCAAAGACCGCTTGATACATATGTAGATATAAAAATTGAAGTGGACGCACATGAATATTAAAGCGGATAAACACATCTTCAAACGGATCAAATAATTTTAGAATCCATTATACGTTCGATACCCATCAAACCTGCTCTGCTCTATCGATTATAATGATTGGTGTGCACAGCACAATTTATCGTAAGAAATAAGAACAATCGAGTTATGACAAGTAAAGAATATATATATATATAACCAAACCTGAACAGATTTTTTTTTGAAAAATAAACAAAAATGCCCTTCCATTATATAAAATCAAACATATATACAACGTGAACAGATTATCCAAGTGGAAAAATAGAAGTATTAATTAATTTAAGTAACAGCATATGGTAGGTTCTTCATGAGAGGATTAGAAGAATATCCAGGCTGCCATATGCCAACTGTTTAATTGAGACCACATCCAAGGAATAATATAATTTCCTTCTGGTCGGTCTAATTAATTAATTAATTAATTGCACGGCTGAATCCGTACTATAGCTTTTACATGGTTTAAAATTTCAGCTTGAATTTATATTTGACTCGATTGGTCAAGCAGAAAGGACTTTACATATTCACGCGGAAACTAATTAATTGAAAATTAATTATATTTATTTAGTTATTGAAACGCGTTCATGACTCGATTGGTTATTGGTTAAAGGAAGTAGAAAAGGATGAGCAATTAATAGCTTCTCGTTGGTAAATTTGATCAGAACCCACTAAGATTTGTAAAGGGACAATTAGATAACATTTGATTTGCTAATTGGTAAATTTAATTGGAACGCTGCTTTATGCAAATGGGTCTGGAATCTGGATATACGGGAAGAATTATAAAACAATGTTATCGCTTGGGAACCTTTTTCTTTTATAATTTTTGCTATGTTAATGTAGCAGGTATTAGCGAAGTCTTTTTTAGCCTCCAAATATTAGAAATTAAGCAAACTTAAAAATAAGATGGGTAATGGGTTCCTTCACAAAGGCACTTTTGACGCGTTATCTAAAGTATGTACATAAGAATTTATAAAAATAATCATGCAATGCAAGTGCCGTTCTTAGACATATAATTAAATACTACCTAAATTAAATTTTATTTAACTTTAAGTACAGATTAATATCACATTAAAGATTATTGAATTAGATAATTCAAAAAACTAAACACGACTACAGATGTCGGCCTGGTAGTTATCAAATGGAGAAAAAAACATTCCTCTCATTCTCTCGACACAATATTAATTAGCATGTAGTAGAGAAACTAAACTAAAACACATGGTCTACGGGTTCCCAGGTCAAAATCGTATGCCCCAAGAACAAGTTGTATAAATTAAGAAGAAAAGTGCTTTTATCAAAAAGAAGAAGAAAAGTGCTGGATTTATTAATTGGAACACTCGTTATGGGAAATTCAAATTTAAAACCTGACCCGTTATGAAAAGATGCTAATTCGTTATAAAAATGTGTTAATCTATTATGAAGAGGTACATTGGTTTTTATATAAACTCAATCTCTCTCTCTCAGTAACTTAGTAGAAATAACAGAACCACTATTTTCGTAATACAAAAAAAATACCAAGAAGCACTCTGTTAATACTTGAAGAACCACTATTTTCGGCTTCGGCTTATAGAACCACTATTTCTGGCTTCGGCTTGTGATTCCTTACAGAACCAGTGATACTGCTACGCTCGCAAGATCCATTTCCGCACGAAGATTAACGGAGTAATTTGTAAGTTATATCCGTTAATTAACATTGGTATCATTGCACCCACTGGGGCCGAATTTTACTTTTTTTCAGATTTGATGGTTGATATTTGGTGTGGACCATTTTTATACTCCTAGATTGTAAAGAATCCATTTCTAGTTCAAACGGCAGTAATGGACGAGTCCATTACTGTAGGAAATTGAGAGGTCTATCGCACCGGTTCAAGTTAAATGAACTTGGTTCATTTCTTCCTCACGAACCCTGAAAAAGAGAAAACAAATTTTGCTCCCATTGGGGCCGAATTTTACTTTTTTCGGATTTGATAGTTGATATTTGGTGTGGATCATTTTTATACTTCTGGATTGTATAGAATCCATTTCTAGTTCAAACGGCGACAATGGACAGGTCCATTACTATAGGAAATGGAGAGGTCTATCGCACCGGTTCAAGTCAAATGAACTTAGTTCATTTCTTCCTCATGAACCCTGAAAAAGAGAAAACAAATTTTGCTCCCATTGGGGCCGAATTTTACTTTTTTCGGATTTGATAGTTGATATTTGGTGTGGATCATTTTTATACTTCTGGATTGTATAGAATCCATTTCTAGTTCAAACGGCGACAATGGACGGGTCCATTACTATAGGAAATGGAGAGGTCTATCGCACCGGTTCAAGTCAAATGAACTTAGTCCATTTCTTCCTCATGAACCCTGAAAAAGAGAAAAAAAATTTTGCTCCCACTGTGGCCGAATTTTACTTTTTTCGAATTTGATGGTTGATATTTGGTGTAGATCATTTTTATACTCCTGGATTGTACAGAATCCATTTCTAGTTCAAACGGCGGCAATGAACGGGTCCATTACTGTAGGAAATAGAGAGGTCTATCGCACCGGTTCAAGTTAAATAAACTTGGTCCATTTCTTCCTTATGAACCCCAAAAAAGAGAAAAAAAATTTTGCTCCCACTGGGGCCAAATTTTACTTTTTTCAGATTTGATGGTTGATATTTGGTGTGAACCATTTTTATACTTCTGGATTGTAAAAAATCCATTTATAGTTCAAATGGCGGCAATGGACGGGTCCATTACTGTAGGAAATGAAGATGTATATCGCACCGGTTTAAGTTAAATGAACTTGGCCCATTTCTTCCTCATGAACTCCGAAAAAGAAAAAAAAATATTTCCTCCCACTGGGCCGAATTTTAATTTTTTCGGATTTGATGGTTAATATTTGGTGGACCATTTTTATACTTCTGGATTGTACAGAATCCATTTCTAGTTCAAACGGTGGCAATGGACGAGTCCATTACTATAGAAAATGGAGAGGTCTATCGCACCGGTTCAACTTAAATGAACTTGGTTTATTTCTTCCTCATGAACCCCAAAAAAGAGAAAGTTAAAGATTAATGTCACAATAAATTTTATTTAACTTTAAGTACAGATTTATGTCACATTAAAGATTATTGAATTAGATAATTCAAAAAATTGAAATTAGCCGCTACCGTAAGGCCGCCAATCAAGAGCTTCATAATTAAGAGTCTCAATCTTTTATTGATTGTATAAAATTTCATTATTTTCTCCATTGCATAATGTGAGTATATATCGTTCATGTTCTAAGCGTCGGATATCAAATTTAACAACTATTTTTGAGTGGATACATTCTTTATAGCTAAAGCTAAAGATAGATAATCCATTAAATCTATTAAAATATCGTTTGATTGCCAATCAACCGTCAATCAAATTAATTAAATTGTGGTTTTTTTTAATTCGGTTGATAAATGACCACTCGTCTTTTGTTAAAATATTCATTTCTTATATATTATTGGAAGTAACATTTTTTTTTTTTTTAACAAGTTTACTTTGGTCTAGGTAGGCCATTACAAAGTGCCCTCAACAGAGCAAAAAAATACATTCCTCTCATTCTCTCAACACAATATTAATTAGCATGTAGTAGAGAAACTAAACTAAAACACATGGTCTACGGGTTCCCAGGTCAAAATCGTATGCCCCAAGAACAGGTTGGACAAATTAAGAAGAAAAGACCCATTCAAATTTAATTAATAGGAAATCTGATCGGCTTAATATTATTTTGAAACAAACATGGCTTGGTAGCAGTTACTTCAAACAGGGGCATGGGGCCTATCCAGTGATAATGCCAGGTCGAAAGATACCATGACAGCCTGCGACAGCTATTCTTCGTTATCATTACCAACTTCTTCACAATTTAATAATAACAGTAAACCTCTTCACACTTTGCTGTCTTCACAAAATTATACATCTTATTTTATTGTTATACAAAACAAAAAAATTCAATGGAATAACCTTACATGATTTCTGCAACTTGTTTGGAGAAAATATCTTCTAAGAACTTCCATTTCATTTTTCTATTCCGTGTTTCTTTTGAGTTTTAAATTGATTGAGAAATCACTATCAAATAAATAATTGATTTCAAAATAGTACGAAAATAACTATTTTCGAAAACCGAGACCGCCCCCAATTGCTGGCTGCCTGAGTCAGAGAGCTTGATTTAATTAAACCAAATATTATTCCAAAACAAGGTTTTGCATTGAATTAAAAGAACACCTGAAGTATTAAATTATTTGTATTAATTAAGCCGCACAAATGACTATAAAACTAGCATTTAATGTACCCAAACCCAACACAACGGGCATTTTCATCGCTCGCTCTTAGTGTAGGTAGGAAATCAGTGTAAAAGCAACTATTCTTCGTAGGGATAATAATTTAGTGCACGGGGCACACGAAATCATGCCTCTTAACAACTTGAAAAGCACTTGTCAGATTTTTAATTGAGACTTCCAAATCGTCGTCTATCGCAATCTGAGAGACGAACTAATGCTGAGAGCTATTGAATACACAACCACATCATAACATAACTGAAGAAATAAGAGATTAATTAAAACCAAAACGAAACTATATCAATATAATAAAATAGTAGAACCAGTATATCTACAGACCCACCCCTCATCCAATACTAACAAACAACAATGCACAGATCTGGACTCTTAGAAAAATCAAAACAAGGCTTTTCCAAAACCAGATCTACTAAAAGGAATGAAATCAGAAGAAATAATATTTCATAACAAAACTAAACCCCCAAACCACCAAAAGCAAAGATCCAATCGCAAAATCCACCAAATCATATAAACGCTTCACTGTCGGAGAGATCCGAGTAGAAGCACCACAGCTGAGGTAATAATACCGGCAGCGAGAGGAGAAGCCATCGCTCCGGCGATAGCGCCGCTCTCAGGGGTCGGAGTAGGCGCGGGCGCCTCCGCTGCTACGACGACGCTCGATAGGCAGGAAATGGCGATAGCCACCATGGCGAGAATGGCGAGAGCCTTTGATCCAGTAGCCGCCATTTTAGGTTGGTCTTGAGGGTTAGGGTTTTGGTAAAAGTTAATGCCTGTGGAGAGGTGAGGTACTGAGGTCTGGTTTTTTATCGGACTCGAATAAAGCAGCTGAGAGATATTTATAGAGGGGTTAGGCAAGAGTTGGAAGCTATAACAGCTGTGGAAGAGTCCCGCAACAGCTGGCACTTGGGGTCCCTAACTTGAACTTCTAAGACTTATTCCGTGTTACTATATGTGTGTCAATATTCTGTACTATCTCTGTAGGTCATTTCTAGCTGCAGGGTACAAAAACAAGCACGGCGGAGAGGTATCAAAAGAGCTTAAATATGTGGTCCCACGAGAGTCATTCCAGCTCTTCTGCTTTGGAATATGTAATGACAAAATTACCCTCATCTTTTTAAAAAGAAATTTGTAAGTGGTTGGCGCCTCATGCGGCTCATAACCGTCGCGCTTTCGGGGTAGAAGACAGAGAGAAACCGTTTTGAGCATAAATGACGAAATTATCCACGCAAAGAAGTACCTCCTAACGGAGAAAGGGTACTCCTGGAATAGTATATAAATAATAGCAGTTGGAAACTGGAATATTAGAAACCGTATGGACTCGAGACTCGAGAAGCTTCTTCATTGAATGATACTGTACCGGTAGCCGTTACGCACTACCAAGTCCTTGTTAGACGACCATAGTATAATGTACATCCTCTCCAATTGTAAAATACTGGAGACGTCCTGGCTCATACATTGCACTTTATAAGATGCTTCAATTCGGTTTTTCAAACCTAAAATGTAAATGCTTTTTGGAAAAAATGAACATAGATCGACTTAAGAGTCTTCGAGTCTTCATCAGTAAGACTCCGTATCGTTGTCTTGGGAGAATTATTATTTAATTAAAATAATAACCTTGCTTACAAGAAATCACCAGCTTTTGATTTTGAGTCCCGACCGAGATAATCTCTAGTAAGAAAATTTTAAGGAATGAGATCCGGTGTTTTTCTTTTCATGCTATTTTCGTGCTCTTCTCTCTATTTCTCTCCTCTTATTTTGGAGCTCACGTGATTCACTTCCTCTCTCTTTTCTTCTTTGAAGAGAGATATAGAGAGAAAATGGAGAGCAACCAGCAGAAAAGCAGCAGATATGAATCTAAATTTCAAAGGCTTTACAATTATATATTTTGCTATCAAATTGTGCTTCTCTTATCTGACAGATATTATATATATATATATATATATATATATATATATATGTCCCTGTATATGAATCCGCATCCTAGCTCAACATTAATGTATTGTTCGAGTTAATTTTTGACTGTGCGATCAGAATCCCAGTCATTCCGACTCAAGCTTGTAAAAGAAAAGGAGTCCTTTAATAATTGTTTAGATTTAAATTAGACGGTCCAGATTTTAACTCAAAATTTAAGGTAATGCAGATGATACAAATTCCGCTATATATTGTGGAATATCACTTAAGGTAACATTATACTTTTTATTTAGATTTGAACTACTTAATTAAAATCCGGACAATGTTCGTTATCTCCAAAGCTCCGACTGAATTGACTCTTAACTTTTATCAGGCGTACATCGTCGACCAAGTTGATGAACATACGTTCCAAGTCCGCTTCTGCGAGACTAATTCGATAGTCACGTGTTATCTATCTCATGAGCTCTTTTACCAGAATGCCCCACTTTTGATTGGAATCTGATAAAATTGAAATACAACTCTGATCTTAAACGCGCAAAAAAAGGTCCGTATCTAAACATATATTTTGTTTTACAGGTTTTGTGAACCTTTTGGTGAATTATCATGATTTTTTTGCCGGATGTTGTTTTCTATTTAAAAACATCATAATCTTAGCTATGAGTATCTGTATCATAAATTTAAGACCTCATTAAATTATTCTCATATACCGAATTTATCAAAATAACAACTAGCTTGAAAACAACATAAATGATCATGGTTATTTCTAGGTATGACCTTGTGATTGTGTCTTTCTACCAAACACCAATTCCATTAATTTTTCATTCCTCTAATTAGTACTGACTATCAAAGTTGCGCAATAAAAGGGAGGTGGAGAATGAAAAAGGTAACTTTAGAACATGTAGCAACAATGAGAAAGAAAAAGGCGCCGAGGATATTTAGAAAGTTCCAAGAAGCAACAAGACAGAGATTAGTTGAAAAAGAACATTTATTAGCTGTTAAGACTAAAATTCTCTATAAAGAGATTGCACTTTGTATCTAAATTGCAAGGGGGGATTTTATATGTATTCCTCAAAATTTTAAACTTGCGCATTTTAAGAACTCATAAATTTATCTAATTTATTAAAGAGAAGGGCTCAAATGCCTCCATTTTTTATACCTCCACTATGTCTCTATTTTTAAAAACTTTAATAATTCAAAATTTAAAACTTAAAAGTCAAAATAAAATCATTGGATTTTATCTACATCATTTTATCTATGCACATGTAAAAAAATTATGACATTTCAATTTTATTTTAGTTGTCATCAAGAGCTTGTAAAAAATGTACTAATGTGGATAATTTCAAGATGTTGATTTTTTAACTTATTGATTTACATAAAATTAAAATTGAAATGTGATAATTTTTTATGAGCACATAAAGAAAATAACATAGATCACATATAACGGCTTTATTTTGACTTTTAAGTTTTAAATTTTGAGTTATTAAAGTTTTAAAAAATGGAGGTATGATGGAGGCATTTAAACCCTCCTCTTTATTAAATTTTCTATTAAAACTCATTTTAAATTTATAAAACACCCCTTATATTATTTATTAAAAAAAATGTACTCCGTTTAAAACTCATAATATTACCCGTTACATGCTTTATCAAAAAAATATGCCTTATTTAAAAGAAATATTCGATCGTCTAATTAGCAGGTTGTGAGGACAAATGGTTTAATTTTTTTTATTTATGACACACACTAGTGTATGTCTAAATATTATCGTATAGGCATCACAAGTAGAGAAATAAATTATTTGTTCTTGAAAGCATAATAATTAAAAGACTAAACACTTTTTGTACACAGTCTACATATTTTTATTATTTTGTTGATAGTAAAATAAGAACTCTATAATTTAAAATCAATTTTAATAGGAAAGACAATAAATAGTGTAAGTCGATGAGTTCTTAAAATTTAGGAGTGTAAATATGATATCATGAATTTTAGAGGAAAAGTCGAAGTTTTCGAAGGATATACATAAAATTCTCCATTAATAAACTTTTATTTTATTAATACAAATTTTTCGTGGGCATTTCGCCTTGCAACTCTAAAAAAAAAAAACTAAGTTCTCACTTCCATACATGAATGAATTTATGTTCTCACAGAACATGCTTCCTATTAATTATCAAAAAAAATAATGTCACTCAAATTTATTTTTGTATATTGTTTTTGCCTGAATTTGATTTATCGATTCAAATCACTAAACTTCAATGTTTATCCAAATTGAGTCGCATTTTCCGTCTAAAATTCAAATTGTGCACGAATCATCAAATAAATTTTCAAATAATTAGATTTAGGACCGATGTTTATAGTCATGAACTTTAGATTGGAAGCAGATAATCTCGTATTGTTTAATAATCACATAGCATCGCGTGTAAAAAAAAACAAAAAAATCTTAAAACCTAGCTATGTGATCAAACAAAAATATTTTCTAAAATATCATAATGATAAACTAATTATAATGATGTGTTATAATCAATGTTCTAAATAGCGATTATAGAGCTATATCTTTTAAGGTCTGAAAAAACCATAGCGGAACCATAGTTTGTTACTTAAAATCATCATAAATGAAAAGTAAATAGCGTTATAGCTATTGAGATCTAAAAAAAATATAGCACAACTATTGTGTAACTATAGCTAACTATTTGAAACCCTGGTTATAGTTAAATTATTTTCATATGGATGATACGTTGGTTATTTGTTGTGTGTAATTTCAATTTGAATGTTGGGGAATCATAAAGGCTAAATAATTACGCCTTATCTAGAGACCAAACAATTACATCTCATCTAGGGATCAAACACTTACATCCCGGAGAAGGAGAAACAGTTTTCACCTTATCTAAAGGATCGTCCTATGCCAAAAATACCCAGAACATAAATTATAACTGCGGAACATAATTCCTAATTCCATGTCGTTTGCCATGGAATAACCAAAGCTACAGTAGAGCTTGTTGTATCCGTGAGCACGAGACAAGTCTTCAATGGCAAGAAGTCATTCTCGCCTTTTGTCATCGGATCGAGGAATAAGTCTTCCAAGACAGCAAGATGTGACCCTTGAGAAATTATTTACAAATTTTCTAATGAATTTCTCTTCTCCATTCTTTAATAGTGGAATAACAAAAAATGCACATAGAACTGTATTTTTCTGAAGATAAAAACATATATTCAATTTATGTCCTTTCTTGGTTACCTTTGTGCCTTGAGGACCAATCATTATATATAATAACATTTATGGTTATCTGCCAATTTGAAAAAGATATAATGTGTTGTCACATCAAAAATCGTGCTGGCACATCAAAAGCTGTGTGACTGCATCAATATCCGTGTGGACTATACAAGTGCCTCCTTATTTATAAGGGGATTTATTTTAGATTGATTTGCAAGGATTTCAAGAAAGTGGCGAAAGAGGGGAAGACGATCTGGACAACAAGGTTTATGGCGGTACTGTGGAATACTTAGAAGCCGATAAATGATACCATATTCAGAGGGAAGAGAGTGCATTTGGTGGTACTGGCAGTCAGAATTCGAGAAGAGACTGAGTTGCAGGGGCGGAACATAGTGGTGGGGAAAGGGTGCTAAGCACCCTCTATAGTTTGAAAATTTGTAGTTTGGTGATTGGTCCGTTAAATTTTGTAGTTTTTATATGCATTAATATCTTTTAGCCTCTTTTATAAAATAAAATTATACTGTATTTGACTTTTCAGCCCCCCAATCTCTATTTTCTAATTTTGTCCCTGCTAAGTTGTGGTTATTTTGTTGTAGACGAGGTTGTGTTAAAGGTGCTGAACGGAGATAGATTGGAACAGGCAATGTTATGTATTGCAGTGAGGTTTTAGGAGAATGTTTTGAAGTTTTAAGTACATCTATTTACTGTAAATTGGTAGCAGCTACCAAAGTTTCAAAAAACAAAAAAACAGATTTTGTAAGAATTTCATAGCAGACAAACGGATTGAATGTTGAGTAAAAAATTTTATGTATGCAATTAGATCTCAACTCTTTTTATGGTAGGAAAAAAAAAAGAAATTAGATGATATTTAATTGTGAATTATTAATTCAAGTGGTAAATTGGAAAAAAAAATCAGAATTGAGGTATATGTTAGATATAATCAAGAGCACGAGGGTAAATAAAAAATTCAAGAGGTCTTCAAGGATATCCAGAAAATTAAACCTTTAATAAAATAGAAGATGTTCTGATTCTTTATTTTTTATTGAAATATTAGAAATATTTTTATATTTCTTAAAAAATAGATGGAATACTATAAAATTAAATTTACTAAATAGACTGCGACAAATAACTCGAATCAACATTTTTCAGGCAAAATATTTTTCGACTGTAAAAAATTAAAATATTTTTTGGTGTGTTACTGAAAAAAAATGATTTGAATCTGAGTTATTGATTCCGATTAAAAAATCACTTCTAGTTAAATAAAAAACGATGGAATATTTCTGCTGGATTATCCAGCAGTTTGGTTATTCTGGAAATTTCGAAAAATAAAAGTTTATATTTAGTAAAATTTGAATTTTTTTTATAGTTATTAATAAAAATTTCGGTCCTTATTTGTCGTACTTTTTTTAGATATATATGCGAATACAGATAATCTCAGATATAAATACAAATACAAATACAAATACAAATACAAATACACACATAGTTTAATAAATTTTTAGTATGTGATAAACAACGCGGATACAAATAGATAGTTATCAAATTGGGTTCATATCAAATACCAATATACCCACGTCATCATAAAAGTATCACTAAGCCTAAATACTTGTGGATGCTAATTAACAACATCAGACCTACCCAATTACGCAAGGTCACATGCATTATTTTGAAGAATTAGGATTCAAGCAATTTTTATTTTTCATTTAAAGACGAAAAATAAATTCTTACTTAATTAATTGTGGTGGTAACATGTCCGTTGAACCATCCGGATCATCATGTCTGGTACATATCCAGTTGACCACTTCTAAACATCTAAATACTCCAAAGTCTCCAACCAATAGAACGCTATTCTTTGCGGAGGTTTTACCTGCGATGCTGTGCGGTGGTTTTGATTTGGTCCGTTTATTTTGGATCAGACAGACTGAATTAAGGATTCATCAAATTTTAAATATTTTTAAAATTCAGGCAAAATCTAATCCAATTCGTCTGATCCGAAATAAACGGTCAGATCAAAATCACCGCACAGCAATACATATCAAACCCTCCGCAGAGGATACGCTCCCCCAACCAATGGTCTCTTCTTCTTCTTCTTCCTTTTTTTTTTTTTTATAAATTCGTCCCCAACCACTCAAGGACCACAATTTGCACTCCCCATTTCATACTCCAACCAACCGCCAGAAAAGAAATAAGGTAGAATTATTTTTCAAATTATGTTTTCTTCTGAAATAAAAAAGAACACGTGTATTGTATAGATTAGGTGACAAACAACGCGGATAGATCCTAAATCAAAACAATAACCCGCTTGAACTTTCAACCTACGCATTTGGTCTTTCAACCAATAGTCTCTTCTTATAGTTTTGACGTAAATTGGTGGGAAAATGTAAATTTCCAGGTCGATGGCTCATTTTTTCACACTCCTTTTCATTTTTTCATTCCAATCAGTTCTCAGGAATCAGGATAATGTAAATTTCTGAGAAAAGAAATCACTACTTCAAACCTTTTTTTTTTCTTTTTTGCACCACAGTCAACATTACTCTCCTCTGTGTCTACTTTGTCAGAGTACGGCCAAGTTCAGTTACTTTGGCAACTGTAAACGCATTCAACAAGAGTGGAGTAGAAAAATAAAGTGAAAAAAATGTTTTATTTTTGCCGAATAAAAAAAGAAGTAAATGAAATTGAGAAATTAAAAAAAATGTGCAACGGACTTTGAATTTTACAATGAATCTTCTATATTTTACATTTTGGATCCATTATCTATCCTCCTATGAGCTAATTCTTTATTTCTTGAAAAACGTAGATAAAGGAATTGGCTTTTTTAAAAAAAAAAAATAGATATGGCCCGCTTACCAATACTTTTTCATTACTCTGCTATTTTACTCTTCCACCACTAACTGAATACAGCCAAAATAATGAGAAATTGGAGCTTATTCCAAATTCTATTTTACTTTTTGTCTATTTCAATAATTTGCCAAACGGAACCTCTAAGAATCAAATATAACTATCACTGGTATCTTTCTACTTGCCTCGTGGAATACCACATTTTTTTTTACATTTTACAATGCATTTTTTACAACCCATTTAAATTTAAAATAATATTTGGACTCCCAAGCCCTCATCTCCCATTCAATCCCTTAGCTACTTCAACCGTTTCTACCCAACGTTTCAATTTTAAATCGCACTCCTTTATCTCTTTCATCGTCTCTCCTCCACCGCTGCCTTCTTTTTTTCCTTCTACCGTCTCTCCTCCATCGTTGCCTCCTCTCCATTTCATCTCTTTATTTAGCTTCTTTCTTTATCTCTGCCTCCACCACAGTACAGTCCGAGATCTTGAGGATTGACCTTTGTGCAATCCATGGAGTCTTCAACACGCTTAACAGACTGTACTAGATGGGGAACGACAGCCGATCGCCGAAACGACATATTCACATCTGATCTTCACTGTTGGCGGCTGAAGCTAGTTCTTTATCAACTTGACTCGATTGTTGGCACCAGATTTAAGTTGGTATGTTGATACAGGAACCTTTGGTACCATCTCAGGCTCCTAAAATTTTATTTAGATATATAATAAAATTTACAGTACATTATTGGTCTAATTAAATAGAAATTAATATATTTTAAAGTAAAACAAAAGAAATTCACAATTAATCTCACAATATAACCGAATACTAATTTCAACATAATTATTGCCGAATATATCTATGCATAAGAAATATAAATCTGCAGTTATTCTAAAGGAATCACGAGACTCTGTTATTCCTATCACGACTGTTCAAAGTTTTTCACACGCAAATCTCAAGACAAAGTTTTGTGTCAGAATATCTCGATAAAAGTCAACAGTTGGGAACGGAATAACAACAGATTTATATCCCTTATCCATAGATATCTTCGGCAATTATTAATTTGGATAAAGGTTTCCATTAATTAATTTGTGAATTTTTGTACTCGTAAAATCTCATTCCGCATAATTTTGTAATAACCAAACACGTCCTAAGTTCAAAAAATAATAATCTTATTTATATTTGTCTTATCAAATACAATATAAATCATGTGAATGATAGAAGAATGTGATTGACATCTCTAATGGAATTTCTGAATAGGCGGCCTAGAACCAGTACCTAACAGTTTATTTTTTATGACCCGTATACCTAATTGTTCTTTTGTTCGTTCATGTAATGTTGTTATAAATAGTACAGTAACTCTGCAGTACTCCTTGTAGCAGGGTCATTTTCCAATTTGAATGACCCGCTTTCCCTGTGGCTACATTGCAAACGCCACCGGCCTTTTAGGTTATCTGTGAGCCACCTCATAAAATACAAAATTCCTCGTTGTCACCAACAGGAAATGACGCAAACAACTCCACAAAAATTTTCTTGAAAGATTTTGTTGTCACAGTGTTAGTTGGGCTGAAAAGTAAGTTCAGGCCCACAACAGTTTTGAATATTTAAAAATCTGCTCACTTGTATAATAAAATAAGATTTGTTTCAATACACACAGTTATTAGTAAGTAAAATTTTAAAAATTAATTTTAGCAACATATGTTATAAAGATATAATATTCCTTATTTAGTCAATTTATTTTTACCGGATATTATGATAAATATATAATTATGCTCTTAATTTTTGTCATGAAATTTTCTCATCAAATGACAGTTATCCAATCAAATTTATAATGACCGTCTATATATTTTTTTTTTTTTGACGTAGTAGAGACTCATTTTAAATTAATAACACAACTGTAGTTATCTGTAATTCTCGAAGATGTGCTAATAGATTCTCAAATTCTATAACAAGCCAAGAATAAAAAATTTCTCTGTTTGTTTGATAGTTGTATGAATTATTTGATTGCATAGCTGGCTCGGCTCTAACACAACTGGTAGACTGGTAGTTATATGATTGAACCTGGGCCTTATATTCTCTGGAATTACTAGAAAATTTAAAATATCCCCAACTTGGTTGTGAGTTATGAGTTATGACGAGGAATTAAACCTAACATATTTTGAGGTTTTCCATGGAAGTAATGCTGTGGCATGCGATACCTTGTACACTTTCTTAATCATAGAACTGCATCATTGGCAAAGGGAATAAAACTTTTTCAGCCAAAATTAGGAGCTCAGTATTTAGTTCTGAAGAAAAGAAAAAGGGAAATATTTTTTTCCTCCATTCAGTCATCCAGAACAATACACTTCTCATGGGCTAATTAGTTTAAATAATTAATTTGAGATAATTCGGCGTCATTTCCTGGATAAAGTTTTTTCAAAGTGTCGTGCAACATTTTTTTTTTTGCTGAAACTAGCAAATCTCAATAGTTCCTTTCGAATTTTGCAAACTTATCCAACTAAAATTCATATTACTCAGAATTCCTACAAAATATAAAGATGATTCTTTTTAATTAATAGCAGATATACGTGTTCTTCACATCTTGTAAATATGAATATATTTACAACAACAAGAGCATTCCCCAAGGGAGCAATTTGAAGTCCCACCGACCGACAATCATTTCACCTATCTATACTAATTAATATATACACATCACACATTTTACAAACTGAAGCAAATTTCTAACATTAAGCAACATCACCAGTATTGAGAATTGGCGTAAATAATCCTCCTAGAGTTGCGCTACTTTCATGCACTTAAGCCCCTATGGAGAGAGCTCCAAGGGTTAGAGGGAACAGCAGTGCAAGCTTGAGATGCAACCTTTGCCATCGTATCAGCACTAACACCCGCATTGCATATGTTAGCAAAAGATCTCATGTGCTTCATACCATACTGGGCCAGGGACCCGCAGTGTGTCTCAAATGTCCTTACCTATTTTTCAATAATACAAAAAATAAATTGTTTAGTACAGACTGGTATGAGTTAGCTGCCGACAGGTACAAGATGAGAGGAAAGATGGGATACCATGGATTTGAGGCAAACCCAGTCATCAACTAATGGCACACCACTAGGTCTGACAGCACCAAGAATGTTTGAACCCTCGTTGGCACCAAAGAGGAGGTTACCAACAAGCTCTACACTTTGATCTACATGCAATCTATGACTCATCACTTCTACCAAGTTTTTATGTGCGTTCATTTTCTCTGACGATCCCTCTGCTGACCTCTTATACTGTCAATTTCAAAACAGAAAAGGATTTCAAGTCATTACTTGACCAAGAAGAGTAAATATAATAATAGAATATATACAGTAAGATATGTGCAACTATTTGGCCCCACAATTTACTAATTTGCAGTATTATTCCATTAACCAAATGGTCCAATCAAGGCTAAGATATCCATATATTTATTTTTCAGCTGAATAATTATGGTTGGGACCATACTTCCAACAATTATAAAGTCCAACGTCCAAGTTGGCAAGTTTGGAACAATAGGGGCCAAAAACAGGAACCAACCAAATGATAAATTAAGGACCAGAACTGTAATATACGTTCAAGTTTTAGGAAAAGATCCAGCAAAGTTATAATTTTATAGAGGTAGAACTATATATTTCAACAGCGGGATGGTAGTATATATGAATCAAGCAGGAACTGCTATGAAAGAGCTGAGTTGTTCAAATATAATTAGCTATTTATAATAGAAACAAACCTTCTGCCAGAAATAGACTAGATCAGCATCTCTCTGGTTCACAGACCTTGGGAAAGAGGGGAGAGAGTTTGCTTCAATGAAAGTGGAATTATCATTTGCTGGGTTCGAACCAATGTACAAGAATACATTATTCTCGTTCAGATTCAAGTCTCCATATTGCATCACGTGTGAACCGAAGCTGAATGTGTTGTGCATTGAAGTTCTATCTTTCACCTGAAAAAATATCATACAGGAGATAACATTTGTCAGAACAATGAAAACAAATGCAGAAATAAAGCTCAAAGTTAGAATTAAATATGAGGTGGGAGCTGGCATACTCACCAATTTATACTGTTGGTGGAGAGTCTCGGTTCGAAGGTTGTGTATATCACTGTTGATAAAAAGGAATAAGGATTAAGATAGATTCAATATTTCTAATTTGGAATTTGAGGAATCGCTGCTTATTGTATTTGTCTCTTCTGTGTTAAACAATGATTCAGTAGAGACGGTATTCTCAATCAACACTGAACAGTATACACCATCCCAATGCTAATTCAACATTCAGCAGTAAGATAGTGTTCACTGAGACTTCTTCAGCAATTAGAGAATGAAGTCAGATATATTTCTCTAGGGGCTAATGGTTATGCAAAAAGTTAAATATCTTTCATAAACCCCATCCTTAGAATAGCTATTGCAATGTATCTTGAAACCACCATTTCCATGAACCCTCTCACTAAAATAACTTCTTTCCGGAGAGAGAGAGAGAGAATTGTTTAATACTAAACTAAAGATGAAATAATCGTGAATAAGAGGAAACAAATAACCTGTCTTCCATCCAAGAGACGCTGTAAAGATCACCTAAGCAGGTGTAGTACTCAGGAGGAGGGCTAGGAGATTCCCCTGGGCAGTAGCAACCCCAGCTGCTCTCCTCTGCATTTGAGGCTGTGGTGGCATATATGTTGATGTCTTCTGGTAGAAGCCCCTGAAATATACTCCCTGATTCACATGCTTCCAGATAGAACACCTGTCGATAGCAAACGCCCAATTTAATTCTACACATGCAGTCCGGATATTCTGTTCTTTTGATTATTGTATAGTTATTGGAAGTAGAGGAATTAGATAAAGAGATTTGTGATTTACCATGCTTTTGTATGTCCCGGCAGCATATTTTTTCTTCAGCACTGCTACTAAATCATCAGCATAAAGGTAAGGATAGGTCGGCATCCCTGACATAGTAAAATACATAATTAATTGACAGGGGGTATACTACACAAAGATCAATGAAGTCATGTTGGCATAATCCAAATCAAACATGGAAATCATGTTATTGAGAACAGACACTCAACAAGGTAAACAACAATTACATAATTTCTAGGAACTTCGAAGAAAGTGACAACTGGGGGTAAGAAGTCACAAACAGGGGAAGAAGACTAACCAAGGACTCCAGGCCCGCCATGATCAGAATAAAAGATAAAAATTTGGTCATCGGGACCACTGTCAACCACTTTGCCGCTTCCTCCTGACAGAGCTGTCTTATTACCCAATAAGACAGCAAAGAAATTATTCACGGTAACATCCTCTCCAACATAATCCTGAAAAAGAACAAAAACAATCAATATGTGGGAGAACAAAGTACAAAATTGAAACAGCAGTGTTTATCGGCCAGAGTTTCCTATGACCTGACAGTATCAGCCATTCCATTTTAGGCTTTAAGCAATTTTGCAAAAAACTTGAAGCCCCGTCAAAATGCACATTAGGAAAAAGACAATTTTAGTTTTTCACAATAAATGAAAACACTAAAAATTGATTTTGAGTTTGTTGCTAATCTGTACAGCTCACTATTAGAATTGGCCTTTACCTACCATGTCAAAGTTAGAGAGAATATTCAAATACTAGCCAGCACTACGAAAATAAATAAAAAATAAAGAATGAAATAAAGAAAAAGGAACTCATTCTTCTATGACAACTGATGGTGCTATGCTTGAACTAGAAATGAATAATATTAATCCAAAGAAAATACCTTGGGGACACCAGCATAGACATCTCCCCCTTCGGGATGGTTGATAATAACTCCTCGCCTAGGGTTTTCTTCACTGTAAGCAATATCATCATACATAAATACGATTATATTTTCATCCTTCAATCCTCCTTTCTTCATAATTTGATATGCATGGCATATGTCAGCCTACGAGATTCAGATCGAAGAGGAGTTATTCTACTACTAATTTTAAGTAGAAGTGCTTTAGCAAGGGATTATGTTGGTTTTTGTTGGACTTATTCAGTATAGCCATGCTGTACTATCTTTTGGATTTGAACTGCTTTTGCAAAGAAACAAAAGCTAGTACCCCATCTTGGCGTAACGGTTTCAAAATAAAAATTTAAGTACAATTTCATCCACAAATTGCAAAATTGCACCTTTATTCAGGAAGGTGAAACTGCCAGGATATGGAAAAATCACAATCAGAAAAATATATTGGGTATTCCAATTTGCTCCTTTTTGCGTTTACTTGGTACCTTTGGCATGCTCCTTGGCATAAATAATTAAATGTGCATCACAAATTCAACCAAACCCTTTATTTCAGCCTAAACTTAAAATGGAGTGAATGCATATCTCAAAATATCTTGACAGAATTTTATTTCACCCTTTATATAAGCTCAAAATATCTTGAGTTTCATCCATAAAGTACAAAAAGAAAAGAATAATGTAAAAAGAAAAAGAAATTGGAATGGAGGGAGCAACTGTTACAGAATTTCATATCAAATTAGTCAAAAGCTTTTTAAGAAAAAATTTCCACTTAGTCTCTGAGAGCTAAGATAGAAGATTAGCAGAAATAATATGCATAAAACCTATCCTAATCATCACCAAACCTCTATTTCCTCCAAACTTAGAAAAGAAAATTATAATTATGCAAGACCTAAAATAAAAATAAAACAACTTACCACAAAACCCTATAAATCATCTGATTAAAATTAAGCAAGAATATCATACCTGGTGCCTGTAGTTGCCGTAACCATTGGAGCCAGCGATGAGCACGGCCCACCTGGTCCCGACCGAGTCATCATCACCGCTTTGCTCCGTTAGATCCGACGGGAGGCGGATTAACGGGTCGGGTCGGGAATCCGCGATTGAGGCCGCGATGAGGAAGAGGATGGTCGCGCTAACCGCGAGCGAAGGAGCCATGGATTGGATGAGGCAGCTGATTCTGTTGTCCGGAGGGTGTCTCAGAGAGAGAGAAAAGTAGAGAACTTGTTAGGCCCGGTAGATGGCAAGCACTATGACTTGTGACCTTATAAAAAGGCGGGAGTAACGGGAGTTTCTCTTTCGGTCCGGATATTATGTGGCGTAGACGCGTAGTGGTTAAAAAAAAAACATTTCTGTGGCCGCGCGGCGTGAATTAGGACTGTCGATTGATATGGTCTGTGTTTTATTCATTAAATTTACATCTGTATCTTACACGGTTTAAACTAATTGTTATGAATTTAATAAGTAATGTTATTATAATATATTAATATAATTGAGTTGTTTTGATATCAAAATTCTATATCATAACTAATCAAGTAAACTATTTTAATAATAATATATTATTAATATAAAATAATTATTTAGACCATTTATTTGTTACATGTCCCACTGCCTCAGTCATCAGGACATGAATAGCAAATCATAACTCCTTCCAATTTAATTGTGAATACATTACTGACATTTGGATGTTAGACGCATTGATCCCACTTAAAGACAAACCATTAATTGAATTGATTAAGGCTGCCACAATATGGATAATTTGATTAACTAGAAATAAATTATGTTTTACTGATAATATTGTACCAACATTAGATTATATAGATTCAAATATTATATCTTTAGCCTCTTATTGGTGTAAATCTAATGCAGATGACTCTTACTTTAAACTCTCCTTAATATTACCAATGGATGTTACTCAATTGTCTCAGGCGGGTCCTCTTATAACCCTCTCGGAGATTGATACCTCCACAGATGAAAAAAGCTCTTGGGATTTCGAGGAAGAACCCTATCTTGGGTTAGAGGATTCAGACCTCCGGGATTACCTTAGAGACAGAGAGGAATTGGATGCAGCAGATGCAGCCTATTTGCAATCCTCTAACCCCAATTGTTTCTTTATCTCATGCCAGTTCTTCTACAGCCAATTAGTCACCTTCACGTTATTTCTAATATCTAGACTTTGTTGAATGATGTATCTCTTGCCTTGTGTAATACTCTAGGTACCTGCAGTGCTCTGATTGCCTAACAATCAAAGTATTATTTTGTTGGTTAGATAATCAGATTGATTCGGTTGGTTGTCTTGTAATAATCCTAAGACATATTTTGTATGATCAAAGTAGTTTCTAATGAAACTGGTGGTTTTTAAATCACTTTTATCAAAAAAATATATATATATAGTTAGGCTGGGGTGCTATGGATAGCATAGTGGTCTCCCGTGCTGCGGCTCAATATTCAAGTTTTCAAAATCCAAACGGTCAATCCGAACCGTTCATTGTTTAATCCGTATTGAAATGTGCTTGGAGACCAAATTTTATATTTTTTGGAATTTTTTTGTTATTTATTAAGATGGTTTGAAATTGCTGTTTTCCAGTGGTGCAGAATTTTAATAAAAACAGTGATTTTTAAACCATCTTAATAAATAGCAAAAAATTCCAAAAAATATAAAATTTGGTCTCCAAGCACATTTCAATATGAATTAAACAATGAACAGTTCGGATCAACCGTTTGGATTTTGAAAATTTGAATATTGAGTCGTAGCACGGGAGGCCACTAACTATATATATATATATATATATATAATAATAATAATTATTATTATTATTATTATTTTTGCTCGTGCTATGTACATATTTCATTTTTTTTTTAACATTTTAGCTAAAATATCAAATTTAATCCGAAACTGATCCTTAATCTGCTATGATGATCTCAAATATAATTTGCATTTTAATTCATAAATTCTTATTAAGTTTAAGGTCACATATATATCTTAATAAGTTCACCTATATTTATACTGAAATTCCATTCAAATCCGAACTGTTCTCCACTCTTGTACTAGTTTTTTTTTTTCTTTCTATTTTTATCTACTAATCATAAAATCACTATTTTCTCTTTATTCTCATTTACTAACTTCAATTGCTTTGTTTTTATAATAATTCTTACACGATCCAAGCACACATGTGTAATTGTTCTTTCTCTTGTATCTTTTCTAAGAGAAGTCAATCCAGATTACTATCCATTTACTATTTGTAGAAATAAACAAAAATATACTATAATGACAGGTTTTATGGTAATAAAACGGGCTTCAGCTTTTATTAAAAAAAAAATACTATAATGAATTAATGATTCTTTTAAGCTGTAATTCATGTACAATATATATAGTGCATTATATTGAATTTTTTTTAAAAGTCATCCTTCACTCTGCCTCATTTGTATTTAGCAAAAAAAATTTTAAGTTATCTTTCTTCGTCTCACTTTAGAAAGAAAGAAAAAAATAACAAAAACCTTCGAAGTTTCGAAGCTTGATAAAAAAGAAAGAGTGAGTCTATGGTACTATGCATATCACGGGTTGGATCGTAATATAGCTCAATATTCGAACTGTTCATCTTATTCTCCATATTAATATGTGTTTGGAGATCAAATTTTATATTTTTTGAAATTTTTTTACTATTTTTTTTAGATATTTAGAAAATTACTTGATCTGAAAATTCTGGACCATCCAAAAACAATGATTTTCAATAAATCTAAAAAAATAGTAAAATTTTTTTAAAAATATAAAATTTGATCTCCAAACACATTAAAATTTGGTCTCCAAACACAGTGATTTTAATGTGAAATCTTGTTACCTCCCTCTTCTACCCTCTTTTTTTTTTCTCGGATCAGAATTTAAAATTCAATATTTTTTTAACATCGTCCAATTAACTTCAATTATCTTGATCTTCGTTTTAAATAATTATCAATCATCTAAGGCATCAATAAAAAATAAATAAAACTTATATCGTAGGTATATTCATTATGCGCCAACTACATGTACAAAATAATTATATAAAATTTCATGTAATACAATTTTTTCGTTTCTATTCTTATTGAAGTCGTTATTATAATTTCTCTTACATGCACGCTTTGTACTTGTTTCCATTATCATAAATGTTTATGGGGAACAAGAAATTTTCTTAAATATGACAAGATTGAATTGTATTCATGTAGAAAATCTTATTACTTCAATAACGCTAAAATATTCCACCGAAAATTCTATGAATACGCCAAAAAAACAAATAAAATTTTAAAAGATAACCAAATATAATCTGAATTTTCAAAAGTATCCAAATCAACAAAAAAAAATTCTGGTTTTACATTGTTAGGATCCGTTCTGCCACATACTATTCACCGTGAAAAATAAAAATTTACTCATAGCTAAGTTTTTATTTTCACTGTAAACAGTAAAATTTAGTTCAAAATTTTTTATTCTCACATCTATTTTTATTTCCTACTGGATTACCGAACGGATCCTTAAACCGGAAAGATATTGGCTCGTGCAAAGTTGCCCTAGCAAGATATTGGCACGTGTCAGTACGTTGCTCGACTTTTATATATTGGTATTATATTAAATGTGCTTAAATATATAATATAAAATAATGAGAATGCAGTCCTTGTTGACTGTCAGCTCCCGTTTTGACCTCCTATAAGGTGTACTTGATCTTTTAATTGGATTTCACAATTTTGGATATTAAACATCATTTTAACTTAAATTTTTTTTCAAATTTTATTTTAAAAAAAAAAATTCAGTATTGAAACTAAAAACCGAAAAAAAATATTCCAAAAATGAACTATAGTGTAGCTATAGCACCGTTATAATATTTAAAACACTGATTTAAAAATTTAAAAATTAATTTTAGAGATGTGAAGATTTAAATATTTTAGTTCTTCTGATTTCTAAACAATAATTAACAGTTATTTAGAAATTCATTTCAATTTCAATTTCAATCGTTGGGATGAAAGTAATCTATCAACGATAATATTCGAAATTGTCCTCCGTCATTAAAATACTGCACGTCTTCGTGTTTTAATTTGCACGGAGAATAGAATGATGCTACACGCTCGGCTATAGAAATCCATTATTGATTATTCGCGGAAGATCCAGAGGTCAGAAGGAATCACTTGATTGACAACTGGGATCCAATGTCGTTGTCAGGGAGGGGGCTCACTCGTGTGCGGATCCGTGGCTGATAAGTAACCGTCCGTATCTATCATTAAATGAATCCACCCCGTCTATATTATCAAGAGGAATAGATTCTGCCGACATTTTTATTAATATCCAATATTTAATATATTTTACTGCAAATAATTTATTTTTGGTCAATTATTAAAAAATAAAAATACTCAAACCGTAATATTTTCTTGCAGCTTGGATATATATGTGTGTGTATATATATAGAGAGAGAGGAGGGATCGGATGACATTCTTTTTCGGTAATATCAGATTACACCGTGCGTTTTCAAAGTCCAAACAGTCGATTCAAACCGTTCAATTTGATAGATATGTTAAAAATGTTCTTGCATATCAAATTTTATATTTTTTCTGAATTTTTTTACTATTTATTAAGATGGATACAAAAATTCAACGATCTGAATATAACGATTTTGTTAAATACTTAATAAATAGTAAACAAATTCAGAAAAATATAAAATTTGATCTGCAAGCACATTTTAACATGTCCATCAAGTTGAACAGTTTGGATCGACTGTTTAGGCTTTGAAAACTTTGAAAATGCACGATGTTATTTGATGTCACCAAAAAATGATGTCATCCGATCCCTCCTCATATATATATATAGGATTTGGCTAATATGCTATGGGTAGCTAAGAGGCCTCCTGTGCTATGGCTCAATATTCGACTTTTCAAAATCCTAACAGTCGATCCGAACCGTTCATCTTGTTCTCCATATTAATATGTGCTTGGAGACCAAATTTTACATTTTTTGGAAATTTTTTACTATTTTTTTAGATTTATTGAATATCGCTGTTTTTTATGGTCCAGATTTGTCTGAAAAACAGCGATTTTCAATAAATCTAAAAAAATAGTAAAAAATTTTCAAAAAATGTAAAATTTGGTCTCCAAGCACATATTAATATGGAGAACAAGATGAACGGTTCGGATTGACCGTTAGAATTTTGAAAAGTCGAATATTGAGTCGTAGCACGGGAGGCCTCTTAGCTACCCATAGCACCGTAGCCAAGTCATGTATATATATATATATATTGCACTATAAAAACCCCATTGCACTATATCTCTTTAAATAATTATATGATATGGGTAATACTTGAATAACCTCTTAGACTTTTGAAATAAATTAATATCAGTTGTTGTATGTCTACCGTTAATAGAAAACTTAAACTGAATTTTTGAGACACTAGACAATATTTTTTTGCAATTCTGATTTTGTAGGGTGCCTAGGGATGATCCCCATGATCCTCGAGGACAGGTCCTGACTGTCTTGTCCCCCTCCCCCTTCCGAATTAGAGTCATACATGCAAATCTGACTTTTCTAGCCAAAGTTATGGCTGTTTAAAGTTTTTTTTTTTTTTAAAACAATTCTTCCGTGCAAAAATACCGATAACACACTGATGCTTTATGCTTGGCTTAACGATGACAGAAGTGCATCAATGTTTCATTGCCAAAATATCGATAACGCACCCATGCTCTCTAATCGATCATAACTTTATTATTGCCAAAATATTGATGACGCACCTATACAGATTAGCCATAACTCTATTTTTTTGCGGAATTTTTTTTATCATCTTTTTTCGCCTCCGAAATCGTCTTCGGTTTCTCTCTTTGACATCTGGTGATTTTGAGAGGGAGGAGAGAGAAACGGGATTTTTATAGTGCAAAAACAAAAAAAAAATAATCCCAAACCGTAATAAAATATTGTTGTTGGGGTATTTTTAATAAAAGTTAAAAATATGATTTTTTTTTGGTAAAATATATAAAAAGTTGGATATATATAAAAATGCCGGTAGATTCTGTGTTTTTTTAATTATTATTATTTCTTATTTTGTTTGTTTTTGTCTGGTACAGTGGAATCTAGATATTTTGCATCCTGCCAAATTAGGGGAATTTTATGAATACCCCCTCAAAAATTCTTATTTTCCTTCTAGAAGACATAATATTATTTACCCCTCTAAATTTGAAATACTCACAAATTTATCTATTCTATTTCCTCTTATCTTAAAATTCATATTAAATTAGGATATACTGATTTTGTCATTCATTAAAAAAAAATATAAGATACGTAATATGTTTAAAAATATATTAATTTTCTTATTAGTCGGTTTTCGAGGACGAGTGATTTATTTTTCTACTTCTTACACATACACAAGTATATATTAGTGTTCATAAGTCAGAAGTAGAGAAATGAACCATTTGTCATCGAAAACCAATCAACTATAAAACTAGTATTTTATGTTAAAATGCTACATATTTTTTATTTTTTAATAAAAAGACAATAAAATGGATAAATTTGTGAGTTTTTGAAATTTATAAGAGTAAATATAATAATATGAGAATACTAAAGTTTTTGGGAGACATACGCAAAATTGCCCAATCAAATTACGACCCGAAACTTTCCGAACCTGCCGGACCTCAAAAATAAAAAAAATTATAAAAAAAAATCTGATATTTTGGTGAGAATTTACTGGTTTAGAAGAGGTTGAGAGATAATTGCAATTTAACAATAACAAATAATTAAAGGGGCCAAAAGAGGTCGCTATCAGGTCGATTAATGCTTAAGGAATCTTTCTTTGCTTGTGATATTTTCCTACACCAAACCTCGCATTATTTGTTTATTACTATTCTGAATTCTCTAATGATTAAGCTATTCCCTGTCTTCACTCCTCAATCCTCTGTGCTCATTTTTGCGTTTATATTAATCAGAAGCTTGCTTTTGTTTCTCACCGGTGTCAGCTTAGATTATTCAACTCCTGATCAAGCACTAGGTTTTTCATATATATTTTTTGAGGAAAAAATAAGAATTCAATCCTTATTAGTTATTTGTATAATACTTTTTTCATTCGCATTTGCAAGCAATTTGACACTTTGATTATTGATAGGACTTGGTGGGAATCTGCTTTAAGTAAGGATTGCTATATATCTAGATGACACGAAGTCAACATTTAACTTTAACAAGACTGACGATGTGTATAGTTGTGTTGACAATTTCAAAATTCTCAATTGGAGTTGGTTCAGAGGAGGGATCGAGTTACAACATTTTTTGAGTTATAACAAGTATTATTTACATTTTCAAAGTTCAAATTATCGATCCAAACCGTTAGATGTGATCTCTACAATAAAATGTGTTTGGAGACCAAATTTTACATTTTTTGGAATTTTTTTACTATTTATTAAGATGGGTATAAAATTCAATGGTATGAATTTGACTAGTTTTTGTACCCACTTTAATAAATAGTAAAAAAATTTCAAAAAATGTAAAATTTGGTCTCCAAGCACATTTTATTGTAGATATCACATCTAACGGTTTGGATCGACAATTTGGACTTTGAAAATATAAATAATGCTTATTGTAACTTGTTGTAACTCAAAAAATGTTGTAACTTGATCCCTCCTCATGTTGGTTTATACTAAGCTATACTCTGTCTTTTTTTTTTTTCCAAAATATATATATATATATATATATATATATAAGAAAGAAAAAATAAAGAAGATAGGCTCTTAACTTTTATAATTGCAACCTCTCTCTAGCACAACTGACTGATGCTTTCTCATTCAACCGTTCAAAATTTTGGAAATTACATATGTTCCCTCATTGGTGAATTTTTTTGTTGTTTTAGAAAGTCTCAAGGTGCTCTTAATTTTTCTTTTGAAACGGGAGACTTAATTATCGCCATTAATTTTTCTTTTCGAACCAATGGACCGTTGCTTCAATTGTCACGGAAGTACTCTCAAATCCCAATCATTCAATTTATTTATCAGTGCTGATTCAATTGAGGCGGTAGCTACTCTTTTCTCGCAATAAGTTCGGCGGCTTTTCTCAGATATTGACACCCAGCTAGGGGTGCAAACGGGTTGGATATTACCCGACCGTATCTGACTCCGTATCTGAAAATTTAATATTGATATCCAACATCTGAATATCTGTGCGGATACGGATACGAATATGGTTTTGAATTTTAATTGTTCGTATCCTAATAGTAGATATATATTATGAGGAGGGATCAAGTTACAACAATTTTTGAATTACAATAAGTTACAACAATCATTTTTTACATTTTCGAAGTCCAAATTGTCGATCCAAACCGTTAGATGTGATCTCCACAATAAAATGTGCTTGAAGACCAAATTTTATATTTTTTGAAATTTTTTTACTATTTATTAAGATTGATACAAAAACTAGTCAAGACCATTGAATTTTGTACCCGTCTTAATAAATAGTAAACAAATTTCAAAAAATGTAAAATTTGGTCTCCAAGCACATTTTATTGTAGAGATCGCATCTAACGGTTTGAATCGACGATTTGGACTTTGACAATGTAAAAAATACTTGTAACTTGATCCTTCCTCATATATTATATAATTTAATATGTATTTTCAAAAAATTATGTCATTCACTATTATAAAAAATAGATATCTGTATCCGTATCCGGTTAATATCCAATCTAATCTGCATCCATCTAATATCCGATCCGTATCCATATCCGAAAAATAAAAACGGATACGGATACGGATATAGTTTTACCACTATCCGATCCGTATCCGATCGGTTTGCACCCTCCACCCAGGTGACATGTGATAATTATATTTATAGAAACACCCTTGTAACAATCTTTATTAGTTTAGTTTGTTCGCATTAGCTCTTACTAATTGGTACAACTAATTTTAACATCACCAAGAATGAGATAGCAATAAACTTTGTATTAATTAATTAGTTAATAAGGTAGCGTATGAAATATTGCAATGAATATAAAAGCAGTGCCCAAAAACTAGGGGGTTCCAATATGATATGCCAACTAAATTAGTCTACGAGGAAATCATAAATTAAACAATGCTGACAAGTAAACACTTTATCATGTACGCAACAACAAAAGGCACAGTAGAAATCCAAAGAAATGTCTATTTCATCTGTTCATGGCACAGTAGAAATCCATCCCTTCACAATCAAACATCAAACATCTTATCTTTATCAATTGAATATCCAGCTTGCTAATTCAAGCAACAAATGGGAGGAAGGAAGCTTACGGAAGTAAATACCATTTTGGAATCTAGTGGGTATCTAGTGGTCAACTGGAACACGCATAACCACCCAATTCTTTTGTGACACTCACAGTGTTGAAATATGAGCAACTTAGTTCAGGTACAAATCTTTTAACAAAAAATCCATCCATATTTGTTTAATTTAGACCTGACCAAGTATATACTTTGTTGGGGCAGAACCCATTTTTCCATGTCATATATCGATACGTTTGAGAACCCCTTGAAAGATATATGGGAACCTTCCTCTCTCTAAATCTTGTGGATACTGCACCCAGCCTCTTCTACGTTGAAATTCTCTTTCCAGTTCTCAAATAGGGTTCCTCCAAACATTATTTGTTTTATGCCTACATAACTGCAGAAAGAGTTGAAAACCAAAATGATGATTAATTTGCCTAGAATGGGTATTCAAGCTTGATCAACACTATACATCATGGAGGAAAGCATAGCTTGAGTTGCTTGTTCAATAGAATTGTATTGCGTACCCAATAAGTATAGAATTACAATTATAAATCTAAACATTCTCTAATAGGACTGAGACTTTATAAACTTAGGTAAATAGTAGTTAAGTGCTCTACTGATACCATACCAACCACAATGGTCAATGGAATATGTTTAAGTACCTACAAGTGTGGTAATCCTTCATAAAAATAACAGCCAAGAAAATTATATATAGGATAACATATCGAACTTCAAAAAACTTCTACAAGCATATAAAAATGAAGTAGAGAACATACTCAGAACTAATTGTGACTAGAGCATTAAGCAGCACATCCAATAGCAATGGTTCAACTGTGCCAATGTCAACCCTGTTATTTTCAGAAAAGGAAAAACAAAGAAGTCACAGTTAATTTATTAGTATCTGACATGAATGGCTAAAGTCCTGAGTCTTGATACAAAATCAGTGAAGCTCATCAGTATACTACAGCTACACCAGTTGGTGCCAACCAACTTCTATTTCCAAGAATTAGCTCTCTCTTTTGGCTACACTAAGCTGGTCAATACTGGAACAAACTTGCTCATCTGATAAGCAACACCTGGCCTCCCGTGTCCTAACTTCATAGAACAAAACAAAATAACATCACATGGAAATAAAAAGAGAAAATGATCTCACCATACGCGTGCAATATTATCTTGGAGCTCAAAATCTCCAATATTGTAAAAAGTTGACGGAGTTGCATTTGCACCTTCTACCGGATCATAGGCTGGTATTTTTGTATCCATTGGTCCCTGTGACAGCTATTCGACAAAATTTCCGTGTCAATACCAACCATGATTTATAAAACCAATAATTATTTAGTAGTACCTGCATGTTCATGGAATTGCACCCGCCGAGGCGACCAACAATATGCCAACATCTAATAGCCTGACAACAAAAATCCTCTTCAGATATATTTCAGAACTGCTTTATTATATAAAATGAATATGAGAGCCACTTCAGTGTATTATCTTACATCACATATTAAGGTTATGTCCTTAGGCAATGGAGCATTGTGGAATTCAACCCAGATGTATGAATTGGAAAAGGCAAACCTACATAAAAGCTGGAAATTTTAAGTAAAAGGTATAGCTTGTATGGGACTTGAATGTCAATATCAATATAGAAAAAAGGCCACACATAGGCACACATGCATGCATTCTATATAAAATTTACAATACGTATAGAAGTTAGAAGGAGACTCAGTAAATTACAATCCAGACAAACTGCTATGACGTATTGGTGAGTACAGTCAAATAATAAATTATAGTCAGTTTTCTCTGTTCATTAAAACCAAAGTATTTTATGCTTCTGACTTCCAAAAACCAAAGCATAGATTCAATTACATTACCGAAGTATTTTATGCTTCTGACTTCCAACAACCAAAGCATATAGATTCAATTACATTTTGAAGGAATGAAACCAAACGTGAACTCATCTCACTTGTTAAATGTAACTTTCGGGGCAGTGGTAGAGCCTGTTTTTGTCTGCAGTATCTTGTTCCTCTTTTTCTTTATTCTCTCTTCGATCTAATAAAATACAAACAGACACTTTACAAATCCATAAGAAGGTTAAATAAATCAGACTATTACCCCTAATAATCACAATGTAGTTACTCAGATAATCAATATACGAGATCAGATCAAAGGACTGATGGTTATTAACAAACTTTTAGTAGCCATCACTAGCTTCAGCGCACTTTGCACACAGAGTGACAAACACAGTATCCACATTTTCAATGAAGATTACTACATCTGTGAATTTAGAGAGAGAGAGAGGAGAGATTGCTCAAATGTAGTATCACACACTGTAAATGAAAATTACTACAATCTGTGCATTTAGAGAGGGATTACCCAAACGTGGTATCACACAATCATTGGAAATAACTACATATGTGCATTTCGAGAGAGAGAGAGAGAGAGAGAGAGAGAGAGAGATTACGCGATCTCGACCCTTTTGAGGGTCCTTCAGGCAATTATTGAGAATATCAGCAAACTCAGGGTCCTTATCGTAATTTTCTTCTCCTATTCCATCAGTATCGAAATCCGAATACATCCCCGTACTTTCCCCATCCGCCACTCCGTCTCCTACAATTCCTTGAGCAAACGGAAACTTGGTTGGATCTGTTTCTTCTTCTCCATTGTTTTTGGGGTTTAGGAAGGGTTCTAAATGACTTGAGGTTTGCGACCTAATGGAGAGCTTATTTGCTTTGAAACGGAAGAAGGGGTTAGAAAAAAGCACGGAGGGGGTGGATAGAAGGATGCTGTTGTTATTCCGGTATGGAATAACGGCAGGAATAGTGAGGAATTCTCGGATAAGCATTCTGCTGTTCGTTTTTCTCTTCAATCCAACTCGGTGCTTCTATAGTTCTATTGTCAATATCCGCGCTCGGATAGCGACGAATACTGGATACGGGCTTTCGAAGGCCAGCCTGTCGGCTTGTGTCCTTCGATAAAACACGGTCCATTAGGCCCAAACGTTTGTGGGACCCACCGGCCAGCGAGACGGGTGAAAACGGAGGGAATGTGGTGCGGAACGGATATTAGAATTAGATGGATCCTAACACAGATTGAAATTTAGTTCGTTTATAATTTTATCTTGCATGCTCCCACCTTTTTTTTTTTTTTCCTACCATCCTCAAAAATCAGAATTAAATGAATACCACTCAAAAAATCAAAATTCAGATTCTGCCACATTTGCATTGTGGATCTACAGACGGATCGCCAACCCATTCGCAGATCCACGGTGCAAACGGGTCGGTGCACAGATCTACGGTGCGAACCGGTCACTCGAGCGGTCATGGCGCAAGCGTGTCAAAGCTAGTGTGTCAGTGTGCAGATCCATAGTGCGAACGGGTCGCTCAAGCAGGTCAGTCCGCAGATTCATTTCATGAACGTGTTGGCGATTCGTCCACAGATCCATGGTGCGAATGTGGCGGAATTTGAAATCTGATTATTCGAGTGGTATTCATTTAATTCTGACTTTTGAGGGTGGTAGGAAAAAAAAAGCACCTTCTCTCTACACACACAAATGACAACTTTGTGATATGAGAGGACCAATGTTTTTATTGTTTTCATGGCATGTTAAGTAATATGTAAATTTTGTGAAAATGAAATTTTTTAATATGAAAATAAAAATTTAATTTGTCAAAATCATTTAACTCGTGAAATTTTTAAAATATAAGTGTTCGAAAAATGTATGAAAAATTTGATAGGAAGTTGGTTTTTAAAAATTAGTCTTGTATTTTGTTTAATTAGTTTTAGTTTTGTGTGTGATTGATTATTGTTGTAAAGTTGAAATGTTGTTTGAAATTATTTTTAGTCGTGTGTTTCAATGTAATTTGTATTAAATGTAATTTAAACTATGTTAGCTTAATTACAATTTAATAAATTTAGTAAATATGTGCCAGTATGATAGACATTTTTCCCATACAGGTGTTACACTGAATACCAAATCTTGCTAGTGCAATAAAATTTAAAACAACATTTCAACCACATTACACAAACATGAATCACATTACACAAACATGAAACTAAAATACTGTGAACACTGAACTGTGCAAGTATAACTACTTAAAAATCATTCTTTCTCGACACCAAAATCAAGAAACTTTAATTAAAAACAATTAGCACCAAATTCACCCTCTGACACTAACATTCATACATAAATTCATTCTTAATATCATGGCACCATGGCACATTCATTCTTACAAAAACAATGTCACATACAAAGGTGGATCTAGAATTTTGATCGGGAATAGACACAAAATATCGACAAGACAGCATGTGTGTCGGTTACGTGCCGTGACTTGCGTGTCCCAGTATTATGACCATTCACATGACGTGACTATCTTTAGAAAATTTGGCACGATACGACATGACACGTGGTCAAGTGAGTCACGTGTAATTAGAACCGTTAGATTTTGATCGAATGGTGAATTTTGAATAGATTATCTAAAATTATGAAAAAAATAGTTAAACGTGACAAATATGATTAGAGGTGGAGGCAGACTTTTAAGTTATGAGGGTCAAGTCTTAAAAGATTCGTATGGGGGTCAATCTTATTAAATTTTCGTAAAAATATGGAGGTCAATTTTATAGTATTCATAACATTTACTCTAATGTTACTCTAAATTATACCCCTATTCATCACAAGTAGATCCGCTTCTGAACGTGGCCGATCGCGTGTAGCCACGACATGAGTAACGTGTTTTGACCATCCTTCTAAATTTGGTCACGACACAACACGTGATCCAGGTCACAACAAGGTACATACTTAGATCTCTTGTAGCGGATCTCTTTTATCTCCTTGCGAATCAACAATTCTTTTGAGTTGAGTAGCGAATCGGACTGCATTTTTTTTCTTTATTTTATGCGAATTAGTTTGGATTGACTTTCTTTTTTGTGCAATTTTCTTCTATTGGACCATGAATTATATTCAGGGGTAGACACAAGTATAAAATAATAAAGTGTTCATCAGTTCAATTCGGTTAAAACCGAAATAAAAATAGACAAACCAAAGTTTTATTTGATTTCCAAAAATAAAACCGAACCGACCGAATTAAACTTAGCAATCAATTAAAACCAAACCAAAATAAATTTTGATTTGTTCAGTTCAACGAAACAAATTGAAGTATATTAATTTGCAGTTTGTTACTGAGCCATTGAATCATTGAAATAACTTGTAATTAGAGCACATTGAATACATAATAAAGTAAAATAATTAACCAATGACATAAAATATTCTATGATTTGTACTTTATTACAGAGCACATTGAAGAAATAAAGAATCAAAGCTAATAAACTGCAAATAAAAGAAATTAAGAATACATATATTACATAGAAAATCATATAACTTCAGTGCCTTCAAAACAAAATTATAGAGAACCCGGATTAGTCACATATACTGCACATACAAACGGAAGTAAAAAAATTTAACTAAACTAAGATATTTAAAACGTGGAATGAATAAATGTATGTTAGATTATCCATTTCCGGAGATACGAATCTGCTGATATTCTTATAAAAATAACAACTTTCTGCTCTTCATTTGTGTGTCTATCTCTCTCTTTAAAAGAGAAGGAGAGAAAGGGAGAAGAGAAAAGGTAGAGAGATAAAGAGGATAGCAAGGAGAGCAGCAAATTAGAATAATAGCGAATTTCATTCCCATTTTCGGTGACCTTAAGTTCCTTCTTGACCAATACTCTTGAACCTAGTATTTGTGAAAATCTCCAGTTCCACAAGAAGGAGCATAATATTCAGACATGTATGAAAAAATAATAAAAGATGAAGTAAATTAAGAACAACAAGCACAGATGCACAATGTATGATTTCCAGGCACCTTGATTTATCATATCCTAGGCTATTTTGTTCATAATCCATATATAATTCATACTGGCTTGGCTAAAACAATTAATCGAAATCAGTTTTCAATTGAAATGAAAGACAATAATTTTAGAAGTGAATAAATAGATGAAGAGCAAACAAAATGAATAATTAATATATATAAATCTATGATATAAAAAGAGAGACTAAATCGCAAATAAGAACATAAGCACATGTAGAGTTTGGTTTAGCATACCATTAATTATCATATTTTTTTTTCCCATCTACAATTATAAGTATATTGGTATTGAATTGGGTATTTATATGGGTTTGAAGTTAGAAAATAATTTGGATCTGTCGCCCATCAGATTTAAATTTGCTTCTAACGGGTTCGGTTTGCTTTTTAGAATTTGTATGCATCGTTTTAATATTTGTACATGTTTACTTTAATATTCGTATAGATCTAGCGTGAATAAATTTTAAAACAGATTGAACAGAGTTTGGGTATGTTAGGCATCGAACTAAATTTTTTTTTTTCCATCTGAGTTGTAATTTGAATTTGATAGGTAAACTATAATCATGCGCTACCCATATAGTATGAAGTCTGAATTGGATGTAGAAATTAATTTTTATTCTACGAGAGTATCCACAATTCAATCGATTATTAGTATTTTTAAAATCAAATCGTGTAAAGTTCAGACTTTTTTTCAATTTTTTTCAACTCATTTATTCTTAAGTCAGCTGAGCTAATTAGCATTCCTACTCGCACATCGCTTCCTCTTCTGACGTGTCTATTATCTCCGTTCAGCCACTTACTTCCCATCTGGACCCGGTGCTAATTTCGATGCACCGCGGAAGTTCTAGATCATTTCAATAAAAAAATCCCAATTACCAAAAAGAAAAGGGTAAAGGAAAATCCACCCCATCGATTCCGATTCCGACCCCGACCCGACCACCCTCTCTGTCTTTTCTGGCGCAGACTCCTCTTTCTCTCCGAGTCTCTGACCCTCCATTTCCTGTCCAACAGATCCGGTGTGGGGGACATACATACGCAGAGATGGATCTGCTACCAGCGGAGGGCCCACCAATGATGAGCACAATCAAGCGAGGCGGTTTCCGATCTCTGAAGCTGGTGAGTGTCGCCATGGATGAGGTCTTGGCACAGGAGCCTGTAGGCGCGGTCTACGGTGTGCTGGACAACGGTCTCACCTACTATGTCCGCTCCAATCCCAAGCCTCGCATGCGCGCCGCTCTGGCACTCGCCGTCAAGGTCGGGTGAGTTTTCTACTCTCGATCAAGCTTAGATTGGCTAGCTCAGAGGTCGAATCTGTTTGGTTCTCATACTGAAACAATGCTGCTCAGTTCCATCGGTTGATTAGCCTGAGAAGTACAGGAGGGAAGATTATGGGATTACAAGGAACGCATTTTGTCAAGTAAATCAACTTAAGACGGGATTGGTTCACCTGTTCGTTATAATGTCTGTTTGTTGTGTATTTTACTCTGTTATCGACAGTTGTTGATTTGTTTGTTGAACTGTTCAGTGTGAATGGATAGAACCAAGTATAACTCACTTAACAGAGGCATATCCATGATGCTATAATTATTGTTATTTTAATTACTCGCGATAGACCCTGGATTACAAATTATATCTTTGGTACCGTGCAAGTCTGGCTGACTGCAGGTATGGCATGCACTGGACTGTACCGGTCTGGTAGTTTGGTTCAATTTTTACTTGTATTATGGATATAGAATAGTTTGAGGAACAGACCGGGTCTATAAACATCAAGCCATGCCAATATCTATCAAAAAGTTAACAGCTTACACAGGTTCAGCCTATCTGGCGACTGGCATGAAGCCACCTGTGGTTCTGAATTAGCTTAGCTTGGCACTTATACGAGTCGTCTAGTGCGTCGGTTGTTTAGAGACCTAACAAGATATCTGTTTTGCCTTTTATTTTATTGTATCATTATTTTTTATTGGCAGCTCAGTACTAGAAGAAGAGGACGAAAGGGGAGTTGCTCACATAGTGGAACATCTTGCCTTCAGTGCCACAAAGAAGTACACAAACCATGATATTGTGAAGTTTCTAGAAAGTATCGGGGCTGAGTTTGGTGCTTGTCAGAATGCTATGACCTCATCAGAAGAGACTATTTACGAATTGCTCGTGCCTGTCGATAAGCCCGATCTCTTGTCTCAGGCTATTTCTATCTTGGCCGAGTTCAGTTCTGAGGTATGGAAATTTTTTCAATTGTTTATATTATGGTCCTTTTAGTTTATCGGTCTTGTAAAACAGGCAAAATGATGTAAAGTAGCACCAAGGACTCGTGTTCACAGACCATTTTATTTGGTCATATTTGCTTCAGTGAAACTTTGACTTTGAGGTGCTGTGTTATACAGTAGACTGTAGAAACTCTTGAGTGCTGGCAGGTACTTGCTACTGTCTTATTACTAGTGTTAATAGTATTATCTCAGAAAGATAGAGGTTAGTGAATTGAAATCTTATATCCCTGTTTCTAAACACTTGTTCAGTTTCTATAAATTTTTAGTGTTCTTATAATGTAGGTTAGGGTCTCAGCTGAGGATTTGGAGAAGGAACGAGGGGCTGTCTTAGAAGAGTACAGAGGGGGGCGCAATGCTGCTGGTAGAATGCAAGATGCTCATTGGATTCTCATGTTTGAAGGCTCCAAGGTTCTCTCTCCTTGTATCTAATTTTCAGTAGCATTTTGACATGTCAAAGACTTCAGATAAGTTACTAATATTTTTTGAGATGCTTTCATTCAGTATGCAGAACGCTTACCAATAGGTTTGGAGAAGGTCATAAGGGCAGTTACACCTGAGACTGTTAAGCAGTTTTATAAAAAGTGGTACCACCTAAGCAACATGGCTGTTGTTGCAGTTGGAGATTTCGATGACCCGCAGGTTTTGGTTTACTTAAATATTTTTGTTAAAATAATCAAATTAGAAAGGAAACTTTGGGAACACTGCAACTAAGAATTGAGCTATTGAGGGGCCTCATGATTTTGTTTCTTTTCCAATTTCATCCCTCAGATATTGAGCTATTGAGAGAGAGAGCGATTTTTAAAGTCCAAATGATTGATCCAAACCGTTAGAGGTGATCTCCATATTAAAATGTGCTTGGAGACCAAATTTTACATTTTTCTGAATTTTTTTACTATTTATTAAGCCACTTTGAAAACTGCTGATCCAATGGTGGCTTCTGGTTTTACTGTTTTGTTAAGTCACTATTGGATCAGTGGTTTTCAAAGTGGCTTAATAAATAGTAAAAAAATTCAGAAAAATGTAAAATTTGGTCTCCAAGCACATTTTAATATGGAGATCACATCTAACGGTTTGGATCGATTATTTGGACTTAAAAATCGGAAAACGACTTGGTTGTACGGGACCTCAGGAACAATCGATTGTTTATTAGCCTATCTCTCTCTCTCTCTCTCTATATATATATATATATATATCATTATTTTATAGTAAATTTAGTAATAGTTTAAAGCACTAGAAGCTTACTGGTTATGTTGGGTCATTGCAGGTTGTTGTTGATCTGATAAAGACCCATTTTGGTGAAAAATCTCCAGCTAATTGCCCACCACTGCCAATACCGGACTTTCCTGTACCATCGCATGGAGATCCTCGTATCTCTTGTTTTGTTGAATCTGAAGCTGCGGGGGTTAGTTTATTTTTCTTGTAGAAAGTAGACAGGAAACAGAAACTTCCGTATCCTATTCCTTTGGGTTTCTGCCAGTACCAAACCATTTACATAAAAATTTCCCTTGCTTAAAGTAGTTTGGTTCTAGACTCTTGTAAACAAGAGGAAAAAGTCTAAATAATACATGGTGGTAAAGACTGTTATTACTTACTAGAGCAGCTGATTTGTGTATTCAGCGTTCAAAATCTATTAATATTTTATGTTTATTCCAAATGTGTACTGACAGTTAAATTAAAATGACAAAAAAAAAACAGTCAGCAGTTATGATAAGTTGCAAGATGCCTGTGAGTGACATGAAAACAGTGAAGGACTACAGAGATTCGCTGGCAGAGGCGATGTTTCACTGTGCCTTAAACCAACGTTTTTTCAAAATATCCCGAAGGAATGACCCACCGTTTTTCTCTTGTTCCTCTTCTGCGGATGTACTGGTTCGTCCAGCAAAGGCCTACATCATGACTTCCAGTTGCTGTGAGAAAGGCACTTTGGTAGCTCTGGAGTCAATGCTAACTGAGGTACCTTTTGAGTAAATGAAATTCTCAGCTTGTGTTTGCTTAGAGGAATTGGGTGGGAACAAGTGACAGGAAAGAACTTGGTGTTCATTTTTAAGGCCCTTTCTTCTAAGCCCCAATCCTGATCCTTTTCACAGATTAAAATATCTCATCTGGAGTTCCTTCATTCAAGTTTTGTCTTGAAATTAGTTAATTTGGTAATCAGAAGGAGATGACCCAAACCTACAATTTCCTTATTCCTCATAATGGGTGCAAGTTGCTTAAGAACCAACCGAAAAACAGCTGAGAATATTGTCTCCCATGAATGGGGAGTTTCCCTACCAAAATTTTACTTTAGGGCTTTTTCGGTCGAAGTAGTTCTTTACTTATTATTATTTTCTTTTTTTTTTGGTTAGCTTGCAAGGGTTCGGCTTCATGGATTTTCTGAGCGGGAAATATCAATAGTACGTGCATTGATGATGTCAGAAATTGAGTCGGCATATCTAGAACGCGACCAGATGCAATCTACAAGCCTGCGAGATGAATACTTACAGGTTTGTCGGGTCATCTTTTTCCTGTCAACACTTCTTTAGTATATTAAATAATTGAGCTGCTATCTGATATTCTGAAGGTTCTAAGAGTTTGAAGTCATGATTTTTGCAGCATTTTTTCCGGAACGAACCTGTTGTCGGTATTGAATATGAAGCCCAATTACAGAAGACTCTCCTTCCTCGTAAGTTAGAAACTGCCTGTTTCAAGGGGCATGTTTTTTTTCCTTTATTTCTTATGTTGATCCATAATCTGTAACTTTATTTCAATTTGTTTCTTCAGGAAAAAAAAAAATTCTGTATGATTTGTTAAGACATGTCTGTATCTTTAATCTTTTATTACATTTTTCTTTCCCCTTGCCAGACATTTCTCCAGCGGAGGTATCAAAATATGCCATGAATTTTCGAACTACATGCAGCTGTGTAATTAAGGTGGTGGAGCCGAGACGGCATGCAACGCCAGAGGATCTGACCTCAATTGTGTCAAGGGTGAACAAAATGGAGGATCGCAGAACCATAACCCCTTGGAATGAGGAGCATGTGCCTGAAGAAATTGTTGCACAGAGTCCCGAACCTGGGTACTGAACTGTTTCCATTTTGGTACTGTACATGACCTATGTGCTAGTAGATTATTTCTTTGTCAATCAACGTGCTCTTTCCCTCTTTCTTTGTTAATAAATGCCCCAGATGTAGCATTAATTTGTTACCAGCTGGTGCACAGTACTGAATTTGGCTTGACTGGTAGAATATGACAGCACCTGTTGGTAATCATGACCGATATCTATCTTCTATGTATCAAAGCATTGAATATGATATCGATCATTACTTCTTTTTTTTCTGTCAAATAATAGAATATGACGGCTACTGTTGGTAATCATGACCGATATCTATCTTCTATGCATCAAAGCATTAAAAATGATATCAATCATTACTTTTTTCAGTCAAATAATAGAAGAAGGGGAGTACCCAAGCCTAGGAGCAACTGAATTTGTACTGTCCAATGGGATGAGAGTATGCTATAAATGTACCGATTTCCTTGATGATCAGGTTATTATTTTCCTTCATTTATATCTTCTGTTTAATCCTTTAGACGGCTTTTGATGGTGTGGCTCCTAATTTTAATATTTACAGGTGGTTTTTACTGGGTTTGCATATGGCGGTTTATCAGAACTGTCAGAAGATGATTACATTTCATGTTCAATGGGCTCAACCATATCAGGTGAGATTGGTGTATTTGGATATAAGCCATCAGTGCTTATGGATATGCTCGCTGGTAAAAGAGCAGAAGTTGGTACAAAAGTTGGCGCCTACATGCGTACATTTTGTGGTGATTGTTCTCCTACTGATCTTGAAACTGCTCTACAGGTTTGCCTCTTGAAGTTTGAACTATTTTTTATGTATGACATTTTCGCAAAGGGGAAAAAATGTTGGTAAACATACAGGAAGAAGTGTTTGAAGAAATCACATATATCTAACTCTAATATAATATGCTGAAATCTCCCCTAGTAGAAAACAAGGAATAAAGAAGGTGGTGTTTTACCAAGGGTTGGGCTAGTAGTCTAGGCTTAAGTGGCACAGAACCCCATACATTTTGCACACTTTTCTGTTTTTTTACTGATAGTTTGCTGAAGCGCACCATTTTGATGAAATTTCTTCCAACATATGATCCAGCTAGTTTACCAATTATTCACTACAAATGTGGAACCACGGGAAGAAGAGGTTAAGATAGTAATGCAAATGGCAGAAGAAGCAATTCGTGCCCAAGAGAGGGATCCTTATACTGCTTTTGCTAATTGCACGCGTGAAATTAATTATGGCAACTCTTATTTCTTTAGGGTATGTCAAATTCCTCACTACTTCATTATATGGTTACCGTTTGATTGATGTGACTTGATTTCTTAATTTAATTGAGACTTGGAATGATTTGAATTCAGGATGGGGTGCCATATGAACCACCTCCTCCTTTGAAGTTAAAATACATAGAAGTTGATAAATTTCTTTTCTTTTTATGCTATAATTTAGTTCTGTTTACAATGATGATGCAGCCAATTAGGATTGGCGACTTGAAGAAAGTGAATCCCATCAAGGCATGTGAATATTTTAATCGATGTTTCAAGGACCCTTCTACTTTTACTGTGGTGATCGTCGGCAACATTAACCCTTCCATAGCTGTCCCTTTAATTTTGCAATACTTGGTTAGTTTTCATTTGAACTGAGCAATTAGATAAGATAAAAAGAACAAAGGAACAGAATTTAATTTGCATAGAGTTTCATGTTGTGTAGGGTGGAATACCAAAGCCTCAAGAGCCTGAAATGCAATTCAATCGTGATGAATTGAAGGGGCTGCCTTTCAAGTTTCCCACCAAAATTGTCAGGTAAGCCTTTTCTATGTTCGAATTTCATTTTATATTTCTTTTCTTGTTTGATATGAACTCTTATTTGTTCCAAAAACATTGGGAGGATAACAATGCAATTTGTTACGTCTATTATTTGAGGGGCTTCATTTGTGCAGGGAAGTTGTCAGAAGCCCTATGGTGGAAGCTCAGTGCTCTGTTCAGTTGGCCTTTCCAGTGACATTGAAGAATGAGTTTATGGTACTTGTTTGATATTTGTTCTTGTATGTATGCATCTTTAATTCAGATGATTCTGTCATTTACGTGTTTTTTTTGTGTGCTTTCCTGTGACTCAAGATAGAAGAGATTCATTATGTTGGGTTTTTGAGTAAACTTTTAGAGACCAAAATTATGCAAGTCCTTCGCTTCAAACATGGCCAGGTAAATAGTCCTAGCTGTGAAAATCTGATTAAATTTAGTTTTGTTCTCATATTTTGAATATGCTAATTTAATTGAGATTTAATGTCTTTTCCTAATTTGTTAAACTTTCTAGATATATTCTGTGAGTGTCTCTGCCTTTTTGGGTGGCAATAGACCTTCTAGAACTGGGGACGTGCGTGGGGATATAAGTGTCAATTTTTCTTGCGACCCAGACATCTCTACTAAGCTTGTATGTTCAACTTCACACTTAATATATTATGCTGCACTTCTGTCAAATGGATTTGCTTCTAATATTTTTTCCTATCATTTATGAACTTTTTCAATAGGTTGATCTAGCAATAGAGGAGATCTCACATCTCCAAGAAAAAGGACCTTCTGAGCAGGATGTTTTAACTATTCTTGAAATTGAACAACGAGCTCATGAAAATGGATTGCAGGTTTTCTATTAATTCTTTTCCACTCTAAACCATTATACTTTTGGGTATTTATGTTGCCTTGAACTTCTTAATAGGAAAACTATTACTGGTTGGATCGAATTTTAAGGAGTTACCAATCAAGATCTTATGTAGGAGATGTCAGTGCTTCTTTCGAGGTACATCTTCTTTTACCTTATTGCAACTTCCATGGAGTTTTTGAAACAAAACCAATTGACTAGAGATATAAAGTAAAGTTGGCAGATTTCAAGTGCATGTTGATATGCGCTAGTACCCCTCTGACCATGAGCATCTAGTTAGGAGTATGTCTGCAATCGTTGGTTGACAATATTTTTAATTCTAATTTTCTTTTCCTGATTTTTAGACACAAGATGAAGCACGGAACAAAGTAAGGAGAGAACTGACACCAGAATCGGTGAATTTAGCACTACAAAAGCTACTGCCATCACCATGTAAAAAGCAATACACCGTGGTGATTCTTATGCCTAAATCTTCTAGCTTGAAGTTTTTTAAGTCGCCGCCATTTCTTTGGGGGACCAAAGGCTTCGGCAGAGATGCTACGGTTTGAGTTTTCTTCTAAAATTTCCTTTTTTCTTTGCCTTATTTGTATATTTCTATTTGAATATCCAAAGTTACTAATTGTGGGAACCTATGTTGGAATGTGCTTGTTTTCAGATATTAGCAAGTGCAGCTGGTGCGGTGGTCCTAGCTGTCAGTCTATGGAGATATGGTAGAAGCACTTTGCGGTCTTAACAACGATAACAATGTTACGCTATTTTGGTATGATTAGAATTGACCTAATATCATTTTCAGCCATTGGTGTCTCAAGGCTGGAGAAATTTTGCTTATATTACAGCTTGATTTCTAGGAATAATGGTTCTCATTTTGCCCCAGTGACATATTTGATTTCCACATGATAGTTACCAGAAAGAATTTAATAACAATTTGAATTTGGTACCTTGATGTGTTGTTTTAACGAACAGTGCAATTGTTTGCTGAAATTTCTTATATGAACTTGCCAAGGATGGTAAAGATAATACATAGTTTGCTAAGAATCAAGCATAGCTTCAATCCTACTGGTTTTGTGTACATGTGTAATGTTCTTAGATATTTTTAGGGTAAACTACACACTATTTTTTGTTGTTTGGATGATCATTCATAGTGTAAAATTCTAAATTCAGATACCACTGAGTTCTATTTAATTTCTTTATTTTGTTGTGCATTTTTTTCCCTATGCGGGACACCATAATCATAGTTTTGGTGTTGAAGTAGTCCACTTTTTGTTTTTATTTTCATGGTAGTTCTCTCTTTTCTTGTAACCTGTGCTTGCTTTTGAGTTTTGACTATCAAAATAAAGTTAATACGAAATAAGATTAATAGCATTTTAAAGTATTGATTTGGTAATATTAAAGTGAGCTGTAGTAATTTGGTGAATTATCGGTGAATGAATAGTTCAATATGTTCTTATATATTGTGTTGGTAACTGAATTAAAAAAAATAAATAGAGGTTTTAATGTTTTAATTTTATGAGTTGCTTTAATTATACTCTACCTAAAAAATTGACATGTTACAATATTTAAATTAATTTTAAATTACCAAATGAGCAATATGTTGGCAAGTGGTAACCTTTTAAGGTTGATGTTTGGAAGTAAAAATATTACTGTCCCCGGTATCCAAGGATATTTGGAGCCGACTTTCCTGTCTGTAGCATAAAAATAATAATAAATTCGTACAGTATCAAAAGCTCACAGATCGTTAGAAATAATAATAAGATTGAATGGAGAAAAAAAAAAATCTAACTCTAAAAAAGTGTAAAAAATTATGTGATGTGTTCAATTTTTTTTGAAATACTTGATATCTTAGATATAAATATTTTATATATTATATATTAACATTTGCGTGCATAAGTATCTATATTTGCGCACGTTAATTATAAAATCTATTAAATATTAGATGGTTCTCATGTAATTAATAAAGTACAATTAGTTAATGGTTTTTACAGATAGTTATTGACTGGAGGATAGATGAGAGAAATTGACTAGAAGATAGTCGAAAAAAAACTTTCAGCTGCTTGATCACTTTATTAAGAAGATATATATTATAATTTAGTATTTTCCTTTTTGCAATAGGTTTAGTAATTTCTATACACTCAACAGCTGACAAAAATTGATCTTCTTTATTAATAAGAAGTTATGTTTAACAAAAAGATAAAACAAAAAAAATAGCCTATAAACGAAGTTTGACATATTTTTTTGGTCCGATCGATTATGCTTGTAATGGCTCTTTGTTCAATGACCGATTTTTTTATTGGTAGCATTTAAAGAAACGAAATCCAGAATCAGCCCCTTTTTTCAAAATAAATTAAAAAGTTAGCAGGTACGCATATATAATATGTGCATCTCAAAATTAGATCTGCACATCTCTCAAAAGGCTGTATAGATTTAGTTTACCTGCGTATCTCTTTTTTTCTTTTCTTTTTTTTTTTCATGCCAGATGTAGCGCCAAGGAAATTAAGAGTTATCAATTCTTTTTTGCCCTGTTTCCGTAACCTCTATTTTTTTTTTAATCTTTATTGTCTCGTTAATGTCTCCGCGACTAATTACTAAAAGTTCTTTCTGCATGCCTTGTTTTTGGTCTTTTTGGTTTTTTTGGTTTTTTTTGGTTTTTTTGTTTTTATTTCTTTTTTCTTTTTTTCAATCCTTCCTGAATTTAAATAATATTTAATTTTAGTAAGAGAATTTAAACACATCAAACTCACTTTCAACGTAGATATGGAATTTTGAATCTGCGACTTGTCTTGCTTTCTAACTTTTGAAATCTTTCTTATAACAACAGTAATAAGCAGATTCTTTCGGTGATCTGTGATGTGGCATCTGGTTTTTTTTTGGTTTTTTTTGGTTTTTTTTTTTTTTTCAATCCTTCCTGAATTTGTGTTTTCAAAAGTGGAACACGCACAAAAAAGAAAAGAAAATAAGATACGTAGATTTAGTCTATTTATCACGAGTATGACTAATGTAACATCAGTGTCTTTCAGTCTATATAACAAACTCTAAAACCTATCAAATCGTGAATCCAAACAGTTCAAACAAATTTACTTTTATGAGTGATGAGTTTACATGCAAACTTTTTATATTTTCAAGTTATTTTAGTATCAAATTAAGCGGAGAAAAAATTAAAAAATGAATGTATTAAAATTAACTTAAAAACTCAAACATTTGACCGCTTAACTTGATATCAAATAAACTCAACAACTTATAAATTTTACATGTAAGCGCACAACTAATGAAGTATATCGGTTTGAATGGCTTTGATTCACCATTTGAACTCAATTTAATAGATTTTAGAGTTAATATTATATAAACTAAAATGACACTAATATTATAGTAGCCATACTCATTTATCACCAACTCAGATATACATACTAGATATGTGCATCTTCTTAAAAATATTCATATATGCATACCTCACATGTGAGAGCATCTCCATCGGTGCAAGCCTTTGCAATTGCAAACTGCATAATTGCAATTTCAATTGATTTTAATTGCAACGACTCTGCATCCATGAAATTAGATTTAATTTCATTTTGACTGTCACGTCAGCAATTTTTTTATTTTCGGTTGACCACTTCCTTTCTTCTCCATGCGTTTCTGTTCTCTTCTTCCGTTCATTTCTCTTCTCCTTTGTCCGCCTCACCACTTCAGAAAACAACTCTCTCTCTCTCTCTCTCTGTTCTCTCTCCATGATGACCAGCACAAGCCCCCCCCCCTGTCTCTCTCTCTCTCTCCTATCCCCTCTCTCTCCATACGTTCTTCAGTGGAGAGGTCCATAGTGCAAATTACCCTTAAAATCAGTGAACACGCATCTATCCCAAAATTTCGTACCCAAGGGAACCAACAATAGAAACATGAGAAGATTAAATAATTAAATAATATTGAAAAATCTAAAATAAAAAGTTTGATATCTCTCATTACTACAAGATCAGTTATTTCTTGTGACAGTGAGAACAAAAAATTACATCCAAAACCTTAATTACTAAGAAATTACAACAATTTGATCTCTAAACAAAAATTAGCAGACCCATTCATCTTCTCCTTTAACATCTCATACTGATCCTACAGTACCAGTAGTTAAGTAAATAAACAAATCAAATCAAATATAAATCAATTTCCTTCCTTTCCTTCTTTTCACCAGAACTGAACATCTCCAAAACCAACATTAATGACTAAATCCAAAATCTATAACACCAAGAAAACAGAAACATGCGTAAATGACTATTAGCTCATTATACATAAGGAACAGTAATCAACCAAGAAATTTTGGAATCCTGACAAATGCTTTAACAAACAAATTGACGAAAAAAAGGGGGAGGGAGGTGGTTAAAAGTAGACTACAAGTAACAAAGAATCTTAAAATTATAACCATATAACAACAGATCTCCAACAACTTTCATCCCTGTTCGAACCAGAATTGCTGGGATGCTTAGTAGACCAAGAACTCCCTAAATACAAAAATAAAAAAAAATATAAGTTTGATATAGAGAAAATAACTTGATGCTTAAAATTGAAATAAAATCAGAAAAAAAGGATCTGGCTTATTTGATACCAACAGCAAGAACCTCAACCAACTCCGATGCTAAAAACCATAGGAAGAACAAACATTTACCATAACTATGCTGATGCCTGACATCTTATCAGTGTTGCTTCATTACTACACATCACCATTTTGTTTTCCCCTGATCTCAGGTTTATCACTTATGTATTCCACATTTTTCATATTTAACCTTTTGGATTAATCAATACCTGAGATCCATTGGCATGCAAATATTCCATATTTAACCTTTTGGATTAATCCATAACCACTTGTATTTTTTCCTTTAAACATAATTGATTAATCCAATATTTCATAACCACTTTACATATTGTTGCAATAAGGCGCCAAATTGAAAAAATTATAAAGAAGTAATAAGAAAATTTAACCAACAAAGGGTATGTTAGTTTGTAATAATCTAGAAGTCAATAATACGATAATTTATCATAAAGCTTTGTTCATGAATTGGATGATTAATATTATTTTGTTGCCTTGAGTATTATTGCATTTATGGATCATTTCGAGTTCATGACTGAAATTGTGAAACTCCATAATATAGATGATATATACTCTTAAAAGGTCACTAACCAAGGTAATTAGCAGGAACACTAATTACCGCGAAAAGGTTAGTATGTGGATTAAAAGATGGTTAAGTTTTACAAACCACCTGACACGAGATGTCATTTTAATCACATAGATACATTTTATAGGAACATGAAATTTGACAGACCCCGAATGAGACATTAAATAGAATTGTGTTCGTGTCATTAATGTTTCTCATTCAGTGTCACGTTCTAAAGTATGAGGTATTTATCGTTCCCACTAAGAAATATGTATGTGTGATTGTTATCTACCGCTGTCCGTAAAAAGCAGTCATAACGGTAGCATTCCCATATGTATAGCTTAGCTGAGGAAGTGATGGTCTACCAAAAGTACTATTTGTCCCTCGTATCTCTATACGAGCTATAGCATCACTGGGCCCCTTGATAGAGTTAGATTATCTGCTAGCGGTATAATTACAAGAGTAATTATATTTGATAATCTGCTCAAGATCAAGAAAAGATTCAGTTAGGGAGATGACACACATCTACCTTGAAACTGATCTGATAGCTATGAGACAGAAGAACAGACACAAGTAAATTGTTTACTGGATCGTGATATTGTACAGTACAGCATCATCTGTGTAATTGGATGGTCATGATGTGTTGCCAGACGCCACCCATGATTATAGAAGTTAAAACAGTTTTAACTCTATTTACCAACATAACACAGATCCTATTGGGTCACACCATATAGGAGCTAATTGGAGAATCTTATTTTGATTGATTATAAATTGGTTATGATCAATGATAAGATGGTTATAATTAATTATACGTGTTATAATTAAATTATAAATGTTATGTAAAAATAACAAGCAAAAACACTGGTTAATTTATAAACGTGTGTGACACGTTGTATAAAAGTTAACCGGTTAATTTATAAATGTGCAGGACACATTGTATAAATTACCGAAGCAACAACCGCAAGAAAAATATATATAATTATTCAGAATAATTATACGAATATTATTTGTGTTCGGGCCGAGGGCATTCGGATCTTTTCAGATTCGTCCTTATTCGCATGACATGTCATCGATCCTATCCAGATGACACGTCATCGATACCGAAACAAATAACCGCAAGAAAAATATATATATAATTGTTCAGAATAATTATACGAATATTATTTGTCTTCGGACCGAGGGCATTCGGGTCTTTTTAGATTCGTGCTTATCCGCATGACGTGTCATTGATCCTATCCAGATGACATGTCATCAATCCTATCCACAAGGGCAAAATGGTCATTTCACACCTATGCCACCTTGCATGTGTAGAAACATGGAGAAGAGTGTGGAAGGGTGTGGAAGGGGTATTTTGGTCATTTCACATATAAAAGGATGAGGTGTCAATGGCATACCTTGTAAATAGGCATATGTTGAGGGGTATTTCGGTCTTTTGCGAACCTCCTCAAAAGCCTATAAATAGAGGGGTGCATGTAGAGAAAAAAATCACTAATTCACTTGTATCGTTTCGTGCAGAATCGAATCGGTATTTTCTCTCTTTCTCGGTTTCTCTCCCAAATAGTGTTTCGGTTGAGAAAAGAAAGTTATACGTAGTTGACGTATAATCTTGCGGGTTGTTGTGGAGTATATTTACGGGATCGATGAATAGTGTTTTACCGAATTTAGCGGTATGTCAGTTTTGCTCATTCGATGAAACTGAGTAACCGAAAATTCGTGTTTACGGGTTTTCGTCTTTTCCCCGTGAATAGTGTTTTTGCAGAATTCCGCGGTTTACGGTATTTCTGGCAGAAGAAATTAACCGCTCTCTGGTTAGTCCTGGTGGATAACCAATAGAGGCATCAGACGTCTGATGCTCCGAGACGAGTCGATTCCTTCCGTGATGTAGCTCTACACGCTCGGTCTGCATTCCAACTGTGATTTGGAAACAAGGTATAAATATGTTATATTAATCTATTTAATTGGTAAGTAGATTAAAGTTTTAGAAATCAATCATGGAGTAGATATGTAAAAGGATTAAATTGGGTTTTGATGCCAAAGGAATACTGAAGGTGGACCGCCTTGGAAAGTTTCCTGACATACCCCGTTTAATCCTGAGCTTAAGTTGGCCGTAGAAATTTTTGTTCTACGGTCATTCCGCACCTTAAGCCTAAACGAGTTTTGGTTACCGCGAAACCCCAAGAGTGGTATCCGAAACCCAACAGGGTATTTACTAATTAAAAGTGCTACCTCCTACTCTGATTTTTCTGGTCACTGAATTCTCTGATTTTTTTCAATAACAAATGGTATTTACTAATTAAAAGTGCTACTCCTACTGTGAAAACCCGATATTTCTCATATTATTTACCTTTGTATCTATGGTGCGTTGGCTTAGCGACAACAATCAAAGCTTCGGCAAAAGATGGTGATGGACAAGCAATGCCTAACTCATCAGCCCTCTCGACTACAGTTTTGAAAACATTTGGATTAGCTATGATCAATCTAGGATTTGTCTTAAACAGACGGACAATTTGATGAGGAAATTAATCACATTCTAAATTTTGATCTGAACAACTGCTTGATGAAATACTAAACAAATTTCTGACCCAAGTAAATGATGCGTCATGACAAGAGCGGAGGAAGCGAAGTTCTTCAGCGGGAGGGAGGAAGCGGAGCTCTTCAGTACGAGGGAGAGGGAACTGGGAGCGCAAGAGCAGCGGGAGGTAAATAGGGGAGGGAGGGGGAACTGGGAACGAAAGAGGGGAGATTTTTTTAATGTGGCTGATCAGCAACAACGGGAAGAGAGTTTGAATGAAAATTCGACAGATGGAGCGACTCGCCCAATTTGAAAGCGTATTTGAAAGCTTGCAAATTATGAAAGCTTGCAAATTTGTAGCGGACTCCGCAGCGGTGAAATTGGAAATGAAATTGCCACGTCGGATGCCAGCGCGATTTGTAATTCTATTTGAAAGCCGATGGAGATGCTCTGACGGGTGCAAACTAAGTCCGGTACCTTTGTTAATTTTCAAGTGTTTTTAGAAAGTCCGATGATTTTTGAATTATTATTTTTTTTAAATGCTAAAGAATTATTCGGTAGGAAAGAATTAAGTCTTCTTAAGAATTTTTTAGATGGATAATCCTTCCGAACACTAATTTCTTAATAAGAATTAAGAACCCACCCCTCTCCTCCCTTAAACCTCATTTTTTTTGAAATCTGAATTCCTACTCAAGCTTTAAGAAGTGTTTACTTATGAATTAAGTTTTCTTAACGTATATTTATGAATTAAAATAACTGAATATGAACTCTTTAACGGGAATTTAAATTTAATTCCACTTTTATTATCACAATAAACGGCGTGGACTGTTTATTGCCCGAGGATAAGGACAATGAGAAGCGTATCTTCTGTGGAGTTTTTCAATTTTTTTTTTCAATTCGGGCAAAATCTGATCTGTTCCGTCTAATTTGAAACGAATAGATCAAATTAAAAGTTCTACACAGCTCTGCACAAAAAAACTCCGCAGAGGATATCATTCCAAGGGCAAGCGAGGTGATGTGATGGATGCTGGGGTAGCGTTATCTGCTGGAAGCAATGCTAGGGAGAATTTTCTGAAGTCACAAAAGAAATAATATTTAATTTTAGTAAGAGAATTTAAACACATCAAACTCACTTTCAACGTAGACATGGAATTTTGAATTTGCGATCGACTTGTCTTGTTTTCTAATATTGAAATTGAAATCTTTCTTACGACAACAGTAACTTCTGTAAGCAGATTCTTTCGGTGATCTGTGACGTGGCATCTGGCCCGCTTATCAGCAACATTTCGGGGTGGAGATACCTGACGTGCTGAAATAAATTTTGTGCCAAATTATGGTCCCCACTCGTCAGTAAATTAATCTGGGTCCTGGGGCATGAAGAGATGTCGGTAGAGGCACCTCAGCATTAACGCACCGTTTGAGTATATTTCTAGACCGTGCGATCAGAATCCAAGCCAATACGGATCAACGCACGGGGTCCTTTAATATTAGCGTGGATTTAAATCGGACAGTCCAGATCTTAACTCAAAATTTGAGTTAACTCAGAGGATAATGAATTCGTATCCAATCCGGTCTCTTCTCGGAGCATCTAGAAAACATACAAGTTCTCCTTTAAAAAAAAAATAAAAAACCGAAAACATGTAAAACCCTTCTCGCTTTTCTTTCTCGCTCTTCATCTCCTTCATTTTCTTCCCCAAAACGGACCCCGATTACTACGAGCCGAGAAAGGTCGAAGCTAAATAAATTTTACGAAAAGACAGAGAGAGAGAGAGAGAGGTGAGAATGGCGTGTATGCATGATCACAGCTGCGAGGAGCACAACTGCTCCTCCGATTGGTCTCTCTACAAGCACATCGACTTATCTAAGGTTTAGTTTTTTGGGAAAATTTCCAGTGTGTCCATACAAAAACTTAAAATAGCCAATATCTCCATCATAATAGCATAATATCCAACATCCCCATCAAAACTTTATATTATTTCTTTTATCCCCTTTCATCTATTTAACTATTTATTTAATTATTTTAAATATTTGATTGACAAATATACCCCTTTCTCCCACAGCTACTCCTCTCAATCTCTCCTGCCTTCACCTTCCAGTACTTCTCCCGCCCTCTCTTCTCGGTCTCTCACTGAACCCTTAATGCACTAAGCCTCTCTCCTCTATCTATGAGTACCATTAATCACTAAGTCCCTCTCCTCTTGCTATCAGCACCATGCATGAAATATATCAACGCCCTCTCATATTAGCGTCAGTTCTCTCCCTGTTCCTTTTATCTCTGGCGAGAATAACTGTATACGCAAATGCAAATTTCTTATTGGCAAGTACCTTAGTATGTATGAAGATAACTCCTATTTATTAACTTATTTCTCAATTTCTCATTTGCAACTCTTCTAATTCTGAGGTATAACGCAACGCAATAAAAGTAAAAATTTCCTTTCACATAGATTTGACATGGGCTTGTGCTTCTAGTTTTTTGATAGCAGGATCGATCTCTCACGTGCACAAGGTTATTCTATACAACCCCTTATACTGTTACAAACATTTAATTCACCTTGTTTCAAAATCAATCTGAACTCATTATACAAATCTATAATTAACCATAAAAAATCCAGATTGTGGCAAGCACTAGAAAAGGGTAATTGTGGGAGCAAGTACTGGACATCTTGGAGAGAGGGGAAAAAGGGTAAATTTGTCAATCAAATATTTAAAATAATTAAATAAATAGTTAAATAGATGAAAGGGGATAAAAGAAATAATATAAAGTTTTGATGGGGATGTTGGATATTATGCTATTATGATGGGGATATTGGCTATTTTAAGTTTTTGTATGGGCACACTGGAAATTTTCCCTAGTTTTTTTCTCTCTCTCATTATATTTCTCCAATTGATAGAAAGCTTCCTCAGTTTCGGTTTATGGTTACTTAGATCGAACGGTTTCCATATATTTTTTTTTATTGTAGCTGCGATGTACACAAGTACATTGTAGTTCAGCTCTGATCAAGTGTTAGTCTGGAATGTTTGGTTCAATTTAATGTTCTTCTGTGCTTGTAATAACCTTCTACGTAGTTTTGTTTTTCCGGATTAGCTCTTTTGCATTACTCTTTTTTATTTATTTTTAATATGCACTTTTCTTCAGGGTACATAGAAATACTATCTTTACATGGAACTTGAAGCGTAACCCAAACTAGCTTGTACCATCAGGTGTAGGTTGAGTGTTGTATTAGGTACCAGAATACACTCCCACAATTATTCTAAATAACTTTTGAGAAAGTAAATAGGATGTGTGGTTAGGATATCCAGTTAGTCCCTCAAATGGATAATTCAAAATTGACCTTGTTATGCAAATAGTTGCTCCAGATTTTGATGTTTTGCTGTTCTATTTCAAAATTGATAGGTCTCAGCATTGAATGAGTCTGTTCCTGGAAGTGTGAAGAGTATTTTCAAAGCATGGGAGCAAAGGCTAGAGACATCTGGGGTACTACACATTCGTCCTTCTACACTGTACATATTTTGTTGTAATTAGTTTTGGGCAAAGATTTTTGTCTAAAGACCATAATCGTTCGGATATAAGACACACATCTTTACATTTAGCGAATCATTTGTTGGACATTTGTGATTTGCCAATTAATTTTGTCTTTTGATGGAAGCATATAGATACAACACTTACAGTCCATCTAAAGCTAGGATAGCACTCACAATTTAATGTCCTCGAGCTCTTTCCACTTGTAGCATAATGCAAACTTCAAGTCAAAAGTATCTGCCATATTTTCTTACCAAAGCAGGCTTCTCTAAAATATTTTTATTTAATAGGACTATTTGGAGAGCAATGATGATGACCCTGAGTTGCTTGTTTTCATCCCGTGAGTTGCAAATTGCTTCTGACATTCGACATTTTTCTCTTCACTGAAAATTTGCAAAGTTAAATTGTACCAAAGATCATTTACTTCTTATTTCCAGTCTTGATACTTAAATATGATCTCTGGGTGTTTTGTTTTTCTTCTTATTTTGTTATTGTTGTTGAGGTGAATAGATTCACATCAGATGTGAAGATCAAAAGTATTTCTATTGTTGGTGGTGCAGGAGGAACCAGCCCCTCTAAACTGAGAGCGTATGTTTTCTTCATTGCATCAAATTTCAATTAATATGGGTGATCTTATAGCGAGTACAAGCCAGTTAATTTTCTCCCTCTTTTTGGTCCTTGCACTGGTATAGAAGTATAGTACATCAATAACTGTCACCATGTTTTTCTGATTGCAATACAAGTAAAACATGTCACCTTGTGCTGTTGCTGGATTTATAAGCAGTTGTTTTGATTTATTACAGATTTATAAATCAGGAAGGGATTGACTTTTCTGATGCTCAAAATATGCAACCAGTTCAGGTCAGTTTTTTTTACATCTATTTGGACAGCATTTTCCAATTTGTTTTTGTTCATTGTAATATATTAGACAATCTTTGTGTATCAGGAATGGGAACTGGCTGAGAATCTGCAAGGAGCGCTCGAGTATCAAACCAGGTGCTGCTGGATTCGCATTATTTGCTTTCTTTTTTACATTTACAACCATAGTGATTGATTCAAGTCTGCATTGGTTCTGTGCTTCTTTAATCTTTATCGTTTAAAATGGATCTGTGCTTACTGTACCATGGCTGATCACAAATACCGGGTTTGTATGGCTTTGTTTTTTGCTGATGACTTGTCTTAATTTATGGTACTAATAGGTATTCAAAATTCCAAAGTGTGGCGAACCTTACTTTACATTTTCCTAATAACTTTGGTGGTGATACTACTCGGATTTATTTTATCGGTCTACGTGGTGAAGCAACACAGGTTCAATTTGAGATTTTTTATTTTATTTAAATAAATGATTTTATACTGGAGTCTCATACTAAATCTTGACCCACTGACAGCTAAAAAGAGATGTGGTTGCTACAATTGTTTATGAAGTTATGCCGAATCCATCTGACCACAAGTGAGTACTGTTAACATGATTTCTGTTTTTTTGGTAATAATTCGAGGCTGTGATTTGTATTACAAGAAAACTAAAGGAGTAAATTTGGAAAAAAAAAAGGCCGAGTACATGTATAGCCAAGTCTTTCAAACATGTCGAAGCACCATAAGATCATGAGTTAATCCAAATCTTTACCGGAAATGCCCGTGGCACTCCTGGCCTCATCTCCTTGGTAAAATAAAGGAGGGATAGTTTTTCATTTTTGGGGAAGTATATGCTGAGCAGTAAGCAGTTATGCCTTGGTATTTACAAGAATTATTTTGCAATGTTGCATTTGTGGTGGTCTTCTTGGAACATAACCAAAAGCTTTACTTAATTGATATGCGGACTCTTTAATGAATCTTCTTGCTAGTTATTAAATTGGCAAGAGCTTAAACAATTCTCTGCTCTATTTACAGGACCAAATCTGACAGCAGTGGCGGGTTTTCACATGTAGAGTAAGCTTAACAGGTGAGAACATGAAGAAATAAACCAAATCAAGGTTTTCTAATTAGGGTTTTATTGTCCGTCTATTTAAATGCTTTTATATAATTCCATTATCTTTATATATCTTTTTTACATAGACAAAAGAGCTGCGGTTCTAAAAGATCCAGGGGAGGAACTGTAGCAGTGTCACCTTGTTGTCTTGTTTCTTGGAATTTGAATTTGTACCTAAATAAAAGTAGAATTTGTTAGACCTTTAGCAGACGAGTCTGTATGAACGAAGTATTTTGATCTTTCATAGTGACATTTTTCTGTCGTCCTATTATTTTCTTTTGGGATTCGAGTTGAGTCTGCTGTTTAATTTGATTACAAATCGTTTCAAGTAAAAAAAAAGAAAAAAGAGAGTTCACAGCATTTCCAATCCAGATGCAGCATGAATTTTAATGGTCGATTGTATAGGAAACGCCTGGGATGGTGTTTATCAACTCAAAATGAAAAGGGACAACAGTCAAGTCTTCGCCTCAGTTTTGTTTTAATCTTAGCTTTTCGTCTTAGTGTACAATTTTCCACTTTATTTTAGCATCAACAAAATAGTTCAAATTATATGCTAAAATGAAAGTTCCGGAGCTTCTGTTTAGTTCACAAATTGATTAGCAGATTTTAAAAAACGAGAGCGATTATATACATGATAATGCATCTCATGTAAAATATGATGAAAATCGGTATTAAGTTTAATTCACTCAATACTTTAGTTTTAGTTTTAGTCATTTAGCATTAATTTCTATCACCAAAATTGTTAATTAAAAGAAAAACACTAAACATTAAATTTCAAAATTTTGGTTATATATATATATTTTTTCAATTATATAACGTTTTACACGTGAAGTTCAAATTCGATATTTTGAACTTCAAAACTGCACAAAGTTATATAAGCTTCTCAGAATCCGTCATTACATAAGTTTTTGTTCCACAAATAAATGTATACTTGAATTAATGTTACAAGTGCATAATTTCAGTTAAAAATAAAAATATTAATATAATTTACATAAAAGTCGGAGTTCAATGAGAAAAATCAGATAAATTTAATTTTTATTGAGTGATAGGGATTATGGAGTAGAACTAGCGTGTTCTTAAGCTCATCAACTTAATGTGATTTAAACTTCAAAATCTATTAGATTGATTCCAATGGCGAATTCAAATTTTTGAGACTGATCTAATTTATGGATAACGTGTCTATATGTAAAATTTTTAAATTTTCGAATAAAAATTGTTTTATAGACAATCAAATCAACAAAAAATTTATAAATTAATCTTAGTGTATTAATTGTTCATTATTATTTTTATCTCTTGAATTTAAAATAAATTAATTCAAAATTTTACAAATTTTACATGCAAATATATTATCAGTTAAGTAGATTTGTTTAAACGGTATAAATTTTGATTTTGAAATTAACTTACTAAATTTCTTGGTAAGCTTAAGAACACTTAGTTCAACTTGAGGGAAAGGAACGGTCAGAGAAAGACAACTAAATGATCTTTCCCATCACTCAGTCCGCTGTTCCGCAGTACATGAGAGATTAAGTATTAATCCGTACTAAGGATGAATTATTCAGTAAGCTAAAGAAAGAACTAGGGAATTAAGATAACAAAATGAAGCTAAGAAAGAGAAAAGGGTAGGAGATTAAGATTCGAACAAAAGGAGATTACCTTAGTTCGCGCTAAAGAATTAATATTTAATAAAATTAAGCGATCAAAAAAACTAAAAAAGTTCTTTCTGTGCAATATTTGTGATTCGGAAATTGGTACGCAAATTTAACCCTGCGAGTTGCGAGAATCCGTATTATCCCTGGTATCTGAGGTGCAAGTTATAAATCCGGACCATTCATTTAACGTGGCATGAATCTCAAAGCATAACCCCCACAGGCTCAGTAGGCTCCGGATTGGATTTGGACTGGTTGAGATTAATCTGGACCGTACGTTTTTTTCAATTGTACGTACCTGGGGGGCACGGACTCGAGTTGCGACCAGGTAGTCTGTCCTCTGAGATATCTCATATTTTGCGTGACCGACGTGTCCGGTGTCTATTCGGGGGTGATGTAGGGGTCAGTATTTTGTGGGCTTCGAGATTCGCGCAAAACGTCTTTAAACGGTTACGATTTTCCATAAAATCACGCAAATTTTGAGATATCTCAGAGGATACGAATTCCAGTCGTGGTACCGCCTTAAACCCTTTCGCGTTTGCTCCTTTCCCGCTGAATCCCTCCTTCAATCCGACTGTCTTCTTGTTTCCGTCGTTTCCATTTCCGATGGAAAGAAACAGTACCATAGATGAAGAACAAACCCTAGCTGCCAATGCATACGAAGAGGACGATGTGGAGATGCTCGATGCGGAAACCCTAGACGGCGGCGCCGTCGTGTCTCCGCTTCGCGACTCCTCCTCCGCCCCCGCAGGCGGTAGCGGAGATCGGATTGTGGATGGAGGTCAAGGAGGAAAAAATAAACGGCGGAGGAGGAATCGGAAGAAGAACAAAGCTGGCAATCCTTCCAATATTGCTGATATTAACAGGTTCTTTTTTCTGATACCCATGTCTTTCTTGTAAAATATCAAATGGTGTTCTCTTGTGTGGTTGTACGAGCTAGTCAAGCTGATACTTTTGTATTGATATGCTTGTTTGAGCATTCATTTGCCCCTCTTTGGGTTCTGAGATCAACTGGTGTACTCTTGTGTGAAGCAACATAATTTAGTAGAATTGTATTGCCTGCAGAGCACTAGCATCTAGCACTTTTAAATTTTCAATAGTTTCCAGAGTTGAATTGGAAAATTATATTAGTAAATCTTTGGCCATTTAGAGCTGGACAACGATTCGCTCTAGCTCCATACATTTTGCAAATCTGTGATGAATCTTAATTTATTTTCAGGTTTGTACTTGATACGTGTAAGCGCTTAAAAGAGAAGAAGTCATATTTGGTATGGAATGCAGTTGCATGTCTAGGAGTCTCTGCAGTCTGTGATCTTGTCAAAGAGGTAACTTTTCCCCACATTATTTTTGCATCTAATTTTGATTGGATGTGAGGAATCTTAAATTATTACATAATTCATGGCCTCTAGCTTTTTCGTAGGAGATGTCTTTAAATACTATTTGATCCATACGCACATAAATGTTGCATTTTAGTTCTGTTTCTTTTCATGTTTTTGTAGTTTGATTGTAAATAAGGCCTAACTGGACTTACTAGGGTATTTAGCATTAAGTTTACACCACAATAAGGTTCATTTTGATAAGGCTGAACAAGAGCAAGGAGCTAATTATTTTGCTGAAAGAACAAAACACAATATTGCTTTGTTGCCTGATCAGCTTCCAATATTTGCTCAGATCCTTAAAAGAAGCAAATTTTTTTATGTGAATTGGAAAGGCGGTGGCAGTCTGGCAGACACTACTTTCCTGTGAAAACTTTTTAAGTCAAGTATAAGATCGTTTTCTAATTGAATTGTGAAATGAAATGTTCTAGGTGGAAGCAATAGACAAATGTGGGGGGCAAATGACGACAGATGGCAAGCGCTTGCGTACAGGTGGTGGTGTTCTTTGGAATATCCTCAAAACCCGTGAGCCCAAGGCTTATAAAGAAATTATGCTAAAGGGGAAGGAATTTGAGGTATCTCCTCTTCATTCCACTACTTTTTATGTACAATTAACTCATAAGCATCTGGTACCCTGGTTTCTCCATTTGCTATATGCTGGATTATATTATCTCAATACTTTGTACGATGATTACATTCTTTCTGAAGAACTAGTATCCTTTCACTGTATGTATGGTAATACAACCAATGAATCATAAATAAAAAAAGTAAATAAAACTAAGTAATTAACAATACAGCAACCAGCTCATGACCTTTAATGGCATCACCTCTGATATAATTTAACAACAAGTTTTAAGGCACCGGAAACCAATGAACTATCACAGGTAAATGAGGACTCCTGTTTTATTCATTTGCTATATGCTGGATTATATTATCTCAATACTTTGTACGATGATTACATTCTTTCTGAACAATTAATATCTATCACTGCTTGTATGGTAATACAACCAATGAATTATAAATAAAAAAGTAAATAAAATCAAGTAATTAACAATATAGCAACCAGCTCATGACCTTTAGTTGTATCACCTCTGATAGAATTTAACAATAAGTTTTTAAGGCGCCGGAAACCAATGAACTATCACAGGTAAATGAGGACTCCTGTTTTATTGTTACTTGATATTAAAAATAGTTTTGAGGATTAGATCTTGATAAAAAAAATAATAATTTACCACAAATCTGACTTCAATGGACTCTTACGAACTAAATGTATTGTTTTTTATAATTGCAGAAGAAACTAAGGAATCCTAGACCTAAACCAGAAACGATGAAAGGCAAGAATGAAGAAACTAGCTCTCAGACAAGTACCATTGTACCTGAAGAAGAGATTGAACTGCTTGATGTGCACGAGCCTTTGGCTAGTGATGTGGGACCATTTGAGGAAGAATTGCCATCTGAGCCCGCAACAGAGCGTAAATCAATTCGTGACAGGATAAGAGTACCAGTTACTTATGATGACCTTTTTGAAGAGGGAGAGATTCATGATTAAGCTTTCAAATTTGTTTTCAGCTTAGAATATTTTTTGCCTTGCTAAGTTGAAGTCCCTTTTTGGTACGCAATTTTACTGACCTTCGTTTAGCACGTTTTGTCTTCAATTGCATGTGCACGGCTTATGTTTGATGAATTAATGTGTATATTTTTAACAATTGAGTGGCAGCTCTTCATACCCTTTCTAGAGAGGTTCTCATTCTACAAAACTTGCCGATTATACTAAATTGTTTTTGTTAAAGTACTTGTGCCACGGTAGGAGAATATGGGGGAGTATCCTCTGCGGAGCTTTTAATTTGGTCTGTCCGTTTTGATCGGACGGATCAAATTAGAAGGGATCTAAATTTTAAAATTTGATCTGATCCGTCTGATTAAAACAAATGGATCAAATTAAAAGCTCCGCACATAGTCCCGTTGCGGATAGTTGCATGTTGGAGGATGAAATGTCAAGAAATAAAAAATATTAAGTCGAACTTGGAAATGTTGTTCGCATTTCGGTATACCGAGTATGAAATGTATCTACATGGAGAGCAATACGTGTCGAATTGTCAAGACGAGAATATAGGCACAGTTTCCGTACATATAAAACCGGTGCACAGGCTATGGGCCCTCGGCCCAGTGACTTGGATCATTTGCTGAAGTTTTACATTTTGAAAAGGCTGGACTTTGACCCATTAAAGCATGACCACGTTAGTGCAGGGGGTGAGTTTGTCACTTGTGCTTTGATCTTCGCCGGAGAAGGGAGGCGACAAAAACGAATCGAGGGATGAGCATCGCGACTACCTGGTGGCGTCGCCGCCGGGGCAAGGATCCTCTCGACGAGGCCGACGACCCTCTCCCCATGGATTCCCAAGGCATTACTTTCTCTCAGCAATTTCGCTGTAATACTTGAATAAATAGCACAGAATAACAATTCACGCATGGTGTTACATTATCCACAGAGCAAGAAGAGATCGTGAAATCCTTCGAGAAGAAGCACGTGCAACAGAGCCTCCTCTGGCGTGTACTTTTCTCTCCTCCCCCTTCTCTAATTAGTTTTGACACCTCGGGTTTCGTGTAGGCCCTTACCGTGTAGGATCTCTGTGTCCGTCCCAGCACCGATTTACTACATATGCTTGCAAATAGAGAGCGTCACGGGAAATTTTAACTTTCATTTGTGCTCTTCTTCCATTGATTTAGGCAGATTCCACCTCTATATCTTTCTCTCTGCCGTAGATTTACTTGCTTTGTAATTTGCAGAGAGTATTTGCTGGACTTCTCTTTAGCTATGCTGGGTTCATGATATATTGCGTTTTCAATCAAGCTTGGTTTCCTTGGGAACTGGTACGTACCAAGTTGCATTCTGTTGTTTAATTAATGATAGAAGTAAGTCTTTCAGCACTTTTTAAGGACCAAGTATGGCAGGTTAGCGAATTGAGAAGAATTAACTGCACTTGATGTTTCTTAAAGATGAATTTGTTCTGGTCATGTTTAGATATTATATTTACTTATTTTTGCATATTTTGTAGCATTATTGGGAAAATTAACATTTTTATGTAATAAGAACTAAAATTAAGCTCAAGTACAATCTCAACTGTTTAAGATAAAATGTTATGAAGAATCACTTTAGATTGTAGATAAATGCTAAAATGTTTTGTAGTACCTTAGTTGAACTTATAATTTGGTATATTGTATTCTCTTGTAGAGATTTCATGCATATTTCATGGAGGAGATGCACCCTGGGATGCCCATTTTGTTTGGTATGTTTTATACATGCATATAATTTCTCGTTTTCCTCTCTGCATCTATTCCTTTAGACAAATTCATGTTCATACTTAAAACTTTCTATACAGATTTAGTGGCTGTGGTAGCATGTTTATTGGCAGTAAAAGGCCTTTTACAAAAGTCAAGCTCTTCTAAAAAGTTCTTTTGGTACTCTAGCTATGTGAGTCTCTTGGTTGCTGTTTTTTGGATAGTCTACATGCTGAGGTAAATTACATTAGTCACCATGTACAAATTTGAAGTTTTCTCTGCTAAAATCTTAATTTTGTTTATTTCGTGTTGCATCCCCCCCTGCCCCCACCCCCCACCCCTAATTTTCTTTACAGTTTGCCGAGGTTCAGATGGGATGTAGTATGGCTTCCCTTGGCTCCTTTGGGGTATTGTCATCTTATCATCTTCTTATTTTATTCGACTTCTGCTCACAAACTTATCTTGTGCGATTGTTGACCTGCTGGAATATTAGTGTTACTTTTCTTTTCTAAAAATATTTTTTATTTTTGTGTAGTGGTGCTGCGTTATGCTTATATGTGGATCATTTGTTGTCAGAATCACTAGAAGACATAAACAAGCTTAAAACCTACATGTACAATTATAAAGCTCTTTAAACTTACTGTTTGGAAGTTTTTGCTTTGGTAGTTTTGTAGGCAAGATTATTTGCTCTACATTTGGTTATGTAAGCAAAAGAAGTTAGTAGGATGTAATTTTCAGCTTATTTTCTTTTTGTATTAATTAGTTGATAGTTGCTACTGTGTATAACCCGATTTTGATAATTACCTGACCTATGGAAATGGGATATGGATTGTATTTTGTGCCTTTCTATAAATGTTTTTGCCAATTGAGAGGGGACATGGATTGTATTTTGTGCCTTTCTAAATGTTTTTGCCAATTGAGAGGGGACAAGTATCCTCTCCAATATTGTAAAAGATTCCCATCACTTTGCGGTTTGAGATTAACTCTCAGTCAGTTTGAGATTCGGGCTAGAACAGGAGGCAGTATTATTGGAATTTGTGATTCGTGCCAAGTTAAAAAGAACGGTCTAGATCCAAAATTCTAAAAGATTCCGTATTTAGGTACGGTGGAGGATAACAGAAGTAAAATGTTGATCTAGTTATATGTTGGCCCAAGTAATTGAACTCCGTTTAGTTTAGCCCAAGCCCATCAGCGAATACTAGTAAGTAGTAATGCACTTGCGGATTTCCTTGTGTAATCGGGTAATTTATTGACAGAGCTTTTTTGCTTCATACAGCTCACTAATCTAACGCTGTTTTGACTCTGTTGTCTGTGCGCTGCATAAAGCAAAAAGAATTCGTCAATATCTTTACTAGAGTATTAATTATACTCGACAAGGGTATACCCTACCCTACCCGTCCGTGCCCGAGCCCGGGTATGGGTCGGATACTCGGGTACACGGGTACGGGCAAAAAAAAGGGCCGGACCGGTTTTTTTGGACAAATACCCGACCATATCCGTACCCGACCTTACCCGTACCCGACTTTACCCTACCCGGGTACCCGTCTACCCATACCCGTACCCTTATACCCGACCCAATAATTCAAACCCCAAATTCAAATTTTCCCCCCCAAATTCAATTTAATTTCTGTTTTTAAAATTATGTTTTTTAATTTCTGTTTTTAAAATTCTGTTTTTATTTCTGTTTTTAAAATTCTATTTTTATTTCTGTTTTTTAATTTCTGTTTTTTAATTTCTGTTTTTAAAATTCTGTTTTTATTTCTGTTTTTATTTCTGTTTTTTAATTTCTGTTTTTTTAATTTCTGTTTTTAAATTCTGTTTTTATTTCTGTTTTCTAATTTCTGTTTTTTAATTTCTGTTTTTAAAATTCTGTTTTTATTTCTGTTTTTTAATTTCTGTTTTTTAATTTCTGTTTTTTAATTTCTGTTTTTAAAATTCTGTTTTTATTTCTGTTTTTTAATTTCTGTTTTTTAATTTCTGTTTTTAAAATTCTGTTTTTATTTTCTGTTTTGTAATTTCTGTTTTTAAAATTTTATTTTAATTTCTGTTTTTTAATTTCTGCTTTTTTATTTATATTTATATTTATATTTTATTGTTTTAAAGTAAACAAAAAATAACAAAAACAGAAAAAAAAATAACACGAAAAAAAACGAAAAAAAGAAAACAAAAAAATCAGAAAAAAACAGCAAAAAAAAACAAAAACCGTACCTGCCCTAACCGTCAAGGATACACGGGTACGGGTATAGGACAAGTAGGGTATGGCTTTTGAAAAATATACCCGACATACCCTTACCCTTATACCCATCCTACCCGTACCCGAGACGTACCCATACCCATCCTTGGTATACCCGGAGTACCCGTCCATTACAACTTGTTTGGATGGAGAGTAGATGGAGGGAGGGAATGGAAAGGAACACAAACTTTCCGTTGAATCGTGTTTGGTTGATAAAATTATGTTTGAGGTAAAAGGTACAGGAGGTGAAAGGTTTAATCTTGTATCATGATAATTACTATAATCGGTTTTCCTTCCAAATTCGAGTGTCACAGATGGAAAGAAATTTTATTACAAATATTTAAAAAAAAATAACACAAATGCCCAACCCTATATCTTACATATATAATTTTCATACTATATTTTTTCCTCAAACCTACAACAGTCACCGAATTTCTCATTAACCTCCTAAATTTTAATTAACAAAACAAGAAATAAGACATAAAAAAAAGTTAAATTTATTTTCTCTCATTAATCATCCAAACACAAATGTATTAAATATGTTAATCTTCTTTTCTATTCCATTCCATTCCCTTCTATTATTTACTTTCCATTCCTTCCTCTACTCTCCATCCAAACATGGTGTTAATACACTAATCTTTACCTATGTAATCGAACTCGAGCTCTCTCTTTGATCGGGTTCGGATTTAACTGAATTATCCATTAACAATTTTGATGCGGTTATTATATATGCGGATAACGGCAGAGAGACGAGCGTGCGTCAGTCACCCAGAGACACAAACGGAGGCCATGGCGCTCTCTCTCTCCTTCTCCGTTGTTCCTCAGTTGAGAACAGCCTCGACTTTGTCGAATAAAATTTGCATTACCTGTGCACTCTCAAAAACCCTCGTCTCTCCCAAAAATTCATCGCTCAACTCAGCGCCACTTAAGTCAGCCTTCAAACCTTACAAAATAGCACGGAGAGACGCCATTGATGGAATTAAGACTGCTACCGATTTGGAACCAGCTCTTCAGAGGTAGGTGTCATGCTTTAACTATGTAATTATGTAGTAGTTGTTAGTTATTTAATATAAACTTGCTTGCTGAATGGTGACCAGGTCGGTACCCATGGGCGGAGTCAAGGGGTCAAGTATATACAAATTTTATACTACAAATAGGGGTCAAATTTGACAGTTTCATAATATTTTCTACTGAATTATATAAAAATTTATCAATACTTACAAATTTTTTGAAAATAAATGGGGGTCAATTGACCCCCATTTACACTTAGTGCCTCCACCTCTGTCGATACCAATTGTATGTACTGGTTTATATAATAAATCAGAAAGCTAATTAGTTCTTAAGTATTGAGAAACATTTTTGTTCCTGTAAGCTGAGCTATTCTATCATTATCTATGTGACTGAAACAGAGCAGAAGGAATATTACAAGTGGAGGATTGTAACATTATTTTACGTTTCTTTGGTGAGTCAAAAAGATGGAGCCGCCTTGGCCAGGTTAGACATAAGTTTGAGTTTTGACTGGTACGAGATTAAAACAAGTAATCTATGTTGTTGTTTTTTCCTAATGATCTCTGTGACAATATTATTTCAGCTTTTTGTGTGGATGCAAGAGCATGAAATGTTCAATTTTGGCTCATATAGCACTTATTTCAAGTACATGGGCCTAAGTCGAAATCCAGTCAAAGCATTAAAAGCATATGATAGCATTACAGATATGGAAATTAAACTAAATGTGTCAGTTTGCAACTCTATTCTTGGTTGCTTGGTGAGAAATGGTCAAAGTGAGAGTGCTCTCAAGTTATTCGATAAAATGAAATGTGATGGCCTTTTGCCAAATTTGTTCACTTACAGCTCGGTATGTTTACTTAACCTGAGTTCCATATTTGCTTTGTGCCTATTGCTGTTTACTGAATTTGTTTTTATTTTGATAACATATTTTTGTTGATTTGAAGTTTTCTATAACTAGTGTAATATTATGGTTGAGTGAGGCTATGGTACTATGCATAGCGCATATTGGCCCACGCTATGGACTCAAATCTTTGGTTTGAAAGTCCTAATGTTCGATCCGAACCATTCAACATGGTCTCCATATGAATATGTACTTGTAAACTAAATTTTACATTTTTTATAATTTTTTTAGATGGGTAGAAAATCACTTGATCTGAAAATTCTGGACCATCCAAAAACAGTGATTTTGTACCCATCTAAAAAAATAGTAAAAAAGGTTTTAAAAAAGGTAAAATTTAGTTTACAAGTACATACTCATGTGGAAACCATGTTGAACGGTTCGGATCGACTGTTAGGATTGTGAAAACAAAAATATTGATCTGTAGTGCGGACCAATCAGCGGTATGCATAGTACCATAGCCTCACTATACAGCATGTGATCTGCACCTGTTTGAACTGGCCATTATTATTGCCATACATATTATTTGATTCAAAGTGTATTACATATTTGATGTTTTTATCCTTGTCATCCCAAATTTATGGCTATTTCCTCCATTTGCTCTAGCTATTGACAGGTTGTTCTAAATTGAAAAATGGCTACACCACAGCAATGGAGTTACTCAGAGAAATAAAGGCCAAAAATCTAGGAATGGACAGTGTAATATATGGGACTCTTTTGGCAATTTGTGCCTCTAATAATTTAAGAGGAGAGGCTGAGTTATACTTTCAGCAAATGAAAAATGAAGGGCATCGTCCAAATCTGTTTCATTACAGCTCATTATTAAATGTGTATGCCGAAGATAGGGACCATACCAAAGCCGAAATGTTGATCAATGATATGAAAGCTCTCGGCATAGCACCCAATAAGGTCTGTGTTTTTAATTTATTGTTTATATTATTGTTTCTTTTATTTAAGATTTTACTTCGTATAATTGAAGAATAATCATATGTTAGTTCTGTCTCAAAGAGCTGTTCATATTTGTACCTGGTCTCAGTACTTTGCTGTTTATGTCCATCCTCGCCTTGGAATAATGCTAATTTTTTGTAAACCAAGAAAGAGTAGGTTTTGGCTTTAGGTTTACCTCCATATATCTCAAGAGCAAGTGAACATTGTTCAGAAATTAGGAGTAAATTTTCATTTTTTTGATAGGTTATATTTACTACTTTGTTGAAAGTATATGCTAGAGGAGGGCTTTTTGAGAAAGCTAAAGAGCTATTAGCTGAATTGGAGACTTTGGGATATGCTCAAGATGAGGTACGTCTAATACAGATAAAAATAGCATTGTGATCAAATGGAATAACATGTGTTATAACATGTGATTGTGGTATTTATAGATAGCATATGCCATATTGATAGACAATCTTGCAAAGCAAGGCAAGCTTGAGGAAGCCAAAGAAATATTTTCTGCGATGAATGAAAAAGGAGTTAAATCAGGTTTATTTATTCTCCCTGTGCTTCCTCTCTGCTATCTCTATCTCTTTTTTGGTATTTATTTGTTTATTTATTTATTTTTATTTTATTTTTGTGTGTGTGTGTGGTGTTGGGGGGGGGGGGGGGGGGGGTGTACCTCGAAATATCTGATCAATATGGATATACCTGTAGAATTATTCTATAAGTTGTCTGAGATATTGATTTTATCCAGATGGATATTCATATGCAATCATGATCACGGCCTTGTGCCGCTCCCGTCTCCTCGAAGAAGCAAAACAGCTAGCAATAGAATATGAATCGAAGTACGCCAAGTATGATGATGTGGTAATACTAAATACCTTGCTCCGAGCATATTGCAACAATGGAGATATGGAGAGTGTCATGCAAATGTTAAAAAAAATGGATGAAGCTGGTATATCTCCAGATTGGAACACATTTCATATACTAACAAAATATTTCAGCAAGGAGAAGTTGCATCATCTTGCTTATAAGGCAATTGAAGATATGAATTCTAAAGGCCACCAACTAGATGAGGTAGTACTTGTTTTTTTTGCTTAAACAATCTAATTTTTTGATACTGCAGTAATCATGGCATTACCTGTCCATACGGAAAAAAAAAATACCAATCAGAAGCATTGATATGTAGGACTTATGTACTTTGGTGATGATCGATTTGGGTAAGGCTGGTTTTCCATCAGAAGCATATTCGGTTTATAACATGCTGAGATATAGCCAGAGAAATCTGCAAAAATCTCTTCATGAGAAGATTCTCCAGATCTTGGTTAGCGCTGGTCTTCTTAAAGATGCTTACCTTGTATTTAAGGTATCTCATTGTCTCAGAATCCTTTTTTAATTTCTTCTGCTAAAGATTTAAAAAGTTCTTCATACCCCATGCTTTCTTTTTCACTTGTTTCACTGAGAGCAGGAGAATGAGAAAGTAGGGGTGATTTAGGTAATTTATGAAGAAAATCGAGAGTAGAGGGCTATGTTCATATTTTCTGTCTTTATAAAGTCAAATGGATTGCAGGGTGCAGTATCTTTTGGCATCAATCTTCTTTACATAAATTTTGCTATGAATTTTGAAAAGATGCTACATCACAGGATTTCTCAGAATCTATATCTGATAGATCTACGGAGAAGTTCGCGTACTCGTTTATGAAATCCGGCAATGTAAATTTGATAAATGATGTATTGAAAGCCTACCATCGTTCAAGGAAGAAAATAAGCACGGTAAACTTAGAATTTATTTGTTCTCTTATTAGAAGATTAGTATTTGCTTTCATTCAATTTCAGGCTATGCTATTCTTTTTGTTCCGTAAGTCCATTAGTTTCTTTCTTGATTCTAAAATTTCTTTAAAACTTTGGGCTTAGTATACATGTATGTTAGTGGGTCTAATAACTGTTTTAAAACTATTATAGCATTTATCTTTTCCTGAATAGGATTTAGCAGGATAAATATTTCCATTGTGGGAATTGCATATGCATAGAATTTCTATGTTCCTGACTCTCTTTTTCTATTTGCAGGATATATTTACAAAAGCAATATCTAGGCACTTCGAGAGACAGGAAAAGAAAGAGTTGCTATTGCATCTATTGCAATGGATGGCTGGGCAAGGCTATTGTGTTGATGCTACTGCAAGAAATTTGCTACTAAAGAATGCAGATTTCTTCGGAAGTAAGCAGATTATAGCGGAGATTTTAGCAAAACAACAGGTAGCTCATAGAAAGTTGAATGTCAAGAGTAAGGGCCGACAAAACAAGAAGTAGCTTTGTTGGAAAATATAGCTTGATAGTGGATTTATTCAGATATACATTAATTGAAGCAGTATCAGACTGGGGAGCAGTTGAAGAGGCCTTGGCAGGTCAGTTGATATTATGGGGTTGTGATTTGTGATGATGAAGTGGTTCGGTGAGTATTTACAATGGTTGCAATCCTAATTAGATTATGTAATATATGTACTATTTATCAGAAAGGAAGAGAGGTTGTCGAGCTCTAAAACGAAAAGTTGGAGCTACAACAGCATTATAAGGAGTTCAGATATGCTGCATCGAAACGGTTACCTAATTATATTTTTAAAAGTTCCTTTTCGTTTAATATTAGAATTATTGCATTTGTTACGTATTGACAGAAATCACGCACAGATGACTGTTTTCTTTTGTTAGAAGCAGAGAAGTGATAAAATGCTTAAAAGAAACCTTTCCAAAATATATTTGTATAGACTGTGTTACTCTTTTCAGGTCAAAAACGTCATCTGATTTAATTGGATATTGTATGAAATTGTGATAAAAAAGTTGCAAAAAAATTTAGCACAACCATAATATGTATTACATAACGGCTTACTCTCGCCAATATTTATTTTTTGTGGATAAAACAGATTTTTGTATTATATCTGTTTGGATAATTTTAGATGAGTATTTATTAGAGATAAAGTAGAAAATGTATAGCATTTATTTTTGGACTGCTTTAAACTACAGTAAAAAATAGTTAGAGAAGTTATTAAAAATTGCTTTGATCACAGTCAAAGACATTTGGATAAATTGTTTGACAGTTATATAGGTTATTAGATTGTTATCTATAGTTATTTTATCTTTTTTGGTTATCTATAGTCATTGTATTTGTACAAAACACACAATAAAACAAGGATATATTCATTTTATCCATCTCATTTCTACTACTTATACTATTTTTCTTTCATTCTATATGAAGCAAAAGAAATTATAACTTTATACAAAATTTTCCCCTAGTCTAATAACCTATACAATATTTTCTCATGTGCAAGCCTTGAAGAACTCGAATTGTCTCTCGCTCTACACCAGTGATCAGAAAACTATCATTAGACCACCTTCGATAAACCTACCTTCCCTGAAAATATTAGAGCTGCACAGTATAGGTCTTGATGATGATTTTGCACTGAAATTGCTTCTTAAAAGAGATTTGCAACACAATAGCTGCAATAATTCTTTCGACAAAAACAATACATCTCAAGTCCTTGAACTCTCTGAAAAAGGAAAACAAATATTTAGTTAATTAGAAAATCCAATAATAATTTACAAATCTTGTATCAGAATCAAGTTTTAGCAAACCTGTATTCTGCAAGGCATTGCAACTTGGCAGCTATTAACCCTGATTGTACGTTTGTTTTCAGATCAGCACTTAAGAGCACATCTGAGCATAAAGAAAGCAAGCAACACAGTAAGATGCAATGCTAAGTACAACTATCACATTTTTTTTTTTGAAAATGCAGCTAATATTTACAAAATCAGAAGTTCAGATTTTTCTCTTATGCACTCTTATGAACCCAAACAATGTTCTGTAACAGTTAGAATATGTAGATTATGGTTACACAGTTGTTTTGTTGAATATAATTTTAGTTCGTACATGTAGAATTAATTTAGTTGTTTTAATACTAGAATTATTGGCCATTTTAATTAGAAAACAACAAAAGATAAAATTATGGGACTGCCATGCATGGAATTAATTTAGTGGTTTATGGTGACACTTTTTTCTTCATATGATGCTGGTAGATTGATGTACTTCTTAAGATTATTTGTGTTATGATTGACAATTTCAGGTGGCTATTTCTGTACAATAATTTGAGCAAGGACAATAATTTAGTTGCTTAATTTCTTCCTGCTGCGTTCTCCTCATTTATAGAAGTTCATTTTGAACATTGAAATGGAGAAAAATCATAGATCAATCCAAAAATTGGGAACTGACACTGAATATCAGACGATTATTGGAGAAAGTCGCAAAAATTAAAAATCTAGGAAATAAAAAGATTGGAGAAAGACAGCGCTCTTATCACAAATAAAAAATTAAATTAGAGATGACCGTTTTATTTACATATCTTGTAAATGAAATGGAAAGGAAAGGAGAAATGTATCATCAACAAAATGTTCCAAGATTAACAGTAATCCACTTATAATTATAGATTCCAATTAATTTCTTTTGCCTATTAAGGCATGTGTTGTTTGAGGTTTCATCTTCGTGTAGGAAAACAGCTGTTCTCTTTATTTAGGCTTAAGTTGTGAAAAAATCGTAAAACAAATTTTTTACTTCTAATTCAAGCTGAGGTTTAAAAGAAGTTCGTCGAAAAGACAAACGAAAATCCCTTTTTCAGTATTTCCTTGACAAAAACCTTTTTAATCCAAAAATCTATTCTCTGATTAATTTATAAAACTAAATCTATTTAACAATTAAATAAATTAAGATAACATTTATACCTCATTTTCAAATTCCAATTGAATTGAAGTCTAACTCGTTTCGGAGCACCAGACAGCTGATACCTCTATAGGTTATCCACTACGAACAACCAAAGGGTGGATATTTTTTTTGCTAGAAATACTAAACCCATGATATTCGCAAAAACACTATTCACAGAAGATATAAAAACACTATTCACGACCTGCGGAAAAGTTGATTCACAACAATGTGCAAAAAACACAACTTTTGCAAAAACACTATTCACGACTCCCACAAAAACATTATTCACAACTCGCAAGAATATATGTGGATTATATTTCTTTTCTAAACCGAATCACTATTTGGAAGAGAAACACGAAACAGAGTAATAAAACTTTCATCTGGGGTCAAAAGGTATTCGTGAAAAATGATGTTAAAATGCTTCAAATAGAAAAGGTACAAAGCAGGGCACCGGAAACAAATCATACAGAAATATCAATCTGATTTCCTCATGATTTAAATCATTACACTGTTTAAATAATTTCTTCAAGAGAATAAAAACAATAAGCAGACAAAATTGTTGTTAAATAATTTAAAAAACAAAAAAAAAACTACATGACACATCACAAATAATCTCAATACCTTCTATAAATATCAATCTAATTTCCTAATGATTTTCTTTTCTTGGATGAAGATTTGTCGCCGTGTTTTCCTTTTCGTTTGGAACTATTACCATCATCCTTGTGCTTCTTTTTCCCATGCTTACTATCTGTTGGGGTCTTGTTAGATTTTACGCTAACAAGGCCACTCGCTGACACATTTCCACCTTTCAGAGCCTTTCCCAATTCATCATCTATTGCATACTGTTGATGCAACTCCGGGTCCAACATGCTTTTATTTTTCGCCCTCATTTTCTCCTGAAAGAATTTTATAAAATTTTGATACAATAACCAAAGCAAGGAAAAAGAATTTTCTTTTACTTCCAGTCATCAAAATTTTCAGTTGTCTGTGTGATATTTGCCTTCAGAAATAATATATGAACCTTCTCCCAAATAAGTTCATGTTAATTTTATTAAAGATTCTCAAACTGCACTCTAGCTCATCCTTTCTGCACCCAAATGAGTTACAGATATTAACTCCGAAATGGAGAGGACAGGGACACAGATGGGCAATGTTTTCTCCTATTTTGTGAGTATAAATAGAACTTAACATTTGTATCAAGTGGGAAATGACAAGCAGAGAGGAAGGTGTGTAAATACAAACCATAACTTCCTTGGCTCCTTCATTCAGATCTTCATCCAATGATTTGGTTAGAGGTGCAAAATCAATCTAACACAGCCAAATTAATAGAAATGTTAGTTTTCAAGCACAAAACTAAAACATGTTAAGAAACAGTTCTTCGCTGATAGCGTGGAAAGAAAATCCTGAAAAATAGTACAAATAACTCGAATGACATTAATTACATCTTTAAGACGAGGTAGAGAAACATCCATTTCTTTAGAGGCGACACGCTGGAGATGGCCATACAATTTCCTCATAACCTTAATAAATGATGAAAGTATCTGCTCCCTTTCCAAACCTAGCTCATCCTGCAAGTAGGAAAAAAAAGGCTCCAATGTTTTTTTCTGCTTCAAAATGGTAGAATGCCACTTGTTTAAGTGACATATGGTACTTCAACAGCTTACAATCCTGACTCACTATTTTTGTTTCCATAAAACCGACTTTCGAAAGTTGAAAACTTAACCTACCTTTACAGCAGTCAAATCCTTGTTTTGTAGACCCATGCATAGTAGTATAGCCCCCTGGACGCCATTTAATGTGACCGGCATTTTCTCCTGGAAATATCGGTGTGCTAGCATAGGCACCAGATCAAGAATCTGTTCAGCAAAATACAAATACCAAATGAAAAACTTGAATAGATTGTCCCATAGAAAAATAAAAATGTAATCAAATGTAGATGTAAATTGAGGACTAACCATATGAAAATCAACCAAATTGTTGGTGTAAGCCTCAAGCCGTTTCATGTCATAAGGGGTTAATAAGTCGCCTCCTTGTTTCGAACCACCGGTTGTGTCTTCAGACGGATCCGGCTCATGGTCTGTGAAATTTATCTTTGATGCCAAGACACTAGAAATAGTTTTAAGAAACACAATTATCAACTGAAATGGGTTTGCATAATTGAAAAGGATAAAATGGGATTTTTGGTACTAAACACTAACCTCATTGCAAGTGAAAAATTAAGATTGCAAAAACATGAACTGAGAAGTCGTCTAAACCTTTGCCTGAAATCTGAAGGCACACCACAAAATATTAAAGAAAGTAAGTTCCATTGGAATAGTTATCTATGCCAATTAAATAATATTGAAATGGTCCTGACATGAAATAAAACCATTATATACCTTGGTAAAAGGGTTCGAGAAAGCCACATTTACTGGATCCAGTGACTTCAATATCATCATTATTTATTGGCTTCAGAGCCATGCATGTGTGTTCACCAGTAACAGGACTCTGCATTCAACCGAAATAGTACAGCTAAAATCAAAACAATAACAGTTCATACAAATATACAACCATTGCAGTACAGGTTCAAAGCTTAAATTGGTCAGCACAAAAGCAATAAATTTGAAACCTGGCAACTTGCTCTTTGTACGTTTTTTCTTGGATGGATTTTCATGGATCGTATTTACAAGTCAAATTATTATAAGATACGTAGACAAAGAAGGTAGAATCAATTATTACTGAGATTGATGAAGTCGGTACTACAATCAAAGACTATGAACCTTAACAAAAATAACAAAAAGAAAATATTTACTGGAATATGGCCGACATAGAAAGGATAAAAATAGTGTTTCTTCCAGAACTTGAATAGATCAAGAGTTAGTCCAAAAGAGACACCCAAATAATGAAGCCTTTCAGGCCGTCTTTCGCGGAGATGTAAGAGAAGGGGAGGTAGATTTGCTCTCGGCTTTATGCTCTCTTCTAACAATGATGCCTACACAATTATACATTATCCTTTTTAAGATAATAAATAAAACCACATACCACCATACTTTCTTTAAGCAAACATTACAGGAAAGTGATGACCTAAACACTAGAATATATAAACTAATCTAGAACAATAATCTGGTACCAGGTCAAATTGCTTATTTTATGCTGTAGTTCTTTGAAGTAATTGACAATTCAAAAGGCTTCACACCAATACAACTTTTTTCTTTTACCAGTACCAACATATGCTGTCCATAGGTGGCAACTAGAATGGACTGGGTCATGTTCCAATCATTCCAGGTTTGGATCTCAGGTCAGCTCAGGTTTAGGTCAATTTAAAATATCAGGACCGTAACTAGGTTTATTACCTCGCTAATTAAATGGGTTCATTTCAGCAGATTGTACCACAGGATCAAAATCCAAAACCTCTGTTACATTCCCCAGGCACAGCCCCAGCTACAAGGTCACTAAATAGTAGGTTCAACCAGTATTTAATGTGGATCTGGTGAATAACAAAATCATGTGACATGCTCTAGTAAGAACTTTGTAAAGGAGTTGTGCCAGGATTTCCGAGCAGGAAATCTGGAGTCACGCAATCTAGACCTTTATGTCCTAAAATCTGCATCTGCTGCCATTATCGTGATGCATCATGCATGCTTGTGCCATTACTAAATGCACACTTGATCCACTCTGTTCAAATTATAACAGGGTGTTGATTTTTTCCCTATCAGGATACTCTGATACAATCAGATGTCTCGGGCTCAACAATGCAGCACCATGTCATCACAATAATGAGGTTAAATTTAGAATCTTAATGATTTTTTTAGAAAAACAAAGGGACATTAAAAACTATTTCTCTTAACATGAATTATGTTAACTCTTGCAATTCACAACTAAGAGACCTTTTCAGCAGCTTCAGTGACCTTTACAGAAGACTCCTCAGGCACCATATCATCATCCTCAGCAAAATGTGTAACCTGTCCTTGATAGTACCTTCACAGTTATTAGTACTACAAAAGTTAGCATCTAATGACTATGCATGAAAGAAAGAGAAAATAGACACCTGTGCATCTACACCAAATGAAATTCAGATTACTAAAAACTGTTACCTTGTTAGCATATCTACAGCAGCCGAGCCATACCCAAGCTGAAATAATCATAAAACATTATATGTTTCAATATTTAAATTAAACAAAGCAAAAGCTGTACAATACTAGGATTAATAGCATCATGACATTAAAAGGAGTACCCTTAAGGCACTAGGATGGACAGCTATGCGCACAATTCGAGCCCCAGAGAGAGTTGGGAAAACTTCATCTTGGAATTGCTCGCAAAATTTCCAGGGTATTTGATCACCAGCTGGTGAGCGCCCTTCGCTCAGACTTCTCATTGCAGATTTTTGAGATATTTGTCCTTCCAGACAAACCTGTCCAACCCAAGATAACCAAAGAATTTTCTTTTACATGCTTCAAATAATTAGGCAGAATTTAAAAGCAAATCAAGGATAGGGTAAGACGAGAACCTGAATGACACACAAAATATCTGGAAGTTGATTTTTTGTCTCATCAACAGGACCTGAAGAAAGTACATTTTAGCAACAACAAAAAAAAAATCACCTTTCAGGTAAAAAAACAATTGGCATTTTCCATGCTCAATTAAACTAAATGTCAACATGGTTTGTTAAAAATTAGAACAATACCGAGCAAGACAAATAAGTGGTGAGCAGGGGCATCAGCCATCAGTTGCAAATCATTTGGAGAATTTTTGTAATGTGACGCAACATAAAGGGCCATCATTCTCTGCAATATTGGTAAAAAATATTTAATTTCAGTCTATTAATCAACAACATAATATACTAACTTTTGCTTAAAAAAAATCCCACTATTTTGTTCTTGTTTCCTTTTCTCTAACAACTACTGAAGTTCATACAGTTTTGGTCATTTCAAGCACTCCAGAACGCACCGATCATTCCACAAGTAAAAGTAAAACCTTACATTTTGAAAATAAGCAAAAACTTAGAATAAATTATGAGTTACCTGCAAGAATATCTCACTCTCCTTGTGGTATGAGAAGAGAGTATCCCGATTGATGTAATAAAGATCACATTCCTTTGGATGTGGCAATCTAGGAATAACAACAAAGTTAACAAGTAAAAAATTAAGAACAACAACCGACCAGCATTCAAAAGGCAGAGGAAAAACTAACCGAGTAATATTAGGAATAGAGTTACTAGCATCCAAGCAAAGCAGACCATTCAGCCATGACTCAATTGGGTCACCAGGTGCATACCTGATTGATTCATTCAGTTCGATCTTTTTGAATTCTCGACCTACAGGACAAAGATATACATATCAGCAGAATCTTAACATCACAATGAATTCAAACACCTATTGACAAGTAAAAATGCATCACAGTACCCGGAATCCTACAACTGAACTAGGTTTCTAGTATGCAATGCATAAATAGCCTCTTATATATAAAGTACTGTCCATGTATCTGAGGATATATGAATGAATAACTAGCCGAATTAAATCAGGGGCCAGAAAATCATTAGTAAACTTTTTGCTCCTCAAGCATTTGCAATATCTGTGTAAGATTGAGTGAAAAGTTCTCTGAATCCCTTAAATTGAAAAAAAAAATGTTCTTGTATATGAGGGTAATATTGTAGTCTCAGAATCATTAAGCATGTTCTTTCTATTCAAATGCTTATGAACATGGAATGCATGGATTAATAAATGATTTTGTCTATCTGCATTAAGTAAATAATTAATCTGCCAGTGTTAGTTAATGATCAGTTACATAATAAATTATTCAATTTAATAAGGCATTTGGGTATAAGAATCAATAGATAGCTGGATAAGGCCAGCTTATCTTATTGGTAGTCAGAGATGCACAAGGTTATGAAAGTTTCTCTTAAGACTATAAAAGTTGCCACAGAAAAATGTAAGAAAACAATGAAACTACCAGAGTTAGAACCATTGCGACTTTGAACCGATACTTTGCTTTGAGACTCCAGTTGTTCAATAAGCTTCAGAGACAAGGATCGGCCTGTTCCTTCATACCTTCACGCAGAGATTTTATTACAAGTTAATGAAAAACATAATTTATGAAGTTAGCAAGCGTAAATCTATTCAAGTGGATAGATAATATCAAAAGGAAATACAAACCATACCCATTAACAGTTGATGAAAGGAAAACAAGGTAAGGCCCAAGCATGGATCTTACAATAGGCAGTGGAATAGCTGCAGCTTCATCTATCACTAGTAGCTCTACTTGAGATAGTTTTGCATGTTCCTGTGGTCTAATATACTGCAAATGAAAAACACAATTAGGAATTTTTTCATAAATGAAGAATTCATACACCAAAGACTTGTTTATTTTGAAACAGAGAATTGAGAACTAAAATGTCAATAGAGGTGACTAGGCTTGAATTTATAAATAAAGTACCTGGATTGTCTGCCGATGTTGCTTGTAGACATTTATCTGAATAGTTGCTTTCTTCATCTCTGGATCATTACTCTTAACCACATCATAATGCAAATGCTCCTACAGCAAGTTTTCATGCGCAAACTATACAGTTATAGTTCTCACAAATTACAAAACATTAAAGGCAGGACTATGACAAGAGAGAACCTAGTACACTATGGTAATGCTTTGCTACAATTGCTACACGGAGAATATTAACTAGCATTTAAAATATTAAATTAAGACCATTGTATCTGTTCATGACATAAAATTCTGTAACCTTTCAGTAAATCCTACTTGAAATTCACAAAGACAATACACGAAAGTTGACTTCTTTTATTATCAAATGAGGGGGTCATATTAGACCTTGTACTCAAGTGCATTGATTCCCTTGCAGATGAACTCAAACAGAGTCTTCAGATTTTCTGGGCTTGGAGCAGTGACAAAAATATTTGAGTACCTGAAACAAGACTAGAACATGTAAATTGGCTATGCTTTCAGAGAGAACAAAACAAAGCATCCAATCTAGCAGAAAAGCCTAAAACAATCCAAGTTGTTACTCCACAATTGCTTCTCCCATAAGAAAACCTGGAAACCCTTAAACAAAGCAAGCATAGAAAATGCATGTACGGAAAAATAATAAAAAATGTTGTTATAAGGTGCTCTGGGCCTAACCAGCCAAATTTGTCTAACAAAAATGCCCTCTTGTTACCAGCTACAAAATATGAAAGTACCACATTGTATATCATTAGTTAAAACTAGAGGAAGTAACACACCCAGCAGCAACTGCACCAGCTACAGCAAGGCCAAGAGCTGCCGATTTCCCCCGACCGCGATTGGCTAGTAATGCAACAGTGCGTCGAAGTGCCTTGTCAAATATAGCATCAAGGAAACTAATCACCGCAGTCGCCTACCACAATTTACAAGAGAAGAATCAGTCTCAGTCCAATTGTAGAGATTAAAGGGAACAGAAATGATATATCCAGAAAGGGGTGGAATATGTGAGAACCTGATCCATGGTGCAGCACTTGCCAACTAGTTGCCCCATTGGGGCGGTGTCACGTAGCTGCTCCTTCAGATCCTTCAGTTCCCTTTCTCTTTCTGACAACCCCTCTGAGTCCTTCATTGTTTTTAAACAAAATTAAAGAAAAGGACATGTTACAAGGAGTAGAGCAAAATAAAATCATAGTCAATATATCCTTTATTTTATGTTTAACCTCAGATGTAGATACAGGCTCGATAGAGCGAATGTGAGAAGAGATCGGAAGGATGTTGAGCTCGTCATCCATTACAACACATGCTTTGCATGATGCAATTGATAGGAGGAACCTCTCATTGAACCTTGTTGCAGCCTCAGTGTGTGATTCTGTTCTGAACCTCTCATGTACATCCTGTGTCATTTTGTCCCAGAATAGATGAGATTAGATTGACAGACATTCAAAATTTAAGCACCTACTCCCTTCCTGTTCTCATCGGCAGCAAGATTTCACAATAGAAATCTACCATTATTTTTTGGGTTTTCTACTATGACATGTGCTCTTTTCTGTCTGTATGTGTAGGAGAAAAGAGGTTGTTGTGTGTGTGTGTGTGCGCGAGAGAGAGAGAGAGACTAAACATACCATGACCATGGTGTACAGACTAGTCAGGGAGGACAGAGAACGAAGCAACAATAAAATCAAACCACCACCTTCTACTGTCTCTATGGTTCTTGCAAGTATATTAGGCGTCAAGGCCTCAAAATCCTAAAATGTCAAAAACCCAGCAAACACAAAACAAAACAACAATTTATGCAGCTTTTCTAAACAAAAACAACTGAACTGAACAAGCAAAAAATCAGCGATTCTCCCATGGCAAAGTGGAGCATAAGATTACAATCTATGATGTATTTCTGTAAGATACCAAAGAAAGAAGCAGACATAAGGACCTGAAGGATGCACATGGAGAATGTATTTCCCAGAATTCTATCAGAGTCTTTGTATAAGCAATAAGTAATGTCTTCTGTGGCAAGGAAGAGTGTGTAGTGGTCCGCCAACTCCTGGTCCAGCAACCCTCTAGCCATCAGTTTCTTTACTTGTTTCTTTTGCTTCTGTTTGTGACTATCAAATGCAAAACAATATGATCAGGCTATAACAACTTCAACTTGCGCTTCTTTGAGAGAAAATATGCATGAGAATTCAATTGTTGCAATAGTATACCTGCTGATCTCAAGCTTGTCTCTGTAGCACCATAATATCGAGCGGCGTGACTTAAGTGACGCATGTTTCAACATCATGTTAAGATTTGCAATCTGCATATTGGTAAAAGATTCCCATTGTTATCAAGTCTTTATACTGAAAAGATAAAAAAAAAAAATGATTTAAAACCCTCTTAGCCTATCAAAAGACGGCAACCCGACTTAGATGGTAACTTGTGCAACTTCTCCGAAAAAAAGGAAAGAAGAGAATTTCACAGGTCAATAATGCAAATAATCTAAACCGATCAATTCGATCATAATATTTTCAGGAGACATGAAGAATTGTCAAACACCAGAATATAACACAGCAAGCTCACTGTTTCTAAGCTGGGAAGCGGTGAATTGGGACACAGCTGAGCTGATCACCCAATTAAATACTGGTAACACTTAAAAACTGCGTGACAGCAAGTCAGGTTAGTTATTTGGTGGTAACCTGGAACATTAAAGGGGATGTTTCTAGCATGTAGAAAAAGGGGAAATGGAGGGAGGCAGGAAACCTGGTCGCGGGACTTGTCGCCGACGATGAAAAACATGGAGCGGTGCCTGAGATTAGCTCCATTCTCGATCAGGGTTCGAATTCTTTCATCCACCTTCTTCCTCATGATTGCGCAACCTCAATCAACACGCCGAACAGAGAAGGAAAGAGGGTTTGGGTGCTAGGGTTTTTCACTTGGCGCGCCGTCGATTTGAGAGGGTTTTGAGAGGGCGTGCACTGCACGTGATGCAGGGGTTGATTTTTTTTCAATCTAACCCTCAAAATATGTTATTACACTTTACGCTCTTACAGCGTGTACCTGGGAGTATACTTCATAGTTCATACTTGCGCCGTCAAACTAGGAATAAAATAAAAGGCATAAGATATTTTGTTGGGAGAATTTCATTGTACCACTCGAAAACTGTGAAATTACATATTTATTATCTAAAATTTAATAACTCATATATTTATCCAATATGACTTTAGTATATATCAAATAGAGGGATCAAGTTGCAACATTTTTTGAGTTACAACAAGCATTTTCTACATTTTGAAAGTCCAAATCGTCGATCCAAACCGTTAAATGTGATCTCTACAATAAAATATGCTTGGAGACCAAATTTTATATTTTTTGGAATTTTTTTACTATTTATTAAGATGGGTACAAAATTCAATGATATGAATTTGACTAGTTTTTGTACCCATCTTAATAAATAGTAAAAAAATTTCAAAAAATGTAAAATTTGGTCTCCAAACATATTTTATTGTAGAGATCACATCTAATGCTTTGGATCAACAATTTGGACTTTCAAAATGTAGAAAATGCTTGTTGTAACTTAATCCCTCCTCTATCAAATATACCCAAAACTCATATTAATTATGTTTAATTTTTTTAAACTATAATTAATCAAGGATTAACTTAACCCCCTCTCTTTCTTTCTTTAAAACCATTCTCTTTTATACCCAATACAAAAGATTAAAAACAGATATTCCAATCTAAGTCAATAACAAAACACAGATTCTCAAACTCAATTACTACTTTGATAACGCGTTGCGATATCATTGTTAAATTCAGTATGAGTTAGTTTGTTAGAAAAATTTGAGTGGTTACCTTGTTTTTAGATGATAAAGCTAGAGTTGAAATCTTTAAATCTGAGTCTGTTGTCTGTTCTTTCTTTAAAACCATTCTTCTTTATACCCAATACAAAAAATTAAAAACATATATTTCAATCTGAGCCAGTAACAAAACACAGATTCTCAAACTCAGTTACTACTTTGATAACGCATTGTGATATCATTGTTAAATTCAGTACGACAAACCTTATATTGCAAGGTAACTTATTTAGTTTTTTTTTTTTTTTCTGTTAAAAAAAATAATGAGAATATGGGTAGCCAAACAGCCCTTACAATCTGTTACTCCGACGGTCCTCAAAAGATTTTTTTTCAAATGATAACACCAAATATTGAAATGGTCTACAAAAGTAAAAGACAGGATGGTCTAAGTGTTTTGAGTTTGGAAATCATGAATAAGGACTTATTAATATAAAGTGGCTCATTAAATGCAAATATCTTTTAGTTTAGGTGTGGAAAAAAAATATTAGAAGTAAAATATAGCAATAGAATAATAAGTAGTGTTGGTTTTTCTCCATTTTGGAAGCGTGTTTTGAAAGATAGATCATAGATCATTGAAAGTAAGACTTTTAAATTTTAATTAGATGAACGGTATGATGAATATGTTCAAAGTTGTATATTTCCTAATTTAGTTAGATAACCGCTCTATATGAAACTATGCTCGGAGATAAAATTTTATAATTTTCAGAATTTTTCCAAATTTTTTGAGATGGGTAAAAAAACCACTTGATCTAAAAATTTGGGATCACTCAAATTATTGATTTTCTATCTATTTTAAAAATGGTAAAAAATAAATAAATAAATGTAAATTTTGTCACTGAGTAAATTTTCATAATAAAATTATATTGAATAATCCGATTGACTGTTTAAACTTTAAAAGATACAAAGCCATAATATGAACCTGATATAAGCTATGCATAAAACTGTAGACCAATATCTTTCCAACTACAAAAAAAAATTCTAGCCACTAGCCTACAAATACTCATTTAACATTTTAGGAGGACTAAAACAGGCACATATTATGTATTTCATGTTTTAGTTCTACAATCTAAATTTTCCTAGTTTCATCCTTTTTATTTGTTATTATGTTGTACACTTGTACTGATTTAAGTTTATTTCTAGGAAAATTTATTTTCTGAGCCATTACTTTAAGATGAAATAAGGATCAGTTATTTGGTACGGATTTACAAGAAGCTTGTTTCAATGAAACACGTTGTTTTACCCTATTTCCTATCTGAAATGTTAGTAATAATTTTAAAAAACACTAAACAGGGAGAAGGAAAATTAAGGGACAGAGTACCGATAAGATCTGACAAATCCAGTTATTTTTTAGTAAATCAAACGATCCAAAGAAAATGATTTCTAGAAAATTGCAGTATTTGTGTTTCAGTTCGAACTGTAGTGGTTCTAATGTTCTAACAACTAATTAAATTTGTTAGAGATCATCACCAAATCGTGAATTTTGAGATCATACATTACAAGGAAACGAAAAGGATGATTTGGATCCACTGACCAGTGTTAGGGGGAGGCAACTACGATATTTCTTTCAATTAAACTAAGCTAGCGAGTAAAGAGATCCACTGGAGGAAAGATAACATAAACACTAACATAGATAATGCATCAGAGGCATTTAAGCTGGCAAGGGGGCAACGAGGAAAGATAACATAAACACTAACACAGAAACCAACAGTAAATGGGGATAAATAGCACGCACAGAATTTCCTAAACTTTTATGAGTTAAACGCTGATTTGAACCTTTGAACTGTATCTCAACTCCGGCAGTTGAAAGAAGCAAGAAATTTACAAAAGGAAATTCCAATGGCCCACCAAGTAGGCACACTGAGGTAACATACTATTGAACTTCTGTTATAGTTTCTAAGGGTTCTCTAGCCTAGAAGAAAATTTCAGTGCCTCATTAATCCTACTAAAAACAAGCCTCAGCGGTACGCATGCAACCCTGGGCCCACCAACCTTTTCCACCAACAGCTTTCTCTCGCCTTTTTCTCTCTGATCAATTGTAATTGACGAAAGCCTCCTCATCTTCCTCGGAGAAAACCCAGCTTTTTTATTTGCACTGTTACTGTTGTTGCTATTGTCACCAGCAACTGTCTTTTTATAAGTCTTGGAAGACTTACGACTAGTTCCCTTCCTTTGACCAGAAGTTACCTTTTCACCCCTCTTCAGCAGCTGACTAATGCTGCTTGTGCTTGGCCGGTGATGCTCTCTTCTATTAACTAGGGGAAGGGTAGATCCGTCTTTCAGCACTTTAACCAAGATGGGGTGGCCAACAATAGCTTTCCCGTTCAACTTACTCATGAGAGAAACAAGGGGTACACGCGGGCCCTTGTAACTTGCTTCTACTTGCATCTCCACTTCATAGAGAGTAGGCTCCATAGAAATGCTCTTGAGTGGTTTTACCATCTCGTATTGCGGATCATCAGATACAGGTGAATCTATCAGATATTCCATTTCAGGGATTGTATCGTCTGAATCTGAGTGGACACCCGGTTTTGCATCCATGGACTTGTTAATCTCTGATTCAGTTGACTCAGGAGAAGGGATATCGATAGCATCACCATCCTCATGAGGCTGCTCTGTGGGGCCCAGAGTGCTGGTTGAAGTGAGGTTGTTGTGTTGAGAATTTGATGCCCCATGGTTTGAATTAGTGCCTTTCCATTCTCCCATGGACGTGCCAGTCTTGTCAGATGTGTATGAGCTGAACGGTGCGCGATCTGAAGAAGTCAGAAGGACAGTTAAATACACAGATAATTAAGCAATAACATACCATATTAAACCATAAATACAAACTTTAGCTGGTTATTGTTGGTTTGTGCAAATTTCAGTACCAGTCACAGCCAATGCCACTCATAAGAAGTTAGAAGTCGCATCCCTCCCCCCCCCACACCCAAAAAAAAAAAAATAATAATAAAAAGAGAAAGAAAGAAAAAATGAGGGGCACCGGGACCGCCCCAACAACCCAGAGAAGAATTTTCCTCTTACCAAACCTGCACCATGCTAGTGAGGTGATGTACTGCAATCCCTGGTACATCAGTACATTTCAAGATTTCAAACCATACACAGGAATAGAGCAGCATTGTTCATTGATATTCAAACTGAAGTCCAAATCAGAACGAGACCAATTTCTTAAGCTCCAAAATGTACCAACATTATACAACACAACCAACATATAGTGAGACTGGGAAATATAAAATTACCTCCATTGTAGAAGTCTCCCATAACAAGAGGCACATTAATAAACCCATCAGAGGCGGCATTTTCCAAAACAGCCCCCAAAACACCACCTGATTCAGAGTCCCTACCATTGCATGTACTGTGAGATGAAGTCTCTGAGCTGTCAGTTCCTTTGTTATCTATCCCCATATCCATGGGATAATCCTTGTTTGATGCCTTTGGGCCCACCCAATCACAATATGATGGGATTATTACTCTTGTGCCATCACAAATCTTAGACAAAGGGACACTCTTTTGCTTTTTTCTCATATTTTCATATGCCTGTGCCATGTTAGACCTCTTCTTTTTGGCAGTCAAGCTAGTACTTGTAGACATGCCGAAACTACCTACACCAAATTGGAAATTCATATCATTTACCAAATTAGGGTTTACAAGAGCTAGTTCTAGGGATTCGCTCTTCATTGTCGATGATTTCTCCTTCTCTGACCCAATTTCTGTCAAATCCCTCATTCTCAGCATCCCTTCAGTTTTCACATCCTCCTCTGAATCATTTGGGTTTTTAACTCTCTTCCTTGAAGCACGATGCTGCTCCCCGGAGGCATTCTTGTATATTTCATGAGATGGCTTTTTCTTGACCCCATTTATTTGTCTTGGCCTAGTGGAGGAAGTAGGAGGATCAGCAGCTGCTTTGCGCACAGCCTTGCGTTCAATTTCTAGAGCATGGAGTATAGCATCCTCTCTACGAACATATTTTCCCTGGTTAGGGTACTTTCTAGTGTTCTTTTGGGAGCCATGTTTCTTGGCCTTCTCTATGCATTCATCGTACTCACCACACCGAAATGGTTTGACCCGCCTTGACTTGTCTAAATTGTACCAATCACTGCACCAGATCCAAAATTTGATATTCAGGAAAGAAATAATAGCAAAATAACATAAAAGATGGGTCCAATTGATGTTGCACAATGTGTGGTTGTCAAAATGCACTAGCACATACCAGCATTCTAATGGACTATTAGTTTTTAAATAGTAAATAAATGAACTTGTCAATACAGATGATTAAGAGATATCAAATGCAATAAAATTCCATTCAGATAGCCAATTAAATAGTGCACCGAGGTTTTTCACAGTACTATAACCTTTGTTCATTGTGACGTCCTATCCACTTTCTAATGGGCATCTCTATCTGACCATCTTCAGTTGTTTAGAATAGCACCTGTATTAACCAGAATTTCTACAAGTTCTGGTATACTTAGTTTGCGGGGGGTTCTCTGAATAAATAGCAGCACGTGCTAAGCCACTGTCTACCTAATTGCCTCACAACAACCTAGATTTTGTTAGTTCTCCCAAATAGCCAAATGATATTTAATTTAGTGGAGAAGAATCAAAGCCCCTCACCAAACTATACACTAGGTCATTGGTACAGGAAACTATTGAGCACTAGCAATGAGTTTTAAGTTTTCACATAATTTTATATCGTCAGAGTAGTTTGTGCATACTGGCTAAAAAAACCAAGGCATCACTTATAACTTCCATTTTGTACCTCGAATACCATGCCCCTCCAACTTCCTTTTTACAACATTCCATGCATGGAGTGAAAAGTAGTAGTAACCACAACTTAGGCTCTCTGAGACCAAAGCCTTAGAGCCCCCTGTGCAACATTGCATACCATTCCCCATGCAACATACCTTGTTTACTTCATTAAATGCTAAAATATGTGGTTGAATTTTTGTTTTAAGATTTGGGTTTCATGAACATCAGCCATAATTATAACTCAGAGATAACGACCTCATCTCAATTTCATTCCATAGTAATATAGTATCGATAAGGTCCAATATAAACAATGCATGAATCAAGTTGGAAGACTGCCTCTTAGATTGTACTATAACTTCCCAAATGTATCTAATCTACATTTGTTTCTACTTTCTACAGAGATAGCTTAGACTTCATAAATCATTTATGGACGAAGTTTAGATATTTAATGAAATTGAGAGTTGAAGAGTTTTTTTTTTTTTTTTCAATTGGTGTTGATTTTTTAGTTTAGTTCACAGAAAAAAAGTTCCAGACGCTATCTTTGCATTAAACAGATATCGGCATAACTGCTGAGACCTCTTTATGCTAAATCTATACCGGATTGCAAACCCAAATTAAAATCAAAACAACTCCCAGAAACTTTAAATAATCGAGCCTGTGATTCAAGAGAATCAAATTCCCCGGTCATTTTTTCTCTAGGCACTTCTCTGTAGCAATAAGACATCCAACCTCATGCCTTTCCTGCACGTAGATTGCTGATACTTTAGATGCCAAACCGTGTCTTAGTGATTCACCACTGAAAAGTGCCTTAGGAAACAGTAGCATGAACAGAACCCGCTCGCGATTCTTGCCAAATAAGCTCTGAGGTCATTTTGATTTTGGAAAAGATCAGGAGTAAATCAATGATTTTGCAAAATTGGGCCAAATATTGAATAACAAATCTCCATCTAGATTTGACAATTTAAGAAATATTGCATCAGAATCCCAAATTATCTTCTCTACTTCACGAAATTCGCCAATATTAAGGAGAAGCAAGATGCTTGTCAGAACAAAGAGGCTAGCAAACAAAGCAGGACGAAGTGCCGTTGCAAGTGAGGATTGAGAAATAGAAGATAGGAATTAGTAGTAAGACAGAAAAGGGGTATTTTGGACAAATTAAGGAAGTGATCAGATTAAGAAGTTGGGGCTGTCGATTAGCGGACGGGTATTAAAAATATGAAAAAAAGTACACTATATGTAACGCCTCCTTTCCAATTTTGGAAAACACCACGCAGAAACTTGCCACGCATCAAACAGCAATAAAAGAAAAGAATAGAACAGTCCAGTGGCCTAGGTCAGCTTATGCTAAATTATTAACTACAGCAATTAATCATAGATCACGCATTAATAGAGTGAGATAATTACTTGCATGCACATGGGTAGGGCCAGAGAGAGAGAGAGAGAGATTACATGTTTCCATCTTCTCTGCCGAGGAGCTTAATAGGAATGCCAGATCTCTGAGGCCTCCTAAGCTTGATTGGAATCTCTTCCTTAGAGAGAATGCGGCCAGGCCACCATGACCCATTTCGGCGCCGGACCCACACCAGTGTCCCTGGTGACCTGTCTTCGATCGGGGCCCATCTTTCATCTGCCATACTCACATCCACCTTCTCATCACCACTACTCATCTCTCTCTTTGCAGAAGAGTTTTGAGCTGATTGTATATGTGCAAATAGAGTAGTTGACAGCGATTTTTCTTACCACATTACAGTAGAAAACCCTGCCTAATAAAGCAAACGAGGATCAGTTCAGTTGGAGATAAAAATAACTATATAAATAAATAACATATTTTTAGGGTTTACAAACTATATGAAAAACTAGTATTTATTTTATTCAGGAGGATCGTTTATAAGAAAACTAAATATGATAAAGTAAATACTAAAATTCCTTTAAAAAACCCCAGAAGGAGATAACCTTTTCTTTTATGTCAAAAAAGAGTGAAAAATTAGGGCAAAAAAGCGCTCATCAGAAATCACGCCATACAGAGAAAAATAGAATAGCAACATTGATGAGGAAGAGAGAAAAGAAAACCGCTCAAGGTTCTGATCTACAGATTATGAGATAAGCGACAGACCTTACCCGATTCGATTTCCTCTCCGTTACAACCGACTCCTCCTGACAGCCACTCTTCTGCGGTGAAGAGAGGGGAAGAAAGAGGGAGCGGCCCAATGAGGGAGAAGAAGAGATGGACAGACGCAGCAAAAAGAGAGACCGGGTTACCTGGGTTTAGTATCTCTCTATGCGGAGAGAGAGCGAAAGAGGAAGATTTGTTAGGTGCCAGGTGGAGAAGAGAGAAGGGAAGAAGGGTTCGGGGGTTTTGTGCTTCGTCCCTGCCGCCTATGCGGAATGGGGAGGGGAGGGGGGGGTAAGTGGAAACAGAGAGTGCCGTAAAGGGGTAAGAGGCACAACCGCTGATGAGAGAGAAGGGAAGGGAAGGGGAGGGGAAACCGAATCCTCTGCATTAACGCACCGTTTGACTTAAGATCTGGACCGTTTGATTTAAATCCGCACATATATTGAAGGCCCCGAGAGTTATAGGCGTGGGCTGGATTGGCCCGAAATTAGATCAGACGGCCGAACGGTGCGTTAATGCAGAGGATATTGATAAATGGAAGGGAAGGGAAGAAGAGCCCATATTCTCTGCATTACCTCATATATTAGGTTTGTAATTTGAGCCGTCCAATTAGAATTTCGGCCAATCCGGTTATTGCAGGAAGTACTTAAATATCCGTGCCTCATACGGATTGACGGTGAAGATTCGTTTTATAGAACCTCAAAGTTTAATTTACTTATACAATTTGAATTCAAGGAGAGGATGTCGGGATAGGTTAAAATGAAAATAAAATAAATTCACTTCTCCGATCTTAATTGTGTCAGACCCGTTGCTGCTCCCTTCATCCCTTGATTAGACAGTGGGGCCCGTTTGACATGCACGTTAATTTCGAAATGAATTATTGTACTTAATTCTGAAATGAGGAGGTTTTAATGCCCGCCTTTCATAAATCATTATATTTTATATTTTATATTTTTTCTAAAGTTTAAATTAATTGATCTGAACCATTTAGCATGATATTTATACTAAATATGTTTAGGGATGAATTCAAAAAACAATGATTTTACACCTATCTTGAAAAATAGTAAAAAAATTTCAAAAAATATAAAATTTCATCCCCATACATATTTTAGTATATTTATATGTTGAGCAGCTCGGATCAATGGTTTGAACTTTCAAAACAAAAATATAAAATATAAGATATAATGAGGTATTAAAAAATATAAGGTATCGAAATCCTCCTCTTCTGAAATTTACACTATACTTAAATTCTTATATTATCGTGTTTAGAAATTAGACTAGTGTTTAGAAATTAGACTAGTATATACTGCCTAGAAAATGCTTGTTTAGTGTTTACAATATCAAAAAATTGGAAAGAAATTAAACACCCTCTGTATTAATTATTTTATTGGAATAAAAAAAACTCCTAAGTACTAACTAATGACAATAAAATATTCAGCACCAATAATACTTTGGTAGAGTAGTAACAGTTCAATTTTGGTAGAATATATAAAATAGCTACTTATATTTTATTTTAGGGTAAAAATTACTAAAAAAAAAGTTATTTCCGTATCCCAATAATAGTAATTTTTTAATACGAAAATGAGCATAATTAGTTAAAATTAATTAAGTTCAACTTTTTTAATTTAATTTCAATTTATTTTAAATCACAGGTCTAGCACGGTTCGTTTAAAGGATGAATATATATTTCATGTAAAAGACATCTAAAAAAATGATGCCAGAGTTAAAGATTTCTTATTTTAAAAAATAACTCCACATTTTTTTTCTCCTCGAAAGTATTTCACACCTCTCTAGTTTTAAAATTAGATTGGTTTCACTCAATTCTTGGTGCCAAATAGGACCTCAACTGAGAAGAAAGAGTAAAAAAAGTTCGACTATACAATCTCAACTAGCTATAATCTATTCTATATATATATAAGGTTGGAAGGGTTTGGTATTGTTTATTGAAGTGGTGTCATCTCCTCAACAGTTGAAATTGGATCCAACGGATTGTCATAAATTCAAGTCTATTAGTGTGACGCGTGTTCTTTGTTCATTAATTTTTCTTAAACCCTCCACTAGCTATTGCCTCCTCTTCCTTCTTCATTCATTTTATTACCTTGAACACTTCGCCTCATCCTCGCCTGACCTAAACCCTCCACCTCACCCTTGCCTAACCTAAACGTTTCCTCCGTCTCCTCTGTCTCTTCCTCTTCTCTCCCATCATTTTCTTCTCAGTCTCCAACATGTCGCCCCTTGCTCCACCTTACGATGGTCTCTCCCTTCCGTGTTCTTTACTAATATTCTAGCTAGAAGGGAAGAAAGCAGTTCAATGGTGCGCTCAAAGCAATCATGTTGGTACATTTTCAAGATTTCTAGGTTTTTCAGAAAATTAGATTCGTAAGCTTGTGAGTAATTAGCATTCTAGGTTTATAGATTGTATGGTTTCAACCATATTTGTAAGTTTGTGAGAAAATTAGATTTGTATGTTTCTCAAAAATTCGATTTATATGTTCATTCGTTCATGTCTATAAGAATCTCCCAAATTATAAATAACTAAAGAAATTCTTCACCTTGCCCTTCGAATTTTTGAGACATATTAAATACAATCATTTCTCAATTTCATCATTTATGTGCAGTCCATGTGGAAATAAAGTTATGTAGAAAATCTAATGCCTTCACAATTTTGCCCTTCTCACACAACCCAGGTGAAGGAGTGTTGGTCACAACATTAGGGTCATGTTTTTTGGATTTTTCTGACATCTATAGAATCTAATATCTTCTCGATTTCACCTTTCTTGCACAGTCCATCTATTTATCTATAAGGATTATACGTCGCAATATCAAATTGATGCCATTTTACGAATCACATAATGTATAGAGTCTGATACCTTCCCTACTTCAACTTCCTTGCAAAACCTCTTAATAAAGAGCTGTAGGTCGCAACATTAAGGTCATTCCCTTCACTAATCACGATTTCAAGTAAATCCAATGTCTTCTCGGTTCCACCTTTCTTTCATAGCTGAGTACCTATCACTACCTAAATTATATTGATATCAATGGGTACCACAATTCATATTGTACTCATAGCCGTCAATATTCTTAAGAATTTGAGATTAGGTAATATCTTCCGTAGAATAGTTTTTCATTTTACTAATGAACAAAAAAGCTAGCAAAAATGAAATCACTGGCAGAGCAGCTCATGATTTTCAGTCATAATGTTAGGTTCATCAGTGCTATAGGTCATGAAATCCTCTATTTTTGCAAAGCCTATTTATAACCGTATAGGTCATGCATTGGGATCATCCCTTTTGGAAATCAAGATATCTAGACAATCCAATGCCTTCTCCATTTCACCCTTCTTGCACAAGAGTGCTACAGTCATGACGTTAGAGTCGCAACCTTTGGATTTTTACAATGTTTAATAAACCCATATCCCTTCTCAATTTCATATATCTTGCACAACCCATGTATAAGATTTTTATAGGTCATTAGGTTGACATCCTTTGACATTAGGTTGACAACCTATCTTCAATGCTTTCTCAATTTCACCTTTTTTATAGCCCTCCTAAATGAGGGTTGTTGGTTACCACATTAGACTCATACTATTTGGAAATTATGACATTAAAAAAAATCTAATACTTTCTCATTTCTTCATCATATTTCTTACAAAACTACATGAAGCCTACACCAATTCATCAATTTTTCATTATTATATATCTAAAATACAAGACATCTGATGCCATTATTACTTGCATATCACATCTACAAAACTACTATAAATCACCACATCATCCTTGCAAACTCTAGAAACCTTATAGATAAATGCCCTTCAAAAATAAAACTATCTACAAAGTTTGACATCTTTCGAATTTCACATTCTTTTGCTCGTCCCATAGAATACCCTTAACACTTTCCAAATCACATATAATATTTCTAGAATATTATTGACATGCATCTTTCATAAATCCAAATTTGGTCTAAATTTTACTTAATCATATCATTTAACCATTGAGTTTGGCAAAAGAAAAATAATACTTTAATGTGTTCTAGCATAATGTTGAAATGTCATGCAGATCTTGAAAAAAAAAAAATATCACACATACCCCTAACGCTTTTGAAATCATATATAATTTCCTCTGCAATTTATTCACTATACTTAACAATTATGAAATAGTGGTTTATGAAATGACATATTTTCTGCATAATATTTTTCTTTTATTTTTAAATCATATGAATAAGTCATAATTAGAAATGTAATGACTTTTTCATATTTTTTTAAAGAGTACATAATGCAAAGGTCAGAAATTCATCGTTCCATCCAGTTCAATCAAATTCAGCTTTAAACTTATAAGATTACCAATATTATTCACCGTGATAGTTATTAGATCGAAAATTTTCAAAAAATAGTAGACCAGTCAAAAACACATCATGTTGTTCTCGCTTTTAGCTCTATCCAGATTCAAGTATTCATAGGTCACTAATTATACATATTATGTATTGCAATAAAAGCTTGCTACCCTGCTGTAACTTACCTTTAACACAAAATATATTATATACATACTGACACCTCTACAAAATTGCAGACAAATATTCTTTCAAAAACTACTATTTGAAAAGTTACTCGGCAACTCGCATATGTCAAAATGAATCTATACCAGAAATAAAAGACTTCTTAAACAAGTAATAATAATAATTTAATTAACATTCTGATCGGCGTAAAGCGCAACGCAAGTTTCGGTACGCTTGGGAGCGTACCTTTTAAACCTCGGTTACACCTTCCGATTAGGGTTGCAAGTGCACAACCTTATCGAGGAGTATAATCGGGTATCGATCCACAGGGACGGTTTCTTTATCTAGAATTTTACTTAGCTTAGCCAAAGACTAGAAGTGAGAAAAAAAGGGTTTTTGGTGTTTAATTTTCCGAAAGAATCAACTCAAGCAATCACACAATGATATAGAATAGTAAATGTGCAAGAAAAGGTATAAACTGTGTTTTGATTTGGGATAAAAGGTGTTTCAAGGGTTTCAGACTTCATCTCTGATTTGCCTCTAGTGGTACGGCCCTTACCAAGTTGGTACGGCCAGGCCGCACCAACCTAGTAAGACCAAGCCGTATGGGGCTTGGTACGGGTAGGCCGCACCACTCTTGTAAGGGCCGTACTGGTTTACCAGAACAGAGCTTACAAGTTCGAGTTGATGCATTTCTTGCTGGTACCTCGTATTAAACTCTTGATAAAGGTTCAATTGACCATACCTAAGGTTCCTAAACCTCAACTCTCGTTTGTTGGCTCAAGATCTAGGTTTTGGAGTCAATTCTTCACCTTTTAGGGTTTCTAAACCTCAACTCTCGTGTTTTGGTCCAGATCCTCTAGTTGATTGATTGGAGATCTAAGGTAACCTCTAATCTGTCGATTAGAGGAGAATTCAACCTTTCGGCTTCAATTCGATCAAGTCTACCTAAAGGGATTGGTTTGGTTGAGAGAAGGCAATGGTCACATGACCTTGTTAGGGTTGATCTACCACTATAGGCACACCACATGCAATCACAGAAACACAAAGCAATCAAAACAAGCAAATTCACAATCAAATCAATCACAAGAGTTCATACAAGATCCAAATCAAGAAAAACAACACAAATCAAGAAAATCCATCTACAAACCCTAGAAACGAAAGTCTACTACTCACAAGTCATGGATCTGTCCAGAAATACAAGAAAAGAGATAGAGAAAGTCATGAAAGAACTAGATTGAAGATCGGGAATGGAGAAGGTGTAGATCCGTCGATTCTCGCCTCTTCCTCTTCCTTGATCTTCTCTCCTTGCTCCTTTGCTCTCTTTCTCTCTTTCACTGAGCTCTCAATCTGGAATGAAGTGGCCTCCTCGAAAATGGAGAGATCCCCCGCTTTAAATAGCCTCTGCCAAGATTTGAATTTTGTCAGGCGGCATCTATGTACGGCCCGTACCAAAGTGGTACGGCTAGGCCGTACAAGATGGAAGGGAGGCTGGATCGGCTAAGCCTGGTAAGGGCCGTACCAAGCCTGATAAGGGCCGTACCAGAGAGTCCAAAAACGCCGTTTCTTCGTGTATTTTGCTCCAATCCTGCAGAAAACAAACAAACTCTCAGCAGTACCAAATTCTAAGGATATATCAATGAAATGCACGTGATTTTGACAATTTAGAACGTGAATTTGGTACGAAATCAAGTCAAATATAGGCTAAATATGCGAGGTATCACATTCCATCTAATAATATTTTACAACTATCAAACAAAAATAACAAAAGATGATGATCTCTGCTATCATAATTGCACAAAAAAATATTCAATCCATAACAAACCTAGCTCTAGCATTGCAACAAGAGGTCAACAAAACAGCTCCAGCATGCATCTGTATTAAAAATCTACAACAACTATACACAACAGACAACGAGGCAAGTATCATACTTCAAAAGTTGTACTTATTGAGTCTATTTGACCACTTCTCTGAAAACAATCAGATTTAAATAGAAATCTTAATTAACTAGCATTTTCATGCATAACTCCTCTGCGAAGATATTCCTCTTAAAATTACATTATAATAAGTTAGTAAATTTGCTATGGAATTCTATCTATAATGCATATTTAAAGTTTGTCTTTTCCTAATTTTGCTTATTAACTTAATGAAAAAACTTGTCAAAAGGAACAGATACCCAAAATATATACTACTTATGTTTATCTTGCTTAAGTTCGAAGAGTTAATTAGCATTTTGATGTTTCTATAGATATTCAATATCAAGTCGATTCACGATACATGAAAAATTAAGATGTCTATAAATTACTTTAATACTATTGCAAAGTTGTCAACATTGCTCTCTTCCATAAATTTTATTCAAAAAAAAATACTATACAGTTTGCACACAATACAGAACAAACTGTTCAATGTTGTGACAAAAATTAATGAAGTTCCAGATGAACATGGATGGTATTATCTCTCATGTTCCATACACAAAAATCGTGTGATAACGACAAATACCTCATTTTACTGCCTGAAATGGGAAGCTGACTTAGAACTACCTTGGCCATGGTAAGTCCATTACATTAACAAAGTCATTGAAAGTAAGATATACAGCTTCTTCATTAATTGAATCTCCAATCTTACTATTGAGATAATCTAATAAGATGAACTCTTTTCACCGATAATTCATTTACTAATATGTTGAAAAATATACTCTTACAACTATTTTCTGTACAATTATTTATTATGTACAGTATTTTTCCTAGGACAGAGAATTTTTTATTAGTCTCCTCATCTCCAGGTTGAATTTCTGCATTCGAGTTCAAGATAGCACCGGGGAAGCCAACTTTGTCCTCATCAGAAAAATGATAGAAAAGCTAGCTGGAAACATAACACATGAACTATTAGCACAACAAACAAAGAAAACAGAATTGCTACCAAAATTTGACGAGCTCCAAAAGGAAAAAAAAAATTTCACAGTAACCTGAGGCAAAAATAAATTCAAAGCAGCCTTTTCAAATGGGCAGTGCTATACTTAGCACATAGATTCTAATATCAAGAGCTGAGAAAATTTGTTTTATGATTATACCCTAAATACCCTTCACTAAAGTATTATCCATCTATTCTCCTTTGTGTGCCCCTGGCTAACCCCACCTCCTCATCCTCTGTCTCGGTTGCCGCTTCCTTCTCTATGTTCTAATTGGAGCTCTCTTCTCTCTCTCTATCGCCAATTTCAGCCTCTCCCTTGTTTACTTACATATAATACTTACTAAAAGAGACATCCTCTATTAATAACATATTTAATTCAAAAACAAAAGAATGAAGTATTTATTAAGGATAAAATTGGTTTAAATAAAAAAAGATTCTCTTAGCTCTTATTATTAGAATCATTGTGCTTAGAATAGCACCGCCCTTTTCAAATTATCAAGTACTTGAGATAGATTATGTCCCTACAACATCCTCTACACCCATGGAAATAGAGGAGGCAAAAGCACAACCAAGAACACCACCAGATGATAACAAAAAAAACAAGTACAAAACACAAACAGAGAAAATCATTACCAATTTTCCTTCTCCTCTAATTAAACTCATTACATTTATTTCATGCCAACTTACTTCTCTATTGTAGTACCTGGTATATACCACCACTAGATTGTTCATTTGTCTTTAAAGATTACTATTATGTGTGACTCTAGGGTTCACTTAATTTGATCATTGAAATATCAAACAAAGTCTAATTAAAAGAAAAACTACGGTTTACAATCAATGATGGAAAATACAACATAATTGACTTTTTGATAGTCTCTTTTACTAATTAGTCATCACTAGCTTGGCCTTTGCAATAAATACAATATAGAAAACTATGATAAATTAAATATTGCAAAACACCACTATATCAAATTACCAAAAAAAATGGCTCTTCAACGGTAGATTTTTTAGTAGATGTTCTTTTCATTTTCCACTTTCTTACACCATCGACTAACTCAACATCAATTACGAAACTATTCCTTATAATGAATGTTATTCAAACAACAAAATATAATTCCTTACTTTTCAACAATTATGCAACCTGCCTTCTTCAATCTACTTTTCATCATCTTTCCTTCTTGCTCTTATATGATCTAAAATTAACTTATCTGCATAGCTCAGAGCAAAAAACTAAATATTGCAGCAACAGCTCATAAGAAAAAAAACAAAACAACTCTTCTTAGAACAACCTTCCAAAAAGCGGTGAACAAGGTAAAAAATTTCCAACTATGCCATTCTATTTGGATTAGCCATAATTTACACTCAACATTGATCACAATTGAAATTTTTGACTTTTTAAGTATGCCAACTATGAATGCTTGCCCCAATCCAACTATTGCCCAAGAGGGAATGCAAGTATAATTGTCCACCCGGTCCATATCTTCTCTTTTCTTCAGTAATTTCAAGATCGTTCCAAAAAATATTATAACAAATTGAGTTTCCAGTTTTTTTGAATTACATGCCCAATATAATGAACAAGTTTAGTTGAATTTTACTCTTGTCCACAAGTTGGAAATCTAAAGTAAAATATATCACAACACAATGATAGTTAAAACATAAAGCAAAACTAAAATAAACCATTTTAATAGGAATGACTCTTTATTGTAATCACATCCTCATGGGCCTAACCACCTTGCCAAAATTGTACTAGTAGCAAAAAGAAAAATCCAATATCTTACACTTTAAACGGTAATGCATATGAACATCTCATCTTACAAATTTTATATCAAACAATATAAATAGTCTTTCAGATTGCTTAATCTATTCATTGTACGATATGATTAAATATATTTTCCTTCATATCACACCAGTCCTAGCACCAGCTAACAAAATTTCAATATTTGCAGCACTGGAATTGGCAAAGGAAAAGACAAAGAAGAGCAGAAAATAATAGCACCACCTCTGAAAAAACTATATCACATCTTTTGTGTTTTGTAAATATTAGTTAATTAACTATCTACCGCCAATAGTAATGTCGTCTTCTTAGCTAAAATAGAAAAGTTCTTGTTAAAAAACTGTGTTTGTAAGTATGACCAAGGGATAACAAGCTTTTACAAAGCTGCTATCCCTCTTCCAAACACAGCACAAAAAATACCACTTAACTTATGTGACTTTTGTATTACTTATGCCACAAACTCATATGTACAGCTCCTATCCTAATATAATTAAATTATGACTTTTTTATTGTTTTACTCATGTTACACATTCATTTAAGTTCCAACATAATATTCAACCAATCTCAACCATTGCCGAAGCAATGCGAGGCACGTTGCTAGTGCTATATATTCTTAGAAGGATAAAAAATTCAAAATGCATCAACTGTTTTATATTTTTATTTTCCGAGAGATAGGAATTGGAGTCAAAATAATCTATAGAATGAGATAAAATCTTAGAATGACACATAATTTATTTTTATAATTATGTTGAATTTAAGTATATTTTTATTTTTATGTTTAAAAAACATAAAAAATAAGCATATTTTAAACCTACTAAAGAGGTCATCCCGATTTTTATAAAAATACCCAAAAAAAATAAATTATTAAAAATAACCATGTTTCATGAAATTTTTTAAAAATGCCCAAACCGCCCAATTTTTCGGTGGTCTTGAATATTTATTCCTAACCGCCAAATTTCCCGGCGGTCCAAGCATTTTTTTTTTCCGAACCGCCAATATTTCTGGCTGTCCGAGATTTTTTTTTAGGCACCTCAACTTTGCATCTCTGATTAACATAGCAAACCACCTTCAAAAATCGTGAAAATTGACTAACATGCAATCTTGACATGGTAGAACAGGAATGTGAAGTTTCATACAAAATCTCCGAATAAGTCGTGAGACGGCTCTCAAAAATTGCCCGAATTGCTGAATATTTCATTCTGAGTCCAACTTTGCACATGTGGTTAACATAGCAAAACACCTCCAAAAATCGTGAAAATTGACCGACATGCAGTTATAGATGTTTAAAGTTACGCGTAAATCCGACTTTCCTAGCTAAAGTTATAGCTATTTAAAGTTTTTCCGAAAGTTGAATTTTAGAAATTCATAAATAACTGTAAAAAAATCCAATAAATTGAAATTTATGTTAATTTTGTGTATTTTTTAATGCTCTACATGCTGATATAATCACTTTTGCAATTTGGTCCATAGTTTGCTATGTTAACCAGATGTGCAAAGTTGGGCTCAGAATGAAATATGTAACAATTCGGGCAATATTTGAGAGCCGATATCTCACGACCTGTTCGGAGATTTTGTATGAAAATTCAGTCATGTTCTACAATATGAAGACTCCGTGTCGGCCAATTTTCATAATTTTTGGAGGTGTTTTGCTATGTTATCCAGATGTGCAAAGTTGAACTCAGAATGAAATATTCAGCAATTCGGGTAATTTTTGAGAGCCGATATCTCACGACCTGTTCGGAAATTTTGTATTAAACTTTACAGTCCTGTTTTACCATGTCAAAACTACATGTAAATAAATTTTCACGATTTTTGGAGGTGTTTTGCTATGTTAACCAGATGTGCAAAGTTGGACTCAGAATGAAATATTCAGCAATTTGGGCAATTTTTGAGAGCCGATATCTCAAGACTTGTTCGGAGATTTTGTATGAAACTTCACAGTCTTGTTCTACCATGTCAAGAATGCATGTCAGTCAATTTTCATGATTTTTGAAGGTGGTTTGCTATGTTTATCAGAGGTGCAAAGTTGAGGTGCCTAAAAACAATTTGCAAAAAAAATAAATCTCGGACTGCCAGAAAATTTGGCGGTTCGGAATAAATATTCAGGACAGCCGAAAAATTGGGCGGTTTGAACATTTTTAAAATTTTTCCTAAAACATGATTATTTTTAATAATTTGTTTTTTTTTGGATATTTTTAAAAATTCGGGAGGTCATCCTCTGTTAAATTAGCTTTTGATAAAAATAAAAACAAAAAACTCATGATTTTTTTTTCTAATAACCCATCTATGAGTAACAAATAATTATATTTTTATTTGCCTCTTACTATTATAGCAAATAATTTTTTCCATACATATTTCGAACTCATAACATCTCACATCATCTCACATCAGAAACCATGTGCTAGTGTACCACAATGATTAATAATCTTAAAGTATAAAATTACTATAACTCATCGATACCATTTTTTAAAAATTGTAAAATTTTCAAATTTGTTTGCATTATTGCATAAGTATCCTAGAGCACAGAATGAGACGAGACAAACAAACCACCCGTGTCAATAATTTATACAGACTTATGAATTTTGTTTCAAACGAGCCAAAATAGTGCGTTCTTTTATCTATGTACAATAAAAGTGATATAAATCATATCAAATTTTATCTTAATTTATATTGTCTTTAATCGTATCGTACAACTTACTGTTGTATAAGTAAAAATCACAAAAGAAGTATCGAGCCAAGTAAACCACCTTCGTAGCAATTGAAATACTACATGGTAAAATGACAACTATTAATATATATAACAATGACAGCGTTTTATTAGTAATACAGGGTTGTAAAAAACATCAGTTTAGATTGATTAATTGACTGATTCGTTGATAGTGATCAAACTGTCATAGATTTTTTTGACTAATCGGATGATTATTTTTGAATATGAACGATTATTTAAATGTGACTAATCTTATTTTTTTTAATAATCAACTAATTAGTTGACGGTGACCAAACTGTCATAAATTTTTAGCTTTATTTAAATATGACATGTAAAAAAATAGGATTCAACACGCCTACTTGATAATTTGGGGGAAATTCATTTATACCCTCTATAAACTTGGAAATTGCGTATCTTCTCTCTAAAATTCATGAATTTATCCTTCTAAATTTCTAAAAGTCACAAACTTACCCTTTTTGTTATCTTTTCTATTTAATCTCATTTTAATTTTATTAAGTATCTATTGTAGCCCTTATTAAAAAAAGAAAGAATACGTAGCATGTTTAAGAGAAACGTTCAATTTTTTTATTGATCAGTTTGTGAGGACAAATAATTCATTTTTTTTACATGCGACACAAACACAAGCATATGCCTAAATACCACCATACAAACGTAATAAGTAGATAAAATAAAACATTTTTCTTACACATACTATCTATTTTATTTTTAATAAAGAGTGAACTGGGTACTTCATATATTTTATATGAATTTTAATAGAAAATGTAATAAATTGAGTAAATTTAGAAGAGTAGGAAGGTAGATATGATATTATGAATATTAGAGGGAGAAATATGAAACTTTCCCTTTATCATTTTTTTTTTTATAGTTTTTGACTGATACTTAAAATTCTTTTATTTCCAACTTAGCACTGATCCAAAAGCCATAGATAATTGAACTAATGATCCGAATAAGTGGCGCATACAGGCTCCAATTGGAAGTGTAATTTTATAATTTTAGAAGGGTACACAAGAAATTCCACCTTACCAGAAGGTCCAGAACTAGCGCCGGTCTGTACACTCTCCGAAGGCTCCAATTCAATCTCAAATTCTCTCCAAAACCTAAATCAAAGCAATCATGACGGGTAAGTGGCCTGTTGCGATTCTCTCGCTACTTGTTTTCGTAAGTTTTTGTTTCTCTGTTTCGGAGAAATCCTGAAGTTCTTTTTTTGTTTCTTTTTTTTCATTTTTTTCATTTTTTTCGTATCAGACTACTTGCAGGAGCAGGAGATGGAGATCGAAGCATTGGAAGCTATCTTAATGGACGAATTTCGAGGCTTGTTCTTAATAATTTTTCTCTTTTCAATGTTTAGACGCTAGATTTTTTTTGTTTAATTTAATTGGGACCTTATGCTGATGTGCTTGTGTTTTTGTTGTTCGTTTATTAGAGATTGATAGCTCTGAGAGTGGCCTGAACACAAGCAATAGATGCTTCCAAATTGTGCTCTGCCCACAGGTTTACACAATAAATTATTTCTCATTCTTTCATATACTCATCTTTAGTTTCTCTAAGCTAGTGAAAGAAGTAAACAATTTATGTAACTCTTAACCAGGGTTCATGGCTAATTCTTAGGCTATACCCTTTTGTTTTTGTTCTCTTGCTAATATTCCTCATGGACTTGTTTGTCTCTCAATTGGCTAGGATGATAATTTTGACGAAGCGAGTCAAGTTCCAGGTTTGTCTTTTTTTTTTCTTCAAAAAAATATTTTAAATGCTGCCTTCAATTTGCTCAGTTAATATACTACAATATATTATCATTATGCATCAAAAACTTGTTAAAGTACCAGCAAGCAAAATTGATATATATATATTTTTTTTTTCCAGTTCAGTTGGCACTTGTATTTTCCCACACTGAGGAATATCCTGATAAACCTCCACTCCTTAATGTCAAAAGGTTTGCCTACTACATTATTATGTTAAATTCAGTCAAATAATAGTTCAGTTTAATTCCTACCTTTTAGTTGGATTACACTTCTATTACTGAATTGCCATTCTACTGTGTAGTATAAAAGGAATTCGGCCTGAAGATCTTGCTTTGCTCAAAGAGAATCTTGAAAATGAGGTATCCCTTCGAGGAAATACTAGTTGCCTTTTAAACTCCTACGGCAGCATTTTTGTAATCTTTTGATGGTCAAATAATTTGTGTGCTTGAATTAAACTGGGATTACAGATTTGTGATCGGAGCTGATGCTATATCCTCTATTCTTTTGACAGTCATATTGGATATTTCATGTGTTGCCATAAAAGCATTACTTGGAGCTTTTTCAGGAACATGAGAGTGATTTATCTTTGTTTCCTTTACTATTCATCAGTTTCATAACTTATTCCATTGGTCAGGCAAAAGAAAATCTTGGCATGGCAATGATGTACACACTTGCCACATCAGCGAAAGAATGGTTAACTGAGAAATTTTGCAGTGATGCTGTGGAGGAGCCCGTAGAAACTGAGAAACAAGAAGATGAGGTATGTATTTTCGTCTCTTTCCTTTTATCTTGATTTGTTTTTGTCTTTATGTGTGGGTACTTTTTGCAAATTGACCTTCAATGCCTTCTGTTTTAAATAATTCTGATATAATTCAGGTAATAGTGCCTCATGGTGAAGCAGTAACAGTAGAGAGTTTTCTTGCCTGGAGAGAACGGTTTGAAGCTGAGCTTGCACTTGAACGAGCCAAGTACATAATTATCAACAATGATCTTCTTTTATTTCTGTTATCTGGGATTAAATTGTATAGTAGTGCCTATCAGTGATCAAATTTACTTCTTATTTGTAAATATGGAACAGGCTGATGCCTGAGTCCGCTCTGACAGCTCCAAAGGAGAAAAGGCTGACAGGAAGGCAATATTTTGAAAGTGGAAGACATTCCACGGTAAACCTTATATTCTTTTTCCTGCTTTATCATCTTTACTAATTATGTAAATAATAATCTTACTTGTGAGATTCTTGGTTCCTTTACGGCTTTATAAATTCAATTTTCATTTTTGTTGGAGCACAGAAAGGGGCAACTCTGGTGGCAGAGGGCTCTGAGGAGGAAGAAGAAGACATTGACTTCGATGAAGATTTTGAAGGTAACTCTTGACAAACTTTTTTGCTTTTGTTAATTGCTACGAGTCTCTATCTGTTAGTATTCACTCTTTCAGTCTGCTTGGTGTTTGAATACACTGTGATCAGTCAAACTCTCTAGAATGAGTTCCAATAAGTTAATTGAAGAATATACAAATTAAAACTTAAAAGCCAGTAAAAGTAATTTCTTCGAGTTGCAATTCTATGTACAAATTGGCACTTTATAATTGATAATTACATTTTTTTTAGATTACTAAACAAACAGTCTTAAAGTATAATCTTACATAACTTTTTTTGAAAGGTTAAGTTGGCGCAAAGCCAACCAACGATTTCATCAAAAGCAATATAAGTTGCAAGTACATGACATCTTACATGAGTTAAAATGATAAAAATAACTAGTGCTAGAATTATAACTTCTTCTTTTTTTGTAGATGATGACGAGGAAGACATGCTCGAGCATTATTTGGCAGAAAAATCAGCTGAGGGGTCCATAAAATAAGGGCTAGAAAAGGGAATTGAGTTTTACCATCAAATATAGTGACCTAAATTTTGGTTTGAGTTTAATTAGTAGAACGTCAAACTATACCTTTTCTCTTGACTCGAATCTACTCTTTTTGTACTTCAGAATTAGTTCTATGGATACGAAAGGACTTTATCTTAATAGTAAATTGCTTATGTTGTTATTTTGCTCCAGTCTTTACATGCTTACAAGGCAATTATGCCACATTATATATCTCATGGTCTGTAACATCTGGATACTTGCAGTTTTGATTTCTGTATTTATTGGATATGTGCAAATCCCAAAAAACCCTCTATTCTTTCGAGTGTTTTTTTTTATCTATTTCATTTCTTTTATTAGTGTTCTGTTCGTATTTCATTTTCATTCTCTTTGATGGTACAAGCATAACTTCTTTTGGTAGCTGGGACAATCAATATATTTGACATTCATTTTGTTAGATTTTGAGAAGGTACCAAATGCTCTTTTCCGATCGAGTATGAATGTTAATATTTACTTTTTGTTATAAAAGGAGATAGAATCCAGGATTTTGTAAATAATTTTTTTTTATCAATATATTTGTTATCAAAAAGATATATTGACATGGCTTGATGTTGTTTCTGATTGCTATGGTAAATTCACCCACTCCAGAAGCATATATTAGTGTTAATATCAAGATTCAAGCACAAGCCATTCATATTCATAATTTTCATCGTACTGGAGAGGTATAGAAAGAGTGAGGTTTTAAACTATAATTAAACAACATAATGCAACTAATTCATGTATGATTTTTCTCTCGGTGATATAATCATCACTGCTTTCTTCCTTGGAGCAAGATATTCGTCTAATCCATGTTAAACTATTTTCAAGTGCTTTCAGAAGAAATCCACAAAAAACCATAGAATTAATTAAATCGGTACATACCACTTCTCCTCTAGAATGATTTAAAAAGAAACTTTCTTATGATCTCTACTGTTGTCTAAACAATAATTAATGAGTCAGATTAAATATGATTACAAGGTTGTCAAATAAGCCCTCTACCTTTGATGTGCTTCTACTTTACATACAAAGTCACACATTGTCCACGAGGACCAGCACAAGCTTGGCTAATGTTATCCTAGGCGAGGTTTCCAGCATAATCAAGAGATGATCTGTACTTGTGTACATGGATTCACACACATCCTTGATCAATCATAGCTTGAGCAAGATTAAGAAATGCACTTATATTTGCACCATGCACCAGTGCTCTGCATTACAGAGAGAGAGAGAGAGAGAGAGAGAGGTCTTAATGAAGGTACCAAGAAAACAAAAATTTAAGATCCCCAGGCAACAGTTATTTGGTACCACGGCATAGCAGGTACAGTATCCAAGATTTTTTCATATTGAAGCTTGATAGCAACTTACTATACAAACACTATCTTCGAGATGTATTCCAGAAAGGGCTAGGGAAGAGTTCTGGTTGTAACACAAATGCAGCAAAAAATAACTTACTCAGGGTTATCCTTAAGGATTCCATATTCACAAGCAGCTTTAATAGATCTCTCGTATGTTTGCTTCATTGTATCCTGTTGTCCATTAAAAAATCATCAATCCAAGACTTAGAATCATCTGAAGAAGAAATAAAAACTCACCCATGTGAAATATATAGAGGAACAAAAACACTAGTAATAAACTTTTTTTAGGGTAATTAAAAATACTCACATGTATTTTATTTTCAAAATCTTCCACAGACCACTGCATTAGATTGTACTCATGATTGAGCTCAAGCTCTCCAACTGCAACCTGTTCATTCATGATGCCAAGCAAGAAAAATAACAAGCCTTATTTTTACAATACTTGGCAAAAATAAAAGTATGCCAAAAGTACTGAATTACCCCTCCGGCACCAGTTATCTTAGCAGGAGCAATCAGCACCTTAGCCTTTCTAAGGACATCCACTGCTTGAGGAGTGCATGGCATATTTGCACCTGTTCATTTATATTAAAAAGGAAGCTTCATTAAACAGCAACAAGAAGGCAAATTACTCTTAGAATAAAAAAGATGCATGAAAAAACATAATACCTTCAATAACAATACGACATCCTGAAGTAACTAGAGAGAGGCCATCAGATTGATCAATCTCATTTTGGGAAGCACAAGGAAATGCCACATCACACCTCTCATTCCATGGCTTTCTGTCTTCTACATACTTTGCTCTTGGATATGATTTCAAGTAGTCTCTGTGTTTAGATAAATAAGATTAGAATATATGTTGGCACATTGTAAACATTGGATTGCATAATGTGAATTAATGGACCTGAGACTTCTCTGCTGAACCTTGATGTCCCGTAAAAGCGAAAATTTAACATAGTCAAAACCTTCTTCATCTAGTAAATAGCCCTTGGAATCTAACCAAAAAAGTCAAATCACATGAATAGGGGAAATTAATTCATTAGCCTGTTAAATTGCCTTACTATAGAATAGACAACTAACCTGATATAGTGATTGGGATAGCACCGCATGGAAGGAGCTTCTCTAAAACTTGCATTGCTATCTTTCCTGAACCACTTACGGCACACCTATTACAGTGGGAAAAAAGAGACTACATCAGGTAGGAAACATTTCACATTATAAATTCAAAACTAAAGCAATCCCTGGATTTGATTTTTTTTCTATATTTGGAGATTAGAAAGTAATGAAAGATAGTCATATGTTGGTCTTGTGGTAATGAACTTTTCTTAGAACCAAGTGCATGCTGGTCCGCTGTATGTAAAGTTTTCTAATAGTACGCAACACAGGCAAGATGAATTCTGCTATGCCAAACTTTGTAAATTAAAGCTACAGGAGATGCAAATAATTAGATATTGTATGAACTAATGACATGAAGAACCTTAGTCCCTTAAGTTCCTTGTTCATCTCAGCAAGTATAAGCCGTGCAAAGAAGACCTGCATATGCAGACAACATGTGCAATTATCAATGGTATAATATTAGTTGAAATTATGGTAATAGTTGTAAATATAAAAAAGTTTTAACGCACCAATCCATATCCAGTAGCTTCAGTACGGAGACTAGAACCTGACCAGAAGATCTTTGGTCCTGTAAAACTTCCCTGTACCGAACAAACAAAATTAATCGTTCAAGCAACCCTCCATTTATCCAAATTAAGAAGTATAGTATGAAATTTGTAATAAAATAAGATGTACCTGGAAGTGACCAGAAAGTCGTTTGTACTGCCCAAAGAGGTAACCCATTTCTCTTGGACCAACACCTACATCTTCAGCTGGGAGGTCCTATATTTATCATTTTTTTAATAAAGCTCTGATTAGAAATGAAGAAATCTTAAATTGCTTTCAAGTCAAGTAGACATAAAAACAGAATGATAAGATAACGCTATTGTTAAATTTGTTACCTGATCAGAGCCAAGATATCTGTAAAGCTCATCCATGAAGCTCTGACAGAAGCGCATAATCTGCCAGTATTCTAAATCTTTGTAATCATTAACTTATTTCAAAATAAACATAAAGGTTCTGTATTTTAGGAAATGTCAAACTTTTACCTCACTCTCACTCTTTCCCTTGGGGTCGAAATCACTACCACCTCCGGCACCACCAAGTTTATGCATCGATAATGCATTCTTTAAAGTCTACGTAAAAAGAATTCATAAATAAATTTTCATGAAACTGAACTCCAGTAGATTAGCTGCTTACACACAATGATCGTGCAATCAAATTCCCAACAGGTCGTATATGCAGGGCCAAAACAAAGATTTTATCATTGGATGACATAGTATTATATGATTTAGTTCACATTAAAATAGCAAGAGATGAGTTTAGACTCGTTTTATAGTTTATGTTACGTACAATGATTGTAAACTTCTTTTTAACTGTGCATTTGGCCCAAAGCAGCAGAAAACCTTATGAAATTTCACTTTTGTTCTGTCCAACTGTTGATCAATGACTTATTTGGATAAAAAACTAATGAAAGCCTCTCATAAATAACATGATGGATATTTTATAATAGTTAGACAAAAAAAGTTAGTAAAAGGTTTTAATTAGAAACTAAAAACTTTACTTCTAGATTCCCATCTATTATTCAAATTCTTTATAAGGGAGAGATTGCGGTAAAAGAAAGTTACAAAGACAATACAGAAATCTGCTTTTTGAAGATTGTTCCTTTTAAGGGTTTGCTCTGCCAGAATAAGAGCATGGGCAGGCTAAACTATGGAAATTGAATTTTTCAGAAAAGCCAAAAGTGGAGAAGTGTGAATTCAATCATTGATTTATTATTACTACTATTTAATGTCTTTCCCAGGTTCTCAAAAGGCTCTCATTAATCACTGACCATCTCATCGATTCTCGAATCATTAGACAGGCATGGTGGAAGTCTAATAATGAAATTCGAGAGTTAAAAACTTACTAATGCAAGAATGCATGAAAAAGGATTGTGAAATCATTGGTACCCCACCCCTTCCCCACGCATGTGCGCCTTTGTCTCTAGGTATGGGAATTTACACATTGAAACAAAAACAAAAAAAAAAACGAATAGATAAATAAATAGACAAACAAGGAAAAAAAAAAGTAAAGTACCTGCTCAAAAGCAAGAAACTTGGAAATACTGAGGTTCATGGAGGGGTGAAAACGAAGACCACCTCTACATGGGCCCAAAACCTGGCTAAATTGCACCCGAAATCCGCGATTGACATGCATCTCCCCTCTGTCATCAACCCACGGCACTCTAAACACAACACATCTTTCCGGCTCTATCATCCTCTCCAATATATGCATGTACCTGTCCAAAGATAACCAAACAAGACAGTTAATTACTTCAAGATATAAAGCTCATGCCGTGTTCAATCCAGTGAAATAGCAAGGAACCTACTGAGAATTTTTGGCCAGAACAGGTTCCAAGGAGTGAACAACCTCTTGAACAGACTGTACAAATTCTACCTCATGGGGATCTCTCTTCAGTACTGCTTCCAGTATTGATCCGGCTGTTTTTGACAGCAAAGCTGAAAAGAAGTTCAATTACAAAATCAGAATAATGGTCTGAAAATTGTTTATTCTATTTCAAAGTAAAGTATTCCAGCAAAGTACTAACCTTTGACATAAATTGGAGTCTCAACGACTGGCTGAGCCTTCTCTTTAGAAGCCATTTGCAATCTGACAGCCTCTTTATGAAGTAAACTATTGTTATGCTCCTCCAATGCACTCATTTGCATATTTCGGCTACCTTCATTCCCATAAGGGTTTCTCCTATGTTTTCTTCCATATTCTTTACAAACTGAACAAAATATTCGATTTGTGTTATCATGCTCTGCCACATAGGCCCACTTGTAAGTGTCGGCCCATTCCTCCCTCCATTTCTTCACCACTTTCTTCTTCTTTTTCAATTGAGGCATTGTACTCATCTCCATATCTTGTTGATCCACTTCACTAGAAGACAATAGAAGGTTCTTTTGGTCTTCATGCTCTTCAGGTCCTACTGAATCCGTACCAGGTACACCGACTAAGGCTGCAGCTGAGAAAGATGGGTCGTCACCCGGTCCGATTTCTAGGTCAATCTCTTCTCCAATGCCTCTCACCACTAACTGGTGCCTCTGCGCCTGTCTTAGGAGGCTTATCTCATCCATGGTTGAATTCATCTTTTCACTACACTCACGACTCTATGTATGACATGATCAGGCTAATAGAATCGTACATTACCTTCGTAGAAAAATGATAGGTTAGAGCTACTCTCAACATATTAATGGAACTGCGGTGAAAATAAAGCCAAATTCGACCCGATTTTTAACTCAGTTTGGCTAAGATTAACCCGAAGAACCAATCCTCAAGCTGAATTTGAATTCCAAACACCAGCTATTGGACTGTTCAAGAAAATCACAGAAATTGAGAGGGCTTCGCGATTTGGTGTAGCTACCGCTTCAAAACCATCTCAAAAAGCTAGAAACAAATCGGAACGAGCGAGAGATCGAAGAAACACGAAAGGAGATCATGGAGTAGACACCGGCTCCGGTCGTTAGATCAGGGTCCCGTTTCTTTTTCTGATCGGAGCAGCTTGGGTTGGGCTTGAAAACCTCTGCAATACAAACTACCGCTCTAACACGCGATTTTTTTTTTTTCTTGTTCCTTTTTTCTTTTTTGATAATTAAAAAAGAAGAAGATGAGGACTCCAAATACGAGATGTCAAAGCCTCGATACAGTTACTAGGTTTGAATTTTATTCTGAAAAGAAAATAATTTATTTTAAAAAAGTTAAAATTTTAAAATAAAATAATTTTATTGAAAAAACTTAAAATTTCAACACAAATAATAAGTATTTGTTTTTGAAATAATAAAATCATGTAATAATAAATAATATGATAAATTGTACAACAATTCCTATAGAAGAACAAAGAAAATAGTTATATTATTTTAACTTTTAAGTGTTTTGTTGCAACTTAGTGACATTAAATACATGAATTTTATGTGAAGAGAAAAACGTGTAAAAAATCTTAGTTGTCCGACCAGGATAAACGGGATTCGAATCTGCTGAAATTCGAGGTCAGTACTGTTCACCTGAAATCTCTGCAATCTAAATTCAGTCGTCGAACTGTTCCGAAGACGTGCAAGGAAAAATCAGTTGTTTTGAGATGTGTTATCAAAAAAAATTTGATGACTGGATTTCGGATTGCAAGAATTTCAGAATGAACAGTACACGATCTCAAAATTTCACCTGATTTATTTCTGGATAAACGAGAAGAGAAACATGATCAGACGATTGAGGGTATGAATGATATAATATGGCTAAGATGGTTGAAAATTCAACTCTCTTAATGTATTATTATAAGAATTACAGATATAATGACAAAATGAACAATTTTTGTCAAAAATAACTCAAAACCCATAAATATATAAATTTTTTTCAAATAGACCTTTACAGTCCAGTCAACCTTTTACATACAATTTTTGAAATTTATATGGATTGAAAATGTTAAATGTGACACAAGCCCACAATTTCAATCTTTTGTTGTATTATTCTTATATATTTGTACGTTAACAATATTTTAAAGTACAAGTTCATAAACAATGAATAAAACAACATTTTTTTTTTTAAATAAGCATTATACAATGCAAGTATACAACAAACAGAATAATTACTTCATATAATTAACCAAGATGGAAATTCTAATAACACTTAGAGATTTTTAAATTTTCATAGTTCGTCAATGCTCATCTTAGATTATTTTCATGGTAATTATTATTTCTTATTTAAATTCTTGCACCATTACGCTGTTAGGGCCTGTTCGGCCGAATCACTGTTCACGTGGGAAAAAAAAATTCAATTGGACTGAATTTTTTTTCCCATGATAACAGTGTTTTTCAGTTCAATTTTCGTGCCCGTATTCATTCCCATTTGTCAGCCGAACAGGCCCTTAATGTTGTAAAGTTCCTATAAATAAAATTTTCTCCAAATCAATGAAGATGATAAGTTCAAAGAAATGGTTATAGCTTATTTAGTTTTGTTAGTACTTGTTAATACACGGTCGACGCTTTACTTATATAAGTTTGTTCAATGCTTGATAGGGGTGCAAACGGATCGGATACTGATCGGATACGGATCAGATACGGATCGGATAGTGGTAAAATCATATCTGTGTCTGTTTTTATTTTTCGGATACGGATACGGATATGGATATGAATCGGATACAGATATCCACTTTTTATAATAGTGAATGACATAATTTTTTTTAAAATACATATTAAATTATATAATATATATCTATTATTTGAATACAGATAATTAAAATTCAAAATCATATTCATATTAAATTTTCAGATACAGAGTCGGATACAGTCAGGTAATATCCAACCCGTTTGCACCCCTATCAAGATATATGAGAATATATATTTATTTATAGATCTGTACTCAAAATGCAATCCTTAACTGAGATATATGAGAATCGATATTTCAACAAGAGTTGATATTTAGTTGGTAGTTTCCTATAGCAGGGCTGCACAAAAAATTCGTAGTTCGTGATGCGATTTGAGTTCGATTTGAAATTTTTTTGCAATTAATTGGATTCAAAATTAGCTCGTTTTGAAACAAATTAAATCAGTTCGGTTTGAATCCTATTCAAATCAAACTCAAACTGGGTATAATTCGTTTGAAATTGATTCGCAAACTATTTAGGTTCGAATATCAAATAATGCAATTGATGGATTCAACTATCAATCTTTAATAATCTTTAATAATACGAGAACCAAACTTATATCATAACTCAAAACTATTAATATAATGGTAACTTATAATAGGAAAATATTTCAACTGTGTAACAAATTAACAACAGCATAAATTTCATTTGACTAGGTCCATGCCGTGATTTTAATTAATCCAACAGCGTAAAAGATAAGGGAATCTTGAGCTAGCTCATGATCCATCGGTGTGAATTCATGAAAGATAAAAGGAAACCGTATGAATTTTGTTCCACGCAAAGAAAATTAATGCATAAACTATCGGTATAACTAGAGCTGCTAAAAAAATTTATAGTTCATAATTCGATTGACTTCGATTCGAAAAATTTGTAATTTGCAATTAATTTGATTTGAAATTAATTCGTTCTGAAACAAATTAAATCAATTCAGTTCGAATCTTATTCAAACTCAAACTCAAACTGAGATAAATTTGATTCGGTTTGATTCGTTTGCAGCCCTAGGTGAGAAATTTGCACGAACATTTCTTTCAGTGAGTCTATGGTACTATGCATATTACGATTTGGTCTGTAATACAACTCAATATTCGACTTTTCAAAATCCTAACGGTCGATCCGAACCATTCATCTTGTTCTCCATATTAATATGTGTTTGGAGACCAAACTTTACATTTTTTGAAATTTTTTTACTATCTTTTTAGATTTATTGAAAATCACTGTTTTTGGATGGTCCAGAATTTTCAGATCAAGTGATTTTCTAAATATCTAAAAAAATAGTAAAAAAATTTCAAAAAATGTAAAATTTGGTCTCCAAACACATATTAATATGGAGAACAAGATGAACAGTTCAGATTGACCGTTAGGATTTTGAAAAGTCAAATATTGAACCGTATTACGGACCAACTCGTGATATGCATAGTACCATAGACTCACTCTTTCTTTCACCAAGCAAAAGTATTTTTGCTTAAAAGAAAACTTAGAAGCTGAAAATACAGCATTTATAAAAGCAAATTAGATAAACAGTCTCAGGATTCAGGGTTCTAATGGAAGATTGAAATTACGAAGCTGCATGGTAAAATTCCTCTTAATATTTTCAGCTTTGATTATATAATAAGATTACAACTATTTTTTACATTTTCAAAATTCAAATCGTTAGATGCAACCTCTACAATAAAAGGTGTTGGAGACTAAATTTTATATTTTTTGAAATTTTTCTACTATTTATTAAGATGGGTACAAAAAACTAGTCAAATTCAGACCATTGAATTTTTGTATCCATCTTAATAAATAGTAAAAAAAATTTAAAAATGTAAAATTTGGCCTCCAAGCACATTCTATTGTACATATCACATCTAACGCTAAACATTCTATTGTAGAGATCACATCTAACGCTTTGAATCGACGATTTAAACTTTGAAAATATAAAAAATAATTGTAATAACTTGTTCTAACTTGATTCCTCATATAATAATATTGAGGCAGTGCAGATTAGCCGTGAAGTGGAAAAAACTATATTTTGTGACAGGCAAAAGAATTTGTTTGTTGTTTCATTGTTTGGAAAATATATAATACGTATTGTTTTATAATTATCCATAGCGGTAGAATTTTCTTTTTAAACAAAAAAAAAAAAAACAAAATTAGTCATGCAAAGTTTGGTCGTATGTATATTTAGCGATCTCAGTAATCATTCATTTATTCTTAATATACTGAATAAGCTTATTTGTTAGGATCAAATTTTTTTCTATCGGATCTTTGAATTGACAAACTTCTCATTTCTGGGGATTGAAACTTATTTTATGTTTTTTTTCAATTCGAGTATTTTTTTTTTGTGTGCACACAAAGTAGGACTTCAAGAGCAATTGCATTATTATCCTAGCTCTCTAATAGAATGATAAACCTTCTAAAAGTTTGGGATTTCATAAATATATAAATTGAAAATAAGGTTACGTGCCAGTACAACCACAAACCTCATCAAGTATACAATATAGAGTTCAGCTAATCAAATATTAAAGACAAGGCGTTTTTAGTGAAATTTCAGTTCCAGATGATTCCATAGGAACAGGAAAATTGTACGAGCTAAGCATAATTTATGCACATAAAGCCGACATGCCCTGCTTCATACAACTGAGCACGGCCTATCTCATATGCGCTCCAAAGCAATCTTGAATCACAGAATACTAAATACCACCAACTATTGTTCATATTTAAAGAACACAAATCTCCATAACTCAAACTTATGATTTCAAAATCACAGCACACGGGCCTTGTACATGCAGATGTATGCCATATGCCAATCACCTGTTACAAAAAAAAGGAAAAAACATAAATGAAAAAAGATCTCGCCCATTGTTATCAACAGCTTTTGGGTTGAGGAAACACAAGAAAAAAACTCCTGTACCATCGCAAAGAAATATTCCATAAATGATAAATCTATAATATAATGCAATAGTAACCCCCACCTCCCCCAACATACACACTGCACAAAAGTTTACTAAATGTGCTTCTGTTTATATGAAAAAGTGCATAAGCACAAACCATCGTTCCCTCTTATGAAAGCAATGTTAGTATGAATCTCATATTTTTCCAAATTTATAAATCAGAATAATGCGGCAGTAAAGCATGTTTAGTGGAATTTTTAATCCGTGGCGCAAGATACCACGTTTAGTCATTTAGGTGATAAAGCAGCAATAAAGTTTTTTTCATGACATTTACATTTTGGGGTGCTGTCATCAGAAAGTTCAGCAGGCTCTCTTTTGTTTTCATTACTAGGCCTAAAAGTAAATAATTTGGCCCATATACATAATGTAAAATACTGATTAGGCTTCCTATCTTTTCTCTTCTAGTCTAGGGAGCAAGTTAGCAAGTGCAGAGAACAAAGCTTTCACAAGAAATAATTAAAATAAATTATAAAAAAAAAAAAAAGTCACAATCCTAGTCATTTCACTTTACCACTAAAAACCACTACACGCTATTTTAAATCTTGGATTTTTCAAAATTGGGAAAGACTGATATACTCTACAAGGGTATACAAACATTTCATATATGTGCCTTGCAAATGTCCAATATTTTCTAGTGATGCACATAATAACGGCATTAGATACATTCTATAGATCCATAAAAGAAAGCAACATAAATTATAAATATAGAAATACCTCCACCAGAGAGCTTTGTGATCTCTTCCTCTCTTTGTAGAATGGGGTTGTCGTCATCAAATTCAACCCATTTTCCTGAATTTACCAAAGTAAAAAATTAGCCATCTTAACTTGCACAGTGCTAACTGAATGCAATAAAACCTTTAAAAAAGGTGAAATGAAAAGCAAAGAGAAGGGACCGTTTTCTTGCTTAACCCAGGCAACATAATGGCCAGAGTCAGCACTCCTTCCTTTGTGGGTCAACACTGCTACTAGGTCATATATTCCAGTCAACTGGGGCTTATTATTAGGCGTATCTATATTCATGCTTGTTGCTTCTCCTTTATCACTTGATGTTCCCTGGTAAAGAGAAGTAGCTCAGATTATAATTTGGCATCAATTTATTTTAGAATGCTTGCAACAAAAAGAGTGCAAAGAAAGGATAACAGGAGCACGTAATTAGGGAAATATTCTAAATTCAATAAAATTGAAGTATAGACAAACAGTTAATTATGAAATTTCAGGATTTTAAGTTAAATACAACAACACCAACAACCACCAAGCCTTTAGTCCCAAACAAGTTGGGGTAGGCTAGAAATGAAACCCAATCACAGGATTTTAAGTTAAATGATTCTGAGAAAGATGTAGTGATATGGAGATGAGCTACTAATGGCATTTTTCATGTACATTCCTTTTATGAATGGCTTGAGTATGGAGGTATACCCAATAGTGAGTTTACCAACTTATGGAAATCAAAATTACCGTTCAAAATCAAAAAAATTCTATGGTTAGTTAGACATAACAAAATTTTGACCAAGGATAATCTAATCAAAAGAGGTTGGCAGGGAGAAAATAAATGTAGTTTTTGTGACAAAATCTGTGAATCATATATTTGTGATTTGCCCTTTTATTTTACAGATTTGGAACTGGATTGCTCAATTTAATGGCTTTTCTTTTGATTGTGAAACTATAAATGATATATGGATAATAGACGCATATATACCTATCAAAGGTAGACCTTTAATAGAATTAATAAGAGGGGCTATACCGTGGTTGATTTGGAATGAAAGAAGTAGAGTATGTTTTAATAATGTACCATGTAAACCAATAAGTAGTATAGCCGCTGACATAATTGCATTAGCTTTGTTTTGGTGTAAGAGTAGGGGGGGACAATTTATATTTTATACTTACTCTCATTCTCCTGTGTGATATCAAGGATATAATTCCAGTGATAGGTACGATGGATATGGAAATGTGTGGAACCGATTCAGATGAAGACTTGTTGGATACGTAGAAAATGCGGGGCTTACTTATTACTTGGTATGGCTGGTAGTTGGAGGAGATGTTCATGTTTTCTTTTGCTTTTAAGACCTTGGTAATTTTTGCTTTTATTAGGGGTAATATTGAAAATGTAATAATGGAGTTGGATGTGTAGTGGTTTTGTTATTGATTAGGGTAAGAATTGTAATATTTTGGTAATGGATGTAATAGGTAGCTATACTACTTAGGGTATTGATACTAGACGTTTAATATCTTGCCCTAAGAATATTATGATTTGGGATTTCAATACGAAATCGATGGGAAAAATACCACTTTTGTCAAAAAAAACAAAAAAAAAGACACTGATAAACAACATTGACCATAACACATACCAAAGGTTTCTTCGCATCAAGAGGCCCAAAAATTGTACACTATTTCACCATTCTTCCAAGTTATGATCACAAAGTAAAAATATAAAAGTAGAAAGATAAATCAATTAAGAAAAATGAAGTACCTCAGATGTAGGTGCATTGCACTCATTATCTTTCTGGTCTTTGTTTTTGCCATCTGGTTTCAGGCCGAATTTCACATTCTCTGCTTGCCGCAACATCTATGTTAAAGTACAGAAAAATTTTAAACATAAGAAAGTGCACCAAAAAGTTAAGCAAATGATGAAAAAGAAAAAGGTAAAGTAAAAAGAAACCTGACGAGGCCCTTGAAGCTGTTCTTTGAGTTCATCTGAACAGAAATCGTACACATCCAGTTCTAATGGGTAGTCCACTTTCTACATACAGCACTCAAAAGACATTCACACAATGACAAATCAAAAACCATGTAGTAATTATCGTTATATGAGAAAGGTAACAAGTGACAAAGTTGTATTCCTCCAAACACCTAGCTATCTGGATGTTCAAATAAGTAATTATAATAAAAGAGAAGACATACATTCAGAAAATATTAGAAAAAAGAAAAGAATGTGGATCAAAGAGATACCCGTAATATCTTTGCCTTTTGATTGGATTCTCTTTTCCAGAAGAAACGGACAAATTGTACAGTCAAGTACCTGAAATGCAAATGATGTTAGCACTTTCATAATTACCGCCAACACCATGATAACAACAACAAAAACAATATAGTAACACAAATTAACTCAAGTCCACAGAATTAAGAACAAACAAGAACACTTTACTTTGGCAGTTCACTAATTCGTGACTCCTTTAAATATATAGCAGTGCGCCCCAAAATTGGAGAGGCTTTCTCCAGTTCAGATTTCAGACCCTGTTGAATTGCAAAATTTATGAGGATGCCTAATAAGTCCGATAACAAAATAACATGACAATTGTACAAAGTTACAGAGTACATACATGCTTAAGCCCCTCATGGAGATGGTTGACTTCCTGTGAGATGTGGCATTTCAGTGCATACACTGATTCTTTCTCTAATGACTCCTCCCCACTTTCTGGACAGTGCACCCTAGTACATACAAATACAATCAGAAGAAATTAATGTTTATCTGGAAGCATTCATTCAACAGAGGACAAAGATGATACATCTTCAGTATGAACTTACTTGCTGACAAGGTCGACCCCAAAAAGTGTCTTCACTGCTGCATTTGCATCACTGTCAAATTTTCAAAAGTTTTGTGACTACATTATTACTTCTTTACATTCAGAATTTTAATCACAATATTTTTAAAAAGTTCACTTGAATAGCAACAGAAATAACTGGATATACATCAACAAAAGATAACAAGGGCAAAAGTTGTTACAGGAAAATCAAAGAGATGCAGTCTGACATAAAGAACCTCAAACTGCATTAAAATTTGATGTTAGTTACCTTGAACCTGGTGATGGTGAAAGAGATTGAGAAAGTGTGTACATAAGCTGTGTCCAGCATTCCTCTGCATCCTATAATAGGTACCACAAAGCGCCATCACACAGAAAAATCACTGAATGCTCAAATGCAAAAGATGAATACAGGAATTTCATGTGATATGACTGAAAAAAGAACCTGTTGCATGTAAGCTCCATTATGCTGTTGCGCAAATTGGGGATATTTCTTACGCAACACCTGCAGGAGGCACATAATATTATTTACCTTTAAAAACGAAGAATTGGATGGTTTCATATATCTTAACAAGTATTTGATACCAGAATGTTTGCTCCAAAAATACTAACCGAGAGAAACTGCATAGGGGCAACAGGTTTGGCATTTCGATCAAGCTCATTGAATAAATCACGAGTAGCAATTGTTAACAGATGGGAATTCAAATCAACCTCACTCGGTCTAGAAGCATTTGTATAACTGCATTATTTAAAAAAAAAGAGATCAAATTAGCATGATCACAACTTCACTTAAAATGTGAGCTATCCTGTAGATAAATATAAAAAACTGACCTCAGCAAAGCTGATTTTAACTCGGGCACAATGTGAAGACACTGCACAGTGGAGTTCATGTAGCAGGTGTTTCCCAGGTTATATAGACCCGCACTGTGACCCTACCAACAGCAAATCGGTAGATCAGAAAATGTTCTTTATTATTTAAAAATTAGAAGCACAGAGCACTATAGCAATATATATCATTGGAAAAATGAGTCTTACCAAATTAACAACTTGCTCATCTTCAGGAAGATCCTCAACAAAAACAGGCCCTTTCTCGGGAGCTTTTACAATTTCATCAGCAGTCCCCATCATCATCAATTTTTGACCCTGCATCAAATAATTACCCTCCATATTTAAATTATTTACTGTTCTAGCAAATTAAGAAAAAAATCTGGTAACAAATTCTCACATTTTTAATCCCCAGAGTTGTCCAGTCCGCATCATCCTACATTACACCAAAATCATGTCAGATACAAAATATAAATCAAATATGATTCTCCATTTCCTCCTATAATAGAAGAATGAGATTTAATTTATTTGTGATGTATAACTCATACCTTAAGTAATCCACCCTTGACCATGATTTTCTGTCTTTCTACGGGTACCCCAGTGAGAGTGAACAGCTGGCTCTTGAAGACAAGAGGCGGTTCGCTCATGTCGACCTCTATGTTTGCAAAAACCTCCTTTTGCCATTTCACACTCACTGGAAAAGCACATAGATATGAAAAAACTCAAAAAGACAGTGTTTAATATATTGGTTCTTTCTTATCTGTGCATCCACATTTCTTAGCTTAAAAAGGCTTTAAATAAGTCTCCAAAGTTACCATTTGCAAAATGTACTGCAAATCTGCAATTCTCGACAAAACAAAAATTGAGGAACGCAACCCTAAAATAATGTTCCTAAGAAAATGTTCAGCCAGGTCCTATACAACTTCCTAAGTAATAAGATAAAAATTCACAGGTTTCTTCTTTGAGAAGCTAACAGAAGGAGCCACGGTAAGATTTTTTTTTTGGATGCCCCTTCCTGGTTTTGATCTCTCAGCTGTATTAACCAAAACCATAACTGAGAAATCCAGACCAAATGGCTTGCCACACGAAACAAACAATTTCTTAGAGCAGCAAAACAGAATAGCGAATCAATTGAACCAACAGAATAGCGAATCAATTGAACCAAAATCAACTGAATTTAAGTCAGGGAGAGTTGATAATAGCACACGTCTAACTGTCTAAGAGAGGCTAATTGCAAGTACAAAAGAAGGCAATCGTACCGGTAGGCATCTTCACAGAAATTGACAAAGGGAAGAGGCTGCTGCTTGCTTGGAGGAGGAGAAAAGAAACGTAACGAAAGAGACGGAGGAAATGAATCTCTTTACGGTGCGCCGAGTACTAAAATGGAGACGATTAGAAAGAGCAAATGAGCAATCAATCGTTCGCTATTGGGCTTGGTCACTATCGGGTCTGCATCTCGTAACAAGGATTTTATGAACCGGGTCTACAATGCACTTTTACCTTATCATTTGGGTAAGTCTCAGTTTACGACCGTCCGATCTGTTCTCCGACCATCACGATTTTGAATCCAGAAGCTACGTGTCGGACTGGGCCAGACGAAGTAAATAGAAAGGCTATGTCTAAATGAACCGAAATTTTTATTCCTAGTAAATAGAAGAAAATAAACAATTAAAAATGGAGATGGATGCAGGGAAATTTTAAAAGTATGTATCTTTAGACCGTCCCAAAAAAAAAAAAATGGAACGCCGTACGGTATGGAGACTCCGATCTTTTTTAAAGATTTATATATTGAATTTATCTAATGTTGTGTTGCGTTATGTTATATATGTTATGTTATGGTTATATATTTCGAACTAATTATGTTATGTTATGCTATTATGTGATAATATACTTTGAACTTATTACGATACTTTCATGTAATTCAAATACTTTATGTTATGTTTGCAACTAATTCAGATCATTGTTATGTTATGATATTATGTGATGTAATGTTATGTTATGTTATGCTATATTCAAATTTACAAGCCAATAATTGATTTTAGTTTGTATAAGCTTTTAGAATTATATATTTGTAACTCCCATTTATCTTTTCATTTATTCTAATTAAGTATAATTAATTAGATGAGTAGAACTAGGGTGTTCTTAAGTTCACCAAGTTCCTTTATGAACTCTAACTTTAAAACTTATTAGATTGGCATTAGATGACGAATTCAAACCATTGACGAGTAATATTTTTTACCACTTAACTCTATACAAAATTAATTCAAAATTTAAAATCTTCGCATGTAGATGCATAGATGGGTTTCAACCAAAGGTTTGAATAGCGTTTATCGCATCACAGCGGAATGACTAAAAAAACGGCGCCATGCCCATATTGAGCTGCTATAGCTCCGAAAGTGTCATAGCTTTTATGGTCCAAGAATACTATAGCATGCTATTTAGAACCCTGGTTTCAACAATCCGGATTCATTGTTTGAAGCCTATCTGATAATTTAGAGTTGAGTTCGCAAAAGAATTTGGTGAACTTAAGAACACCTTAATTCTACTCATCCAATTAATTAAACTATCCAGTTAATTATATTAAAAAGAAATAAATGTACAGACATATAATTCTAAAAACTTATACAAACTAAAATGAGTTGTTGCCTCGTAAATTTGAACATAACATAACATCAGAAAATACCATTGTATAACCAGTGATCTGAATTAGTTACAAACATAATATAAAATGTCTAAATTACATAAAAAAATAACATAATAATTTCAATATACATGATCATAATATAGCATAACATTACATAACTAGTTCAAAATACATGAACTTAACATAGCATAATACAACATAACACAACATCATATAAGTCCAAATCATAAATCTAAAAAGAAAAATCGGAACCTATATACCGTACGGCATACCATTTTTTTTTTTTTGTAAACAGAGCTTACATCTCGTATATGTCTTCTCATTTTTAAAATTTGCCTATACCGTTTTTCATTTTTTTTTTACTATGGACAAAAGTTTTGGCTAAATGAGTCAAATTATTGATTTAAAAATCGAACGGTTTGTATTTGGATGGAGAACGACTAAATAAAGGGAAAAATGAAAAATCCAGAAAGAATGGGTCTTTGAAAAAAAAATGTGAGAAGAACAAGAATGAAACTTATTTAGTCTGCAAGTATATTTTCTTATGTTAATCAGTTCACGCACTATCAAATCACAACCACACTTATTCACGTTATATATTAATTCTTAGGGTAATTATAATTTCCTCCGCCTATCCATCCCTCATTTCATCCCCAACTAACTTTCTATTTTAACTATAATTATAACTACTATTTTTAACAACTTTTATTTCTTTCCTCTTTCTCCCTTTCTCTTTCACCTCTATTTTCTTTTTTCACCTCCATCTTTTTCTCCCACCTCCACCTCCGCCTCCCTCTCCCACCTCTGCCTCCCACCTCCCTCTCTCACCTTCACCTCCCACACCTCACCTCACCTCCGCCTCTACCTCCCTCTCCCACCTCCGCATCCCACCTCCGCATCCCACCTCCTCCTCCGCCTCCATTTTTTCATCGAAAAGCTCCTCTCCCTCTCCCATCTCGAAATGATAAATACAATAAACTCCCTCCCTCTTACACTTTCGCCTTGATTTTTTTCACTCTATGACTGCTGCTCCCGCTCCAGCGAACGTTCTGCCGAAGATCATCCGTCACTCCATCCCAATCAAGCATGTGTGCCAGGAATGAATACTTCAACGTGTATGAATGAATACTTCAATGTGTATGAATGAATACTATAGCACGTCCTTACCGGGTCAGATCCGTCACTGTCGGTCGTATCAAAATAATTATGTATATATATATGCAATTAATCATTTTCATGTTCATGTGTCCCCTTGCTCATGAAGTAGCGAGTTTTGCAAAGAACAAAACTTTATTAATGGTGAATTAGGCCACTGCTTATTAAATAATGACATAAAAATAAATTTTGAAAAAAAATAGAGATATATGAATGAATACTTCAATGTGTATAAATGAATACTTAATATCTTAGGGTGAATACTTGCGCAACAAGATATTAATACTTGTGCAACAGACAACTCGAAAGTATGTCATCATGGATCTCATTTGAAAGATAAAATTGTGTAGAAAACATTGGTGATTTTAGATTTGCAAAATTCTTCACAGATCGTCAGAAATATTGGTTAGATTGAATGGAGAAAAAAAAATCCACTTCTAAAAACGTGTAAAAAATAGATGAGTGATGTGTCCAGTTTTTATATTTATACTTACACGATGAGGATTAATACTTTCTCGATAATAGATGAATACTTGTGCAACGAACAACTCGAAAGTATGTCATTATGGATCTGATTTGAAAGATAAAATTGTGTAGAAAATGTTTGTGGTTTTAGATTTGCAAAATTTCTCATAGATGATAAAAAATATTGGTTAGATTGAACGGAGAAAAAAAATCACCTCTAAAAACATGTAAAAGATGGATAAATGTTGTGTCTAGTTTTTATATTTGCACTTGCACGATGAGGATGAATACTTTTTTGATAATGATGAATATTTGTACAATGAACAACTCGAAAGTATATCATCATGGATCTCATTTTAAAGATAAAATTATGTAAAAAACATTCGTGGTTTTAGATTTGCAAAATTCATCACCGATCGTCAGATATATTGATTAGATTGAACGAAGAAAAAAATCCCACCTCTAAAAACTTGTCCAGTTTTTTTTTTTTTAAATACCTGATATGTTAGGTATGAATACTTGATATGTTATAGATGAATACTTGATACATTGCAGATGAATACTTGCGCGCGCCAGTTGTAAAATCTTTCAAATATTATGTAGTCCCCAAATAGTAAGTGGCCCCCTAAGTAGTTAATAGTTATTGAAGTAGTTAATGACTGGGGGATGAAATGGAGAATTATTATGGAGAGATAGTTAGATGCTCCCTAATTCTTAATCCTATTATTTTATTAAACATATGTTCGTTAATAAGAATTAAATTTTTAATCCTCAATACACAAAAGAGGGCTGCCGAAGAAATTAAAGGGATCCAACGAAAAAGTGTAACGCAAGAAAACGAATTCATATCCCCTCAGTGATCTGACGGAGTACAATTGAAATGGACGGCTCAGGATCGTTATTTTAACTTGGCACGAATCTCAGAATAAAAATAATACTGTCTCCTGCGCCATCCCGAATAGGCACCGGATGACAATAAATCTGGACTGTCCGTTTTAATTGTGTTGAGTCAGTTACCTGGAAAGATTCGGATCCTTGAAAACAGCTTCTCCGCTACCACTAGTCGGAGAAACCGTCCCGACTTGACCGTTCAGAGAGTCAGATACCAACCCGACAAAAAGAAAGTATTCCAAGAAAGGTTAGGAAAAAAACCCTAGCGGCCTTAGCCCTCGTCTCTGTGACCGTCTCTCTATTTCGCTCCAATCCAATCCTTACGTCTCTTTCGCTCAGTTCCGACAATTTCGCTAGGGTTTCCGATTTTCCTCATGTCTTCCCGATGCACGCTCTCCGCCCGATCCTGATCGCCGCTGCAGCAGCCACAATTTTCTCTATATGCGCTTTTTGGACCGTCCGATCCGATCCCGCTCCTCTCTTTTTCAAAATTCTGTTGAAGAGGAGAAGAACCAAGTGTGGTTGCACTTGTTGCGGAGCGAAACGCGAAGGTGAAAGGAGGAACGGAGAGATGGGGTCAGAGGCAATGGATGTGGAGGTGAAAGAAGGTGGATCCATGATGGAGCAGTTGGTACCAGAGATTACCACTCACGCGCTAAGTTATCTAGATTATACGAGCTTATGTCGATTGTCCATGACTAACTCTGCCATGAGGCGCGCTGCTAATGATGATGGCGCTTGGAAGGCTCTCTATAAAAAGGTTTTGACTCGGTCTCTCTGAAATTACTTTTTGGTTTAAAATGTATACATTGATAATGTTGCGGATAATTATGTAAAATTGATGTTTTGTTAGATATTTAGTCATTCCGTGAAAAGAAATTAAGATCCCTGCCGGCTTTTAATTTTATGACCGCTAACTGGTTGAATTAACTTGGAATATAAACTTATTTCATTACTATTTATTTTGTCTTGCTAAGTTCTTTTTACCGTGTCTTATACTTAGCATAACTTAGTTTAAGTGTGTGTTTACTTTTGGAGGCAATGTTAATCTGCTTTCAAATACCATATAAATATGAAGTAAAATCCCTCACATTTCTTCAGCAACGAAGGCGTATACTTCCGAATCTTTTCGACCTTTTCCTATGTTTTTATATTTGTAGGAGAAATTATAAGAATTCATCATCATCTTTCGGTTTTCTTTTGATACTTTTTATGACACTTTATTGAATCTGATTGATGATTTTATCAAGGGACCTTTTCTTGAAGCTACTGAAATTTTTTAATGTTAATTTTCTTTAGTTATATTACTTTTGCTACATCTGCTTTAATTTTGGGATCTTTTTGAAGTTGTGAGTGACACCTTAATTCATCTTAGTTCATAATTTCAGACACGTTATCTGCTCAAGGAAAAAGTGAAAAAAAATAAAGATGTAAGAATTGTTGTACACTTTTGATGACCGGATCCAACAGCTGCTCCAAGATCAAGGATCTGACAGCACCGCATGTTGCAACCTATATTTTGCAAGGAAAACATCACTCAAATTACTTCCAATACTTGAGTCAGTTGCAGAAGCTATTTTTTTTTCGCTAAGCTGATAACCATTAACGTTTTACTTTTTTTTTTTTTATGGTTCACTTCATTCCGAGGACTTCACTGAGTAGTTATCTTTTTTATACTCTAATTTTAAGTTTTCTGTTCCATCAGGACTTCACTACAGAGCAATATAATGTAAACCCAAGGGATGGATGGAAGGCGTACTATGCAGCCACAAGAGCTGTAATTATTGTTAACTCTGAATTCTACAATATAATAAGAGAGAGATCACTTCCTTCAATGAGTCGATTCTGGCTTAATGCTGATTATGTTAAGTGTATGCATTCCTCTGGAGAGCTTTTTTCCGGGTATTGCCTCTACCTAATTAATAAACCTCCAATGTTTACAAGTATTGAATTCTACATAGCTGGCTTTCTGTTCCCTACTTGAAATTTGCATTTTCTAACCTAGCACTCAAGTTAAGTGTCTTGTATGTTTGAAGTAACCAGGGAGTTGGTTGATTTTTTTTGTTTAAAATGACGGTTGAGCAATACGTTTTCTTAACAGAAAGGGTGTGCTATGCTGTTTACTGTTTGAGTGAACTCTGTTCTACCATCCTCCTTTTTTGGAATACAGACAGTATAGGATGCTCAAAGAGTGAGCCTGTGGGGGGGGGGGGTGTGTGGGGGGTTGTGTATGTTTACTCGTGATTCCTAACTCAGTCCCAGGCGACTGAGTAGCACTGGTGTATGCAACTTTTGGGTTGCTTTGGAATCGTGACCTAGACTCATTATTTTCTTGTAAGTAAAACGCTGCATTAACTGTTGAAGCCTCTTTATGGAAATGAAACCTACCGTAATTTGTCGTTGTAAACTGCATTAATTGGGAGTGGTGTCCTTTGGGGTTTATGATTGTTCTTTCCAATTGCTGGTTATTCTAACGTGAATCTAGATTTCATGATTGTTCTTTCCAATTGCTGGTTATTCTAATTTGAATCTAGATTTTATGATTGTTCTTTCCAATTGACATCATTTAATGTATATTTTTGGATTTGTAAACAGGTACAGTGCAGTGATAGGTAGCTGGGCACTAGCATTCAACTGGGGACAAGGGGCAGCAGGAGCGGGCCAAGGAGTGGGTTTCCAGCTCCAGGATGTGCGGGTCCGTGTGCTCAGTGACATGGCATGGCTCACTTTCAAAGCCTTTGCTGATGTTGATGCAGGCCCCTTTCATGTGACCAATGTGTACGAGTTTCACAATGGCAGATGGTACATGGTTCATCATCATAGCTCCCCTATACTATTGGACGGGGCTCCCAACCAATTCAATTTTCTTGGATGATTTTCAACAATTCACCTCTTTTTATTTTATTTTTCGAATTGCTGAAAGCCATCGTAAGTACTGAAAATTACATGTTCATGCAATTCCAAGTAAATCTGCAAAAGAACAAAGAAACTAAAAAGAAAAACAGTCATAAATTCTCTATTGATTGGCCCGTAGAAGTTATAACCTTTGTAATGTCCCACTAACAAAATTAGTTATTTGTGAAAAGCTCTCAAGTATGCAAAGCACGGTTGTTTTATTAAAACGCTCAATTAACCAAGTCAGTCTAAGAAAATTGATGTTTGAGATTTCCTGTAATTGTGGATTTGTAACTCGTTGATTTGACGTAATTTGCATACACTGGGTGCTGTTCACCTTCGGCTCTCTAATAAGATGTGAGTGGTATGCAAATATGTCATTCTTTTTTTTTTTCTCTCTTTCCTTGAGACGTGTCTTGAGAGTGTTATTATAGAGATATGTGGCTATTTGCCATCAGCCCTTGGTGCGCTCTTTTACTTGTGGTTGCTTTTGCACCTGGGGGCATTTTTTGAAATTTTCTTTTGGGTCTTGTATAATTTGTAATTACCTGGACCAACTATAAGAAAAATGTGATCTTGAGTTCAATTTTCTTTGTTGAGCTTATAATGTAGTATGGGGCCTATTAGGCCTGATTTCTGGTTTTCTTATCCAGTAGTTGGTGGTTCGCGTAGTTTCAAATGTAAATCCAATACATCATTGAACGGACTTAAACAAACAATAGGAGTATATGATGCTTGTTTATCGATATGGTTTCTAATGTTTGTATTGCTAATGAAATAATTAAATTTCAGTTCAGTCAATCATATTCATATAACAGGAAACAACTGTTCTTTTTCCTATAATACTTTTTAAGAATTATTGTAAGATATTAACTGTTCTTTTTCCTATAATATTTTAAAAAAAATATTATAAGATATTAACTTTCATCGAAGCAATTGAAAGATTTTCTCGTCCTTCAATAAAAGAACATAATATTTCCACACAAAAAACACATTTTTTGTACTTCCTGGTAACTGATTGCTGCAGCCGAACTATTAGGATACATTTGGATGATCTAGAAATAGCTCTAACTCAGAAATAGCGGCTATTTCTAACGAGCTATTCTTTGTTTTTCACATTCGGATGAAAAAAAAAAGTTATTTTCAATACAAGGAATAGCTCGGGTTAGTTGCTATTCTGTTATTCTTTAGAAATATCGGATTAGTAGCTATTCTGAAATATTGGGTTAGCAGCTATTCCGAACTATTCTTTGTTTCATTCAAACGCACTCTTGAAAACTTGCTTCTTGATTGTAACTTCGGACCCATTAAAAAAAAGAGTGAATTAAACACGTGTCTTAATTAGCTTCTAGAAGAGGATAAGAGGAGCTTGAGCGTGTTAGTTTTTTCTCTACTGTTGACTTAGTTTGCTGACTTTTCAGCATCTACATTTCGATTTCCCCGGTTCCGGTTTGCATTCTATCAAGAATCTTTTCAATTCAAACATCGGATTACGAACAACTGCGGTCAGTTTTATAGCTGCCTAATTTTGAAGACACCGTGGAACACACGATACAATACGTTCGAAAGTTATATCAGTTGAAAGTATTCTGGTACTTGAAAATCATAATAGACCACTAAATACTGTATCTTGGTAGTGTATTGGCACATAGATCTGGCAGGCACCGAACTAATAATTTCCTTTTTTGCCTTTTTCTTCATTTCTGCATCGCATCGCATCGGTCCCCGTTCTCAACATATGAGTTCCATGACTTCCATCCGATTACACAGATTAAACTTAGTGGATAATATATATTACCGTGGTAACATTACAAAATACGTTTGTGGTTACTATCGCTTATAAATGAGCATTTTATTATAATTAAGTACACACTCCAATAGATTTGGATTTTAAAGACTCACATAAGTTCAGTGAAAATATATTATCATAATGGTAACTATTAACATCTCGATATTTTTTTACAAGACCGCACACTTAACAGGCGCACCTTAACATCAAACTTCTATCCTCTAATAATACTGCTATAATTTATTTTTCTTTTTCGCTATTATACAAGCATAAGCATGTTTCATTCTTTCAAAATCCTGCACCACTTTCATGTGGCCTAGTATATTTAGCAGAACACCACATCTAAGCCCTGGTTCCTTAATTCAAGCATTGCTGTCTTCAAAAATATCAAGTAGAGAAATCGTCTGCAAATAACCATATATTTATTAGTAAATGTATGATTGCAAAAAGTCAATTAATGGTGACTATGTGAATTGACATTTCAAGACAATACGATGAAGTTTTGTAAAGCAAACTCTGAATGCTACTACCAGTCAAAAAGGAAAAAAAATAAACTTTGAATAGTACTTTGTCATTTTGCAAAAGATAAGATTAAACAATCAATTTCTAAGTTGGAAAATTTCATCAGACCATGTCTCAATAATTAGAAAAGTTCAATGGTTGTTATAATTAGAAATGTTCAATGGTTTGTTAAACTAAGAATATTGTAATATGTAATATGTACCTCCGGAATGCTAAGTTCAAGTCTGAATTTTGGGCCATCGTAGTGATGGAGAATAGGTCGAAAGGCATCCTCTTCAAGGGGGTTGCAGATCTTTCTAGTAAGAACTTTCACCTAATGAAAATAAATTAATTTATCATATCAGCAATCAATCTTGGACCAAGTAAGCAGAGCAATTATGTCGGCAATTAGGATAGCTAGGAGAACAACTATTAGAAAATTAGTTGGTGATCGACCCATCCAAACCACATCAAATGAAAATTAATTGAAATGAATAAAAGATTTCTGTGTTAGGTTCAGTAATCAACCTAGCAAGCATAACAATTATTACAAAATTAGTTGGTGGTTGGCCCATCCCAATCCACATCAAACCAAAATTAATTAATTAAATAAAAGCCAAAGGTTTTAATGTTAGATTTGTGTGGTTTTTAAAAGTTATCGCTTCACATCTACTCCAATAACCGAACCTATGAGGCAAATTATTAATGAAATTATGAACTTGGAGGTGGTTGGATACGCTCATCAGGATTACTAGTGCTTTGTAAAGCAAATAGCTTCCCATAGCACATATTTCAGTTTGCGCAAGGAATTAGGTCCCAATTGGATCTGGACTATATACAGGCACATTTTACCATAATTATAGTATAGAATTAACTGATCCAACCAACTCCAAACAAAAATGAATAAATCTAGCTTTTCAACCAGAAAAGGAGTTTCTTAATGGTTCTTGTTGGAAAGTTATTACCAAGAAAAATAAGAAGTCCCACCAAAAAACTAGAAGGGACAAATAAATGGGTTGCTTACTTTACTAATTATTTTTTAGAAAAAAGAGAAGGGAAAGGGAAAAAAAAAACCTGAGCAGGGAAGCGAGACTCGCCGGGGCACTTCTTATCCTCCCAAGCAGCTCTATCAATGTTTGTTCCTCCAAAGCTAGCAGCCTGTAACAACCAATACATACAATCAATACAATTTATATAGCACAAGAGTTTTTACTGATTAATGTTTTTTTTATTTTCGAGTACTACTGTGGAAGAAACGATACAATTTGAATTGGAAGAAATTATAAAGAGAAAGGACCTCAAAAATGCCATGGAGTTGGTGCGTGGAGTAGTTGTAGAGGAAAAGGGGAAGCCCCGGCCTTATGGCTCTTACTGAATCCCTATATCTTGATGGCAATCCTGTTAATTTTTCAAAATTTGTTAAACTATGCAACAATTTATGCTTAATACAATAATATGATTTTTAATTTCGCTTCAGGAAATTTTACCTAAACACCAATACCACATTTTTGTGATAAGGAAATCATTAATTACTCAATTTTGGCTTGAAGTTTATACAATACTCCAAATCGGAGTTATCATACCCATATGTCTTCCTTTCTATCTTTTAAACTCTAGAAATAATAATCTAATTGAGACTCTATAAACCGTTCACATGCAGGCAAAATCAAAATACAACTATCCTGCCCCCATTTTTTTTTACTCTTAACAAAAAACTTTAGTGACATAGTTTTTTTCTTTGATTTCTTTCCTGATGACTAAAATATAATTAAAATTAATAAAATTAAAAAGGCATTTAGACATACCAAAGAGCTGCCTCCTGAGATTCTCCTCCATGGTATCATTATTGCACACGAAAATGTAACCCCCAATTGCCTCATCTCTCGGCAGTGCTTCTGACGCAGGCAGAGTCTTAAACCTCTTATCCACTGCACTGTTGTTATTCCCGTTGTTGTAATTGTTATTGTTCCCATTCTTTTTCTTCCCATTCCCTTCGTTATTGCTATGATTCTTCTTTGAGTTTGCAAACCCGTTGCCGATCGGCTTCGTCACAGCCTTGTTGAAATAACTCTTAATCTCCCCATTGAAGTTGTTGTTGTTATAATTAAAATCGTTGCTGGTGTTGTTGTTGTTGTTGTTGTAGTTGTTGTTGTTGTTGTTGTTATTTTTGTTAGCTATTCCAGTGCTGTTTTTAGAATAACCAGTTTCAATAGTATTAAGTGTATTATACCGATTCAGGTTGTTACTGTTGCCAAAGGCGAGCTTCTGGGGCAAGAAACTGGACTTCCAATCAGGATTCACCACATCAACATTCCGGCGATCTTCTAAGGCCGGCTTGGAGGAGTAGGTGTGGTCGCCGTCGCTCCATATGCTGTTGCCGAGGGAGAGACCGGAGAAGTTGTCGGTTTGGAGCCTGAGCTGATCGCTGAATTGCCAGAACGACGATTGCTCTGATCTCATGTTCAAATCGTTAATTAGCCCCTCCATGTTTACTAAATTCGATTAACAATTTTTTCACTAGAACTGAATTTGGTAGAGGGGTGTGAATTTGGGAGTGTTGGAAATGAGAGAGGGAAAGGAGGGGAAGAGGTCGTTTTATTAGGTGAAGCCGAGAGAAATTTCCAGGAAAGAGAGAGAGAGAGAGAGAGGAGGGAAAGCGCGTGCAAAGGGCCAAAAATGTCAAGCGATTGGAAAGAGACAGCGTTTCTAGAATTGATAATTAAATGTTTTTCTAGAGGTGCATTAAGGAGATTACTTCGTCGGGAGGGAAGTGGAGACTGGTACAAGCGTTACTGAGCTAGATCTTCTCAAAATTATGTGGCGATGTCTGTCTAAGAATATGTGTAGTAACATTAAAGACAGTAATTTATGGTTTGGGTTTCCGAGATTTGACCCGCTATTTGGTTGAATACACCAACTGAGATTATGGTTGGGAACTGAAGTGGCCCGACCAATCAAGCAATGCCACGTGAATCTGACCAAGCAAATGAATCTATTCTTTTTCCGGACGTGTTCACGTGAATACCTCGTTTCAGTCTGTGCAGATGCAATGTATTACAAATAAATAAAGTACTGATTGAGTTTTCTCGTGGAAGATATTTATTTTCATGAAAATATCTAACGCTCGCACCCATGGATATATATTTTTTTTTCATGAAATTTAATTTTTATTTTTATATAGTTAATGAATGAATGGCATTAAATTTTGAGTTAGACCGTGACACTGCAGGGATTAAAGAGGCGCACCTTGACTTGGTCGCTACGTAATGGTCTAGACTAGGACAAGTGGACAACTGGAAAGGGGCACTTAACAGATGGTCATCTAATAGTCGTACACGTGTCTTTGATGACAAATAACAGGAAAGTGGAAAACAGGTGTGGTGGGTGGTGGGCCCGCTTTTCTAGATGATAACGACTATTTATCTACACAGGGGCTGAAGGGCCCCTTTATTTCGTATTTGACCGGACGTTAGATCGGGACCGTCAGTTTTCGTACTTGCTTGTCTTTATTTTATGGGGGAATTTCACGTATACCCCTCAAAAACTTCAAAATTATGTATTTCCCCCTCTAAATTTCAAAATTACTCATTTTCCCCTCTAAAGTTCAAAAAGTCACATATTTACCCATTTCATTGTTTTTTATATTAAAACTCATTTTAAATATAGAAAATACCTATTTTACCATTCATTAAAAGCATAAAATACCCCATCGAACTCAAATTTGAATCTGAAGGGTTTTTCTACCGTCCGATCCGCACGTATTGCAATAAGATTATTGCGTGTTCACTTCAAGATTCATGCTAATCTAGCTCGCACGAATCTCAAAGCAATTTTGATATGTGTGCATCACATTAGGATATGTGTACATTGCATCAATTTCAGTGTTTGTTCGCTTTAAGATTCGTGCTGATCTAGCGCATACGGATCTCAAAGCAATTCAAACGGTAGAGGAACATTTAGATTTAAAGTGGAGTCAGATGGATGTTTTATGCTTTTTAATAAAAGGATAAAATAAGTATTTTATAAATTTAGAATGTGTTTTGATAGAAAAGACAATAAAATGGGTAAATGTGTGATTTTATGAAATTTAGAGGGGAAAATATGTAATTTTAAATTTTAGAGGGGGAAATACGTAATTTTGAAGTTTTTGAGGGGTACACATGAAATTCCCCCTTGTTTTATCTGTTAGTTGGGTTTCATGATCAAATGTGTGGCCCCCACTGAAAACGTGTCGACGCATGGGATCGCATGCTTCCTGCCCGGTTCAGACCGGACCGGGACAGGTGCCCGGCTGGGTCCACTAATTGACTCGGAAATAAAAGGATGATGGCATTGTTTAATTTGATCAGTTTATTCCGTGTCGACATTGAAAAGTTCGAATTATCTCCGTTTTTGTCTACAAGAAAAGATGATTTTACTATTTCTGGTATGTTGAGCAAATAAGCATGCGTTGAAATGAGAAAAAAATAACTGAAAGAAATAAGATAATGGCATTTTAGGAAGTATGACACAAAAATCTTATCATTTCTGTAATGGGACTTGCATCTAAATTTTTTATTAAATTAAATTCTAGAAATTTTCAATGTAATTTTTTTATTAAATTAAATTCTGATAAGATCTAGCCGATTCTGATAAGATTTTTTATCATTAATAACACTAAAATCTTATCGTTTATCTGACTCGTATTGTATTCGATAAGGTGGGTATGGGTAAGTTTTTTTTTTCGTTAGTTTATTGAATATGGGTATAGATAAGGAATTTTTTTCGTTAAATAAATTAGTAAGGGTATGGGTAATGACTATTCGTACCCGTTACCTTATAAAGTAATTATAAAATTCAAATATATATTCAATTCAATTTCCAACCCACTTAAATGTATATTTAATTCAATTTCTAACTCACTTAAATGTATATTCGTGTTTTTGAATTTTTATTCTTTATAAAAAATATTTTAGTTGGAATTAATTGCACATTTATTTTATTTTTTATTAGAAATGCAATTATATATGTGTTAAAATGAATGAGTTTTTGATGTTTAATTTGTAAAATATAATAAAACTAATTATTATACTAGTATTATCCGTTATTCACCCGCTACCGTTTCGTTATCTGATAATATTAATAGGTAAGAGTAAGGTAGGGTAAGATCAATTTTTAATAGATATAGATAGGGTATGAATAAGATCAATTTTAATGGGTATGGATATGAAAATGTCTTTACCCGACCCGTACCATACTCATTGACACCTCTAATGGGACGAGTTGAGCAGAGTTTGATTTTAGCCGAGTCGATCGTAGTAGCTCGTTCGTGATGTGAGTTGTATATAGAGTTTTTTTTTATTGATTTAATGCGTTGAGTTACACATAGACCATAAGTAGAGAAAAAAATGCATCTTCCTTTTCTAACAAGTTTTTCTCTCTTATGGGGACTACAAAGAGAACAGTGTTAGAGTCGGAAAATATTTCGTTTTTTTTCTTATGACGAACTAAGCCAAAACGGGTCGAGTCGGATTAAGATTGAATTCGTTAAAAATAAGTTAATTACTAGAGACGGATCTCAGTATATATATTAGAAAAGTTGCTAAGTCACTTCTATAATTTTAATATTTTAGTTATATGTATTAAAAATTTAATTAATTTTCTTTTTTCAGAACTTATTATATAATCCAGCCTCTCATCAGTAATAATCAAATCTTTACATGTAGTCTAGTAGTTAGGGTGGTGTTTGGTTGTGAATTAAAGCTAAAGAGGCCTAAATTGTTTATTCCAACTTAGGCCGGTTTAAATTATTCATGTTTGGTTGAGGTCTAAAGTTAAATCATAGCTTAAAGTATTCCATGTTTAGTCAGAATTGGTGGAGGACTAAAATTTTGAAACTAAATTAGCTTATTATTTATAATAAGATACTAATTATATAATATTAATATATTAATAATAACTATAATATATCATATTATTATTATAAAATTTACTTAATATATTAATAATATGAAATATCGATTGTATATTAATAATAATAAAATACTAATTATATAACTATTATTATTAATAAAAAGATACCAATTATATAATATTATCAAAATAATTATTTAATAAATTAACAATATAAAAAATTAATTATATAATTATATATTGATTATAATTATTAATAATATTAATATATTAATAACAACTATAATATATTATAATAATTATTTAATATATTAATAATATAACATATTAATTATATAATTAGATATTAATAATAATTATGAATAAGAAGATACTAATTATATAGGGAAAATTTCTGGTGTACCCATACAAATTTTCAAAATAGCCAATTTACCCATGAAAACGCCATAATATTCAATATCCCCATACAAACTTAATATTCTTTCTTTTTATCCCTTTTCATTTAATTATTTAAAAAATGACACTGACAATTTTACCCCTCTCTCTCTCTTTCTTCGCCTTCATTTTATATAATGGTGTTTATATTTGTCAAATTTGTTTTTTAAATTAACTAAATAAAAAGTAAAATAAATGAAAGGGGTTATAAGAAAGAATGTTATGTTTGTACGGAGATATTGGATATTATGGTGTTTATATGGATAAATAGGCTATTTTGAAAGTTTGTATGGGTACATTGAAATTTTTTCCAATTATATAATTTTAATATATCATAATATTATTATAATAATTATTTAATATATTAACAATATAGGATATTAATTATAATTATATATTAATAATAAGATACTAATTATATAATATTAATATATTAATAATAACTATAAAATATTATAATATTATTATAATAATTATTTAATATATTAACAATATAACATATTAATTATATAGTTATATATTGTTAATAAGATACTAATTACAATAATTATTTAATATATTAACATAACATAAGAATTATACATTTATATATTAATAATAATTATTAATAAAAGAATATTAATTATATAATATTATTATAATAATTATTAAATATATTAGTAATATAAGATATTAATTATATAATTATATACTAGTAATAATTTTTAATAATAATATATTAATTATATATAAATAAAATATTATTATAATCATTCAAGTTAGACCACGACGTGGAATAAAATTAAACCAATATGTGAGGTGGTTTAATTTAGGCCAGTCTAAAGATTGGCTTACGCCATCTTAATCCAGCTCAATTAATGTTCATTTGGTGGAATAACGAAGCCTAAACTCTTTATTCCATCCTTTAGGTCACAACATGAGGTATTGAATTAAAATTTCACTCATCACATTTATTAAATGTATTTTAATTTTCATCTCCCTATATTAAAATTTCTAGTTCCGTCCCTCCTAATTACAATTATTTTCCTAACCAATCTCGGGAGCCACGGATATGAGTCTTTCTTTTCTTCTAATTCTAGCTGTACTGGTAGTTTGGGCCGTTATTGTCCTTTGATTAAAAAAAAAATGAAATTAAACTGCTTGACTTTCTAGGCCCAAATAAGGCCCAATATAGGTTTCTTTCTCTTAAGAAACTGGACACAACTTTGCAAAGCAAACTCTGTTGAAACTTGAAAGTGACAAAAGGGACTTAATTAAAATCAAGTTTTTCGAAAAAAAGAAAGAGGCAAAAGGGAGTAAAGGTAATATACACTTAAGTGTACCAATGAATTCATACACTTAATTTTAGAACCGTACGATTCGTTTTGAGATTCGTGTATCACGATTTTTAAAGAAGCTACACAACTTTTAAAGAATCTACACAAATCTCAAAACGAATCGTACGGTTCTAGAATTAAGTGTATGGATTCATTGGTACACTTAAGTGTATATTAGCTTTACTCGACAAAAGGTACTTAAAATATGGTTGGATCAAACAAAAGACAAAACAAAACAAAACAAACAAGTTTATTAAAAGAAATCCACAAGATAATAATATAAAACGGTAATGCCAGGGTTTTGGATCTATAACGTGATTACTGACAACTCTATAAACATTGACGAATTGATTTGCATTCTTACACAACTCCAGTTTTTAAAAGCACAAATGCAACAGCTTTTTCATAAAAATAAACATAAAAAAGGTATCGCCATTCACCAAAACTTACATTAAAAATGCAACCAAACTGCAAAATTAAAACAATACGCGCCTTTTTATTTTTTTATTTTTTTATAATTAGATCAACCATATATTAAATTTTGTACAATTTGAGAAATATTTCGGGAGATCAACCCAAATGAAATTAAACTTTCCAAATATAAAAAATATGATAAATGACCATTTAATTGAGTTTATTATTTTTAGCAAATATAACAAAGGACGACGAAATTGGAGAGCAACTATAAAAATACTCTTCAGCAAGTGAAAGCCATGAAAGATATATTTATCAAATTTCATTCATATCAGAAGCATGCCATCGATGATGATCGATGGATGTTGTTAATTAAATAGGGATTAGTTAGGGACAATCTGGAGACCTAAAACCTTTCATCTTGTACCTACAAGCAAGATATATATATATATATAGGAACATACTAGCATGCTATGCATAGCATAGAACCCCTCTATGCAATGACTTGGATTTTAAGTTTTCGAAATCCTAATGGTCGATCCGAACCGTTCATCTTGTTCTCCATATTAATATGTGTTTGGAGACCAAATTTTACATTTTTTGGAATTTTTTTACTATTTCTTTAGATTTATTGAAAATCGCTGTTTTTTTATGGTACAGATTTGCTGAAAACAGCGATTTTCAATAAATCTAAAGAAATAGTAAAAATTTTTTAAAAAATATAAAATTTGGTCTCCAAACACATATTAATATGGAGAACAAGATGAACGGTTCGGATCGACCATTAGGATTTTGAAACTTGAAATTCAAGCCGTTGCATGGAGGGGTTCTATGCTATGCATAGCATGCTAGCATATTCCTATATATATATATATATATTCTTAATCCGTGCAAACTTAATTTATCCAGCATTGTTAAGGAGAATCAAGATCTAAATTATTCTTTATTTACCAATATCCAAAGATTAGGAGTTACAACCAATGCCATACTTACCTTCCTATTACATAAACTATTGGTACACTAATTTTATTTAAAAGCCAGAGAAGAGTGGATAAGTAGCTCCTGTGCAGGAGAAACCTTCAGTACACGCTCAATTAGCAAGTTTGTGGGCTTGGTTGTTGTCTTCTCTAGGAACGAACTGACACTGGTACGCCGGTTTGGACATCAGGATTTGTGAGATTTGTACCAGTTATTGGCGCTTTGCGAGCTATTCTTCATTTTTTCAAGCATGAAGGCACATTGGGTTTTGCTTCTACTGTTTCTTGTGATGTTCATGGGTAAGCAAATCCTCGCATCAACCTTTTATTTATTAACAGAGGATTGCTAACTATTGTTTGTGAAAAATCATCTAGTGTAGTTTCTGTTTTAAGTGCATGTTTCGAACTCCGAATGTATAAAATTTATCATTTTTCATGCATCCAAAATTGTGCCAGTATACTAGACAAGACGTGAAAGATTTGTCTCGGACAAGCGAAATCTTTACCCTTATTTATATTGTTTTTTTTAAGTGATGCTAAGAAAATGTTTAGAACCTTTTTTTGTTGATAAGTACTGAATTATACTGTAAGCTTCTTGGCAGGTAGTTCTGTTACCAAATCTGCTAACATAGAAAAACAAAATACCATGAAGATTTGCAAGACATACATCAGATATCCAGGATGCCAGAATAAGAATTGCGAAAGTATCTGTGGTGGAATACATGAAGGAGCTCTTGGACTTTGTGAAAGCTTTGTCACCTGTGCTTGTTCTTACCCATGCTAAGTTCTTTAGAATGCTCCACTGTTACCAGTAAGTGTACCAGAATTGTTGAGGCATTGTTCAAATCCATCAGAGTGTAATGGAACAAATTTGCTTAACTGATCAGAAACAGTCAAGTAGTTTCACTGTCGAAGAATAGCAGGAATGGTTTGTTAGTGCGTTTCATTTAGTGCTGTTTTTTTTTTTTGTGAAGTAAATGAATAATTTGTTATTACACTTGGTAGCAGACAGTTATTGTAACCCAAGTTTGGTACTGTTAGAGAAATAGGATAATTAAGGGACGGATTAGCCTCAGACCCGTTAGGAGTTAATCGTCATTAACTAATTAGAAAATTAGAATTGAAGTTACAAATTTTAGAAGAAAAAGAACAACATAATCCAATTTCTATTTATAGAAAGTTACCATAATATAGAGAATATAGAGATTTGTTAGAATAGGCAACATAGACAACCCTTAATTTCTTTGGCTATATAAAGCCCTCTGTACTAACAACTCAAATCAAAATTGATAATAATATTTTTCAATTCATCATTATCTCATTTACTCAAAGTTTCCGCAAAAATCAACAGGTACTTGATTCTTTTTCGTTGACCAATCATCTAAACGAAAAGATAAAAAAAGCTCTACATAGTAATAAATTATGTATGAAATAAATAAGTTGTTTGAAAATAATGTTAAAAAAAAATTAACCATAGCTTTTTGTTAATTACCTTTTGAAATTTGGGAAATTTTGTTAGTATTTATTTGAATCTCCTGAATTACACATTTTGTTGTAGAAAGTTACTTTTAAAGAGAAAAAACGCTGCATGCGCTGTGAAACATTTGAACAAAACAAAACAAATTTGAAATAACAGCGAGAAAAAAAAGCTAACGAATTAATAAAATTTTAAATAATAATAACTTTACATTAAGTTTACCAAAGAAGCACCAACAATTAAACAATATAATCATACGTCTAAAGGAAAGTATTGCAATTAAAATTTTGTGGGACATGCATACTATTTCATATACTTTTTTTTTAGTAAAATGTCGAAGATTAAGTCACCTAATTATTTAATATTAACAAAAAAAAATACTTTTAGTAAGTAAATCAAAGACTCATTTTCGATTATATTATTATATAATTGTGCACCATCTAAGGGTGACAATTGTGACACGCAGGTATTATCAAATTCTTGAGTGATACACAAATTCAATTATTCCATTCTTTTATGATCCGTCAAAAGTATAATCATTAGTTGAAAATTTATCTAATTCTATCGGATGAGAATTTAAAAAAAAAATTTAAGAAAAAGACAGGTACATGCTTATCTGTTCATATATACATGCATCTACACCATCAAAAAATAGTGATTTTGTACCTATCTAAAAAAATAGTAAAATTTTAAAAAAAAAAATATAAAATTTGGTCTCTAAGCACATTTTAATATGGAGATCATGTTGAGTTGCTTTGATCGATTGTTTAAATTTTGTAAACAAAGATAGAGATGTGAGATATGGTTAGAGTACAAAACCAATGGTGCATTTTAACCTTACTCTACTTGATACGTAACTTGTTATGATAACAAACATAGTTGTTCTCATAGGTATAAATACTTCAATGTATAAGTATAAATACTTTCAATACTTAGATTTAATAATTTCAGTGTCATATGTAAAAAATACTTGCAATTGTAGGTATAAATACTTGTACGGCGAGATATAAACATTTGCTTGACGACGACCCTAAAAGTACATCATCATGAATCTCATTTGAAAGAAAAAATTGCATTGATATTAATACTTTAGAAAAAAAAATTAAATTGTGAAATTTTTGCGTTCTATGCAAGAAGTTATATTTATGCATTTAATTTTTGGTGATCCCCGAGTATTGTAGAACGAGTACTGTAGCATTGATATTATTTTCTTCGTGCTTTAAGAATCCACGCAATAAATAATTATTCACATCATAGATATAAATACTTCTGTTCATAAGTATTAATACTTTAGAAAAAAAAAATCGAATTGTGTAGTTCTTGCAATCCCCACAAAAAGTTATATTTTCACATTTAATTTTCGATAGTCCCTTGCGCGTATAATACATATACTATTATCAACTCCCCTTTCTTTTAAATTTATTTATTATTTTTTTAAGGGAGATAGAAAATTCATTGATTCACAAGATTATGGACCATAAAAAACAATGATTTTCTAGCTATCTAAAAAAGCAATAAACAAATTAAAAAAAAAATGTAAAATTTGTTTTCACACAAACAAGCTGAGAACTAGAAGAACACAACAACAGAAAACAAAGAAAAATTTTCATTTTAGCAAGAAAATAACACATAAAAAAGAAAAACAAAAAAGCCAAAGCAGTCCGAAGGAACACTGGTTTAGTAAAGCTAAATGAAAAGACTATAATCTCTATAACATATTAAATACACCTTCATCGTGCCTCATTTATTGGTACAAACAAATACAAACTACTACAGATACAAAAAGATTTCCCACAGCCCCGTATTCCCGAAAGGAAATGTGTAATCGGTAGCCCACACCAGTACCTCTCATAATACAAACAAAAATAGCAGTCAAGTTAGCAATTATCCACAAGGAGTGAGCTTCTTATTGCCGGCTCCACGGGGGTTATCATCCTTCCAGTCATCAAAAGCTCTGGCCTTGTCTTCTTCGGCATCCTCTTCCTCTTCTGCCGTGCGGGACCCATCCCGGTGCCACGATGAGTTGGCCTCTTTCATGTACTCAGCAGTCCTCTCCTGCCACGTATTCATCATCTCCATTTCACGCAACCCCGCTTCCTCAATGCTCATTGTTGGCAGCCTATGGTATCAAAAGTATCATGGATGGTTTTGAGCACAAGTAAATATATTATTATTTATTAGTCAAAATCGGTCTCACAAAGCAGATTCTGGCTTGATCAGTTACAATCATGGTTTATGTGAATACATGGATACAAACTAAACGGCAGCAAACATGCATGTCATTAATTATCAATCAATACAACGAAAGCTTGACTATATTAGCCTTGTGAATTTCATCACGCAATCAATTTAGAGAGAGAGAGAGAGTGACCTGAAACCAGGTTGGAAAACCTGAGCAGCAATCCGTTCCCTTTCGCTTGTAATTTGGTGGCCCACAAGGCTAGAAGGCCCAAAAATAAGGGGCTGATGGTGATGCTTGTGGCCGCTAGCTTCAGATATACTAGCTCTCCCTTCGATTACATCTTGCGCGAAAGTTGCACAGGTAATAGGCTCTATTGGTTTAGACAAAGGCACTCTTGTGGCTGCATTGCGGTGCCACGTTTCTACCTTTTTTGTTCTTTCGTCAAGCACCTCACGCGCAAACTCTTCCTCACCATCCTGTTCATTTCTCATATTTCATTACTCATGGTTATTACTCATTATTAGGAAAATGATGAATACCAGAAGATGGTTTCTTTTCTTTATCCAGCTTATGTACTAATGGAAGTGCAAAGATAAAGACGAAACAAAAGCTGCTAGTACTGGTAGAATCAGAGAGGACACTGGTTCTAGAATATAATACGGACATGCAGAGCCCATCCCAACTATTAAACTCTCACATATCAACCCTACCACCAAAAATGTAATTCCTGATATATCCTTGTATTCTTGTTCCAGATGCACCCATTCCAACAAAAGCAAAAATGAAATAATGTCATTTTCTCAAGTAAAAAAGTGATCCAAGAGCAGAGAGATTTCAAATAGATGTAAAACCCACAACCAACAAAGTAAAAGACGGACACAGAACCTGCCAATTTTGGAATACCCCTCTAAGTTTAAACCAGCAACTGACTGGTATTCATACCAACTAGCATGGATCCAATACAACTGTACGGCACTCTAATGTAATTCAGCAGAAATTATGCAAAGCAGCTATTGAGCAGTTTGAAAAGCTTGAGTCCATTTACAGAAAGTGGAACCGGAACCGAACTACTAGTTGCATGGACACAATACAATGCCAGATATATAAAAGACACAGCTGTGGATCATGCAGACAGGACCCTCATAATTTCCTGACTATTTGACATCTCAATAGTCTCATATGATTAAAAAAATGCAAATATAACATTTTTACCATATTAAAATTAGGTCTTTACAAATTAAATAAGAAATCTTTTATTTATCGAAAACTACTTGAACAAGTACCTTAGACTGTCTTTCCTTCACAGCAAGCAGCATTTCTTCTTCTTTCTTTAGCATTTCTAGAAGATCAAAAGCCTGCATCAGAAGCAATGAAACATTTGTATAAGAATCAGATCCTAAGAGAGGAATCCATAAATTCAGCTTAACAAGCATAGGAAGGATTTGACAAACCTTACAGAGGGCCAAAGAGATTGTACCTAGCCATGCCTGCAAAAGTAAACAAGGTATTCAGTTAGAGCTGTCAGCATATCTTAATTTGCTAATTAAACATGAGATAGGTTACACTGACGGGAAGCTTATTTGGCAACTGAGAAAAAGACAAAATAATGATAAAATATAAATAAACAAACTAAAACTGCAGATAAGTTCTTTGAGTTTAGATAGGTTCCATATCAAATTTGGTGCGATTTAAAAACTCATTAGTCATTCATTGATTGACTTTAAAATTAAAAAACTCAGGTTTATGGACACTAGATTGGTGACCCAACTATACTCACATTGCAAATTTGACACACAACCTATCTAAACTTTCAATAACATATCTTCAATTTAGTATTTTTATTTTGGTAACATTTTGTTTGTTGCCATAGTTGTCAATATATCCCTTATCCAAAAAACCCTTTTAGATAGAACAACAAATTGGATAAGATCTGTCTAGAAGTAAGTCATACGCGGTAGTTCCAAATTCTAACTAAACAAAAGATAATTGTGGCTCAAACTATATACAAATTTGGAAACAAAGAAAGCTGCAGCTAACCTCACGCTCTTCCTCACCGTCATCGTCATGTGCATCCTCTTCATCAAAATCGACGGGGTTGGACAAGGCAGTGGCGCGGAGGGAGCGGCCCCTTCTCTCTTTTCTCTCTTTGATCTCTTGTAGCTTTGCCTCTGCCGCCTTTTGCCTCTTAAATCTAGCAACCTATTGAAGCAACAAAATAGCATATGTAAAGGTGCTCCGTCATTTCTATCACTTTGATTTGGTCCTTTTCGCCCTCTTTCCTTTTAACTCATGAAAACATGCAAATGATTATTAAATAGTACTTTAGGTAAGGGATAATAAACCTTTTTAGCTCTACGGGTAGCAAAGGTATCGGCACCTCCTTGTCTTGAAGCATCCAGTTCGTCTTCTGGTACAAGCTCAAGCGCCTCACATATGGAAATAAATTCCTGCATAGGAAAACCAGACAATCAAAATGCGCTCTTGAAAATGAGACCAATAACGTGCAAGTGAATAAACACTTGACCTTCAAGTGATCTTCAGATGCCTTGAGGATTGGAATCCTGTCCTCTTGTGCAACCTTCTCAGTCAATTCTGCAAGATAGAATGGCACCTGAACAAACCAAAATGTTAAACTAAATTCATGACAAACAAATACATATTATCTTAACTGGACAAGGGAGTAAGCAGTATAAAATGGATAACGGAAACTCATCTTACAAGGAGAAATTTGAGATTAGAAGTGCTGACATCATCCTTGGTCTCATTAGAAGAGAAAAGCCCCAGCTTACTCACCATTTGATCACAGTGTTTCAGTAGCTCAATTCCCTTCCTCACAGTATCCTTTCCAACCAAATACACAACTTACATATTAGATAACAAAGTATTATGTTCTAACATGCATCCAAGTACAAAACATTTTAAATCCATCAGCAAATTTCCCTTCAAGAGCACGAGGCACGTATATCCTAAATTTCAACAGATAGAACTCAAATTATGCAATACTAGGAGAAAAAGGATGGGAAGAAGCACCTGATCCACGGAGGATTCGGAGGCGGCATAATGGATCTGTCGAGCCTGCTCAAACAAAGCGGGCAGAGGCAGCTCCTCCGTATTCCTTTCCACCATCGTTTTTCTCTGAACAAACCCTAGATTTGTCGATAAGCTAATCAAAACTGTAACGGAAGTAGCGTTACTAATCTCCTCCACTCGGAGCGCGCAGAAGCAAAAAGTTAAAATGGGAGAAGGGAGATGGAGAACAAATAGAGTACGGAAGGAAGCGATTGGGAACAACCGGGAAAACCCTGGAAGGCTGGAATGCAAGGTGGCACAGTCGCGCCGGATCTTTTCGGTTTCGATCGGACTCTCTGATCCGTACCGGGTAAAGCCCAGTTAACTATACCCAAATTTAAATTATCTGAATAAATGACCTATAGAGGGAGATAAAATAATACTGGGCCTCCAGCCCATATACCATTGTGTTTTCTTTCTCACGCCACCATTGATCCGCAGAAACAGGCTACCATATCTCCGAATTCGTATCCTCTAAGGTAACACAAGTTTTGTTTTTAATTATAAACCGTCCGATTTACGTCCTCACTAATATTAGCGTCATAGCGTGGGCCAGATTGGCCTGATTTATGATCGAACGGTCTGAAGGTATATTTAAACGGTACATTAATGCAGAGGATGCGGATTTCCAAATCCTCTAGGCCAATACCCCTTATCCTCTTCTTCGATTCCCTCGCAACTGCTGAGAGGCAACAGATAGAAGCGAGTATGGCTTCACTAACCCTCTCTTCTTCCTTTACCGCCTGTCGCCACCTCTCGCGCGCAAGACCTCGACTTCACCCTCGTGAGAATCCCAACTTCTTCTCTCTTAAGAGCATTTCGCCCCTCCGCAAAACCCCATCTGTGAAAACCCGCTCGGCCATTGGCGTGACGGCGAGGCTCGGTTTCACCGGATCGTATTTCGAAGGTGACTACGACTTCGACGAGGATGTGTATGGAGATGACATCGGACTCGGGCCACCTGGTATTTCAGCGGCTGATGCAACAGCTGCGGTGAAGCTGCTGGAGGATAGAGAGGAGCCACCTTGTCCGCCGGGTTGCCGCCGCTATGAATGCACTGTGGTGCTCAGGCCAGATATATCAGAGGAGAAGCGCGTTGCTTTAATCCAGCGATACGAAGAGGTGGTTCATTCATTTCTTTTTTAACATACTACTCCACCAGTCATTGGTTATTGTTATTAGGACTTCTTGAAAATAGATAGAAAGTAAATTCAGGGGCTTGAGGGCGGAGGGGGGATTAAGCAAGCAGAAATTGTGGGTTAGGTTTGGTAACAGGTTACAAGGCACTATATATTTTTTTTTTGGATAAAAGGCTAAATAGCCCGTTTCATATTAATGAAACCAAAAGGTTAAGTTACAGATTTTAGGTTTAGAGATAATCTCCCAGGATAGCTAGATAAAGTTCTAAAATCAACACAAACATTTTTAAAGGTAAAAATAAGCCTCTGCATTGCGGGCTAAGGTATATATTTGGAAACAAAATTATGAGATTGTAGAATCATTTCTAAGTGATCACTCCCTGTTGAACTCCTCAGTGCTAGGTAGATATAGTATTGGAGTTCATCCGGTCCGGCTCCATTGTTGAAGAGGGATTGCATCGAGGTCACTTGGCAGCCAGAGTGCTGTACTGTCTTTCAGCCTTTTCTGAGCTGACTCTGTCCAATAAGTAACAAGTGAAATTATAAGTAAAATAATATTCCTGGTTTTTTTTTTGGTTTTGTTGTTGAAGCATACTTCATTTCTATGTTTCCAAACAGTCCAACATAAGGCACTATACACTATCAGGAAAGCCATCTGGTCATCTGAGGGTAAGTTGACTGCAAATTGTACAATATCTATACAGGTAGACAATTCTAACATAAAGTCTTGGCTTCTTCCCAACCAAAACTATACTTGTTGGATTAAGGGGCATTTGAGGAATAAATGATTTCTAGTTTCTTTTTTTGAGCAAAAATGACAGGTTGGATCCCCTTTCCACCCTTTCTGAGCAATCTAGTTTTGGTCAGTATTTTATTAGCATTGAGTAGCTACATAAAAATTTGGATCTTTGGAGGTGTTGGTAGGGTCCACCATAGCATAGGGTAAGAGGGCATCACACCTGGATGGTTGAGTATATAAAGATTTGACTGAATACTTCCCTGTATTTTCCCATCTCCAGGCTAGTTTATCATTCAAATGTATAAAAGAAATTTGGCTAATTATGTGAAATATGGTACCCCATTCTCGTTGCTTGACACCTATTAGTACATCTTTAAATCTAACACATTGCCCTTGAGAGTATATGATGTCAGCTAGTGTAACATTTTTTTTGATGCAAACTCTATATAGTGCAGGAAATCTAGTGGCCAATGTACAATTATCCAACCATAAGTCTTGCCAAAAAAACACTTTTGTTTGCATGCCAGGTTCATATTTGATGCTCATTTGACCTATGTATTATAATTTGGTAATTGTAGCCCAAAAAGGGGAGAAAGGTAGTCTATGATTACTATAATACTTAAACAGAATTACAGTTTCCCATCTACTATGGTAGCTGTTATCTTTTAACTTCTACCACCACTTAAGCAAGAGGGAAATGTTCATGAGATGAAGATCCAGAATTCCTGGACCTCCATACTGTTTGTACAAGGCACTATATAGGTTATTTAGACTGGATGATACTAGTTTACCAGATAGTAAGGGGCTATGTTACCAGTAATTGTACTTTCGGTTTACTGGTGCAAAAAGCAGGCAGTGAGACCTGCCAGTAAGAGTACTGCATGGTGTCTGGAATGCATACCTTGATATGATAATGCATGCTCTTACAAAAACCGTGAATGCTACTTTGAAATGCTTCTTTTGCTTATTCTTGTTATCTGTTTCAATATTTATCTTTATTACTTGATGCAGTCCGTATGCATCCTGATCTGTAACAGATTCAATGTAAGAATGCGTAATGTACATTATGGGTTGAATGAAAATGGCAGTATGTGCCGCATGTGTGCTTATATCTGTTTCAATATTTATCTTGTGTGGCATGTTGCAGCTTCTGGTGGCTGGAGGAGCGATGTATGTGGAGGTTTTCAACAGAGGAATCGGGCCCCTTTCATATAGCATTCAGAAATACAACAAGGATGGTTTAAAAGAAACATTTGGTGAAGGCATCTACCTTCTTTTCACTTTCTTCACCAAGCCCGAGTCGACTCTTGTACTGGAGAACCAATTGCGCTTAGATTTTTCTGTAATCAGGCATTCTCTCCAAAAAACTGAAACAAAGAAAAAGGAAAAGGAGGCAAAGGCAAATGCAAAGAAGGAGAAAGTTACTGCAAATTGAGGGGTGTTTTTTTTCCTTTCTGTGTCATATGGTTTCCAAAATTGTATGAGTTTTCATTCTCTTCGTTACGTTTGTGCTTTTGCAGTGAATATTTGATTTTCGAGTTTTTTTTTTTTGTATATGTTCCTTTTGTCTTCTTGTTTAATTTATCAAATACTTGAGTCTTTATGCGTGGTAGAAGAATTATTAGCTTAATTCTGTCTTCCAAAATAATTGCTCCATATGCATTCTCCGGCTGCTTCTATTAAAAAAAAATGTTTGAATCAACTTAATTATGTCTTTATGTAAACATAAAAAGAATTAATTGTACCTTAGAAGTCCTTAGTATCACATATAGATCATAGATGAAGCGTGCTGATCAATTCTAGTATTGCCTAAAATTGGTTTACTTGACTAGAGAGAATGTTGCTGTGGGTAATTTCTAGTTTGACAATAGATCGGCCGAGGTGTCAGTTCTTACCTGACCCAGCTTGCCTCAGCCTGACACAAGGAACCTCTGAACCAACCTAATTGGGCAGTATGTATATTATAGGCATGTATAATAATGCTTTTACTTTTGTTATAACTGAATTTATAAAATTTAGGAGAACCCAATATGGAATATGTTTCTGTTATAACCTGATAAAAACGAGATCACCTCCCTTCTTGAGACAGAAAATTCCTGCCTCTAGAGTCACTGCCGGATGGAGCCGGAGTCACTTTTAACATTTAAATATTTGATCTGGAGCTCACCCACCAGTAGTGACTCACAGGTAAGAATATCCTGTCTCCAAGGATGCGAGAGATTCGGTTCCTAATCTAATACCCCTGACAATCCAAAAGGGAAGATGCCCTGACAAATTTCTCCAGTCCGGGTGGGTCTTTAGTACCCTGTCGAAATATATTTTGATATTTTCATTGAGTGGATTGTTGTGTACATAATAGTTCTGATATTTGTGATAACTAACAAGCATTCTTAGTTAGGTGGGAGGTGCACAGTTTGAGTTCATTTGCATCCATTTGTTTTATCACTCGTCATTTCTCTCCAATTGATCCTTTTTTATTACCCACAACAGGCCAAAATTGACTATGGAACGAGGGTATCTAGCTAGCATAGGAGCATGGTTTATCTATATTCATGTTTCTATATTCCAAGTATCAGACTATTTACTGGATTGTAATTTACGTCACTACGAATTTCAATGCAAAGGAATGACTGAGATTTGCCATGGTTAGGCACTAGAGTGGATACGAACTCCTTGTTTCTATGCACTAATAACCAAAAGAAATCAAATGATAATTAATGAACCAAAATGAGTTAACATAAAAGACTTCAAGTTACAAGCCAAGGAAAAAATAAATGAAAACAAACTAAACTAAATTAAACTAGGTTAAATTGTGTGTGTGTGTGAATTAAATTATCATGGAAGTAATCACATCTTCTTTTCATTTAATTAATTTGAGTAAGACTTAGGTGCTATTGATAGCATAAGACAGCTTTCCGTGCTATGATCTAAAAAAATATATCGTATAAACTTCAAACTTCGATCTAAATAATTAAGTAAATTAGTTATATAATAAACTTGTAGAATATCAAATTTTATTATTTTTGGGACTTATTTACTATTTTTTTATGATTTATGAAATATGTGTCATCTTTCATAAATTCTAAAAAATAGTAAAAAATTATATTTTAAAATTTTATTGTATAACAAATTCACCGGTAGATTATGGGCTTTTATAGTATAGAAAACCTTATGCACCTAAGCATTAGAGCATCTACATTCCTGAAACTATTAGACTTTCTAATATGATGTGGCAGTTTTTAATTCAGTTTCAGGAATGTGGGAGAGTTTCTTATTTAAAAACTATGCAGCAAAGTTTCTTATTAAGAAACTGTTTATAAACTCTATGTTGGCCAAATAATTGGCTCAAATTGTTTCTCCTTTTTAATTTGTTGTTGATGTGGCTTCATAGAAACTCTAAAATGAGTTTTAGGTATGTGAGAGTTAGAAACTTTAGAGACCATAATTTCTAAAAAGTAGTTAATAGTTATTTAGAAATCTTGTTGAATTTTAGAGTAGATGCTCTTACTTTTTTAATTTCGAAACCTAACAAAGTATGTCCTACAACGATTCCAAAGCTACACCTCAACTTTTTGAAAACTATGTCTAGTACATCCTTTAGGAAACATGGATTTGCATCATTTTCTAGAAAAAGCTTATTTTTATTGAACCGACTTATAACTACATATCTTACACGCGGGATGTATCTAATGATGATCAAGCTCAGATTTCTTGTTTTGTGCCAAACAAAGTAGCCTCCATTAAGTCCCGCTTTTACAATTTAAGTAAGCTATCTTAGTTGGTTGATTAGACCAAACTCAAGCCATGTCTCCTAAGGTAGATGCATGACTTGACACAAGTGCTCTTTTAGATTATTTTTTTAAAGACAAATCAGCTTTAATTTGTGGTCATCACGTTTTGATGCTAATTCTGTGCTCCTAATTACAACCAAAACATCCAAAATTGGCCGAAAAAGTTGGTGCAATTCACATGGAGTTAATTGCTGGTGTAACATCAGATTAGATTAATTACGCCAAGGTGAAACTATGAGAATCAGAAATGGAATATTAATTGTAGCACTAAATTTTACAAAGTTAATTAAAAAACATTGTCAAGTTCATTCTTTATTCTAAACTCTAAATTACGAAGAGAACTATTATTGGTCGTTTTGATTGGCGAGAGGTGGATTATAATTAGCACCAAAATATAGAAGCGTGTGGATAAAATTTAGAGATTGCTGTGCATGTGCCAATCCCTATTTTCCAAACCAAGTCCAGCTGTGGTTGCTTTTTGACTATCCCACACCTCAAATCAAACAAATAGAAACTTGCAACCCGTGCAAATCAGAATATATCACAGGATTTCTTCATTATTGGTCCTCCAATTCATGCCATGTTATTCCTCTCTTTTCTGCCCCTTAAATTTATTTATTTGCAAAATTTCTTATCTTTATTTTCTTTAAAGAATTTTGCGCAAAAGTCAATCTCAATGAAAATTTTGAATTTTGACACGGCTGCATCTTTTAGATGCGGCCACTTTTCTGCAAGCCGCATATAAGGGATACGGCCACTTTTTTTTTTTTTTCCTTCTCGTACAGCAGTTCAATTTGAACGAAAAAAAAGGAGATGGCCGCACCCAAAGAATGCGGCCGTGTCAAAATTCGAATTTTCCAAAAATCGTAGTTGTTTGAACTGTTTGGTTTATCTTTTTTTGAAAATATGGTATATTTAAAAATTTCAGCTTTTAGACGTCATCTATGTCAATTTTTCTAGACACACATCAAATCACAACATTCCAAATTCTGTTTTGATGATAATAATTAGCACTAAAAGCACTGTACATAATTTGTCCACGTCATTAGATTTTTACAAGTTTTCGACACTTGTGTAGCAAAAGTAATACAAACAAAATGTAATGATTATATTTTGTTGCTTGATTTTTCAATCACAAAATCATTTGAACCCTCTATATCTTTATTATTTACACAAAAGTTTCTAACAGAGTAATATATAAGAAAAGGTTCCTATCATCTCAAATAGGGACCAAAAGGAAAATTTTGAAAACTTGAAGACCAACTAGTTAATTTGTGCCAATGTATGTTAAAATGGCATTGGTTGGTGCACTGGGGTCTAAGTGGAAAGCTTTTTCAAGGCACATCTCTAAGTTTACAGGCCCAAGAGATGTGAAGCGCATTAGAGAGACACAATCCATCTTGTAAGCCTCAAATTATGGAATCGAGTGGGTTGTTGGCGTATTTGTCAAGCAATTAATTTAAATTAACAACCTCTTGATCTCATATTTAGAGACACAATAGTTATACATGAGCGTAGATTATTGGAGAACCAACTGTAGGATAGGAATGCAGTTGAGGAGACAACTGATATGATTATCAATTGTTTATCATCTCAGTTAAGACTTTTTTTCAAGTTATGGAATAATTAGCAACCTCTTAATCTCATATTTAAACATTTTTTTTTTTCAAGTTATGGAATAATTAACAGCCTCTTGATCTCATATTTAGAGATAGATTAGTTTATACATCAAAGTAACTTATTGGAGAACCAACTGTAGGATGAATTCGTATCACCTAAGCTAACAAAATATTTCCGTTTGGATCTGGACCGTCCAATCATCATCTGCGCGACTATTAAAGTGTCCCCGTGCATTCCACCTTGGGCCGGATTGGCCCAGATCTCGATCGGACGGCCGTGATCCAAACAGAAATATTCCGTTACCTCAGAGGATATGGATTCCTGTAGGGTAGGATCATAGGAATATATGCAGTTGAGTTGAGGAGACAATTGATATGATTATAAATTGTTGTATAAATTTTTTATCATCTAAGTTAGACTTTTTTCAAGTTATGGAATAATAAATTAGCTTCCGTCCGTGCAACGACTTGAGGAGATTCCATTTGGGATATATTTATTTTTCCTTGATGGTTTTCGTGGGAGAACAAGAGGTGGACTTAATCAGATAGCATGCCAAATTGAAAATTATTGCAACAATTAACTTGAGATTAATTAATTTTGGATAAACAAAGACTGAAACGTCCCAAGCATAACCTGTTAAAACAATGCATTTCAGATCAACAGGAGAATCCAAATATGTCACTTCATTTCAATTATTAGAAACCAAAAAAAAAAAAAAAAAAAAAAACCCATCTCCATATATAGTCCATACCTTATATCATCATTATATATTGTTATATGCCTTTTTGATGACCATGCTCCATGTCTCGTACCTCTTTATATATTGTGTTCCTTTCTTATTGTATTGTTGCGTCAAATTTACTTCCCCATTGCTTTCTTTTTTTTGTACTCTTTGCAAATTCAAACAAGCATATATATTATTCGAGGACAGCGAGGACAGCTGTTTCACCTGAAATTTCTTGATTTTCATTGTGATATGGAACGGTATCAAAATTTGGAACTTTCAGTATATATAGCAACAACAGATCAATTGCAGTAATTTCGCATAATTTTTTAGTTGGGATCTGAACGGTACTGAGATCTGATGATTTCAAGTACTCAGCCTTCGATCGGTACAACCATAGCTAGTACTAAAGTTCAAAACAGTTTGGTACCAGCTTTCTTTTGCTTTATCTAATTTTCTGACCAAAATATCAGTGAATTAATTTTCGGAAACAGTAAATCCAAAATAGCAAATCCCTTAATTAAGTATATAATATATATATATATATATATATATATATTTAGGGGAATTAAGTATATAAACTGAAGAGACAGAAAGAAAGGTGATTTGAGCATAATGGGCTATGATTAAGTTAATAAGTTATGGGAAAGATTCCTTGAAACTTTTAAGCAGTAAAGATTTGAGCAGCAGTTTACTTTATGTGAAAATAATTAACTGATCTATTACATGACTCATGACAGGTCAAAAAGTGAGATAGTTGATTCCTTGTTTAATTAGTGGCAGTATTCCTCAGCTGGGACCCACATTCTGCCAGAGGAAGATTTGTTCCTGCACTCAATTATTGGGTCAGTTTGGCATGTCAATTGCTTCTAATTTAATACACCCTAGTAAGAAAAACAAAAACAAAAAAAAAAATTAATACACACGGTGAAATAAAAATCAGAACATGTATAAGCGAAACAATTATTGTAATTTTTACACATTGCTCATGCTCTTTTTCTCAAGAGGTGAATCAGATTATTATAAACATGTCATGTCACTAAGAACAACTTGAAATTTTGCTCAGAAAAAACAGTCAAAGAATTGTTCCAGACTGGTTGGTTAGAAAGGAATTTGCTTCCAGTTCTCCGCTCTTATTGTTTGGATCCTCTACAAGTTGCCACACGCTAGGCACATCTTCAGACGTCTGATTTCTAGATGGAAGACAACACACATCTTAATGTATAAACGGACCGTCTGATCCGTATTTAAAATTTGTGCTTCTGTACAACTGAAGTGATCGAACGCCAACTGTTTTGAAATCTTTAACCCTTTTTTTTCTGACACATGAATGAACCCATCATACTTTCTGTCTTTTCCTTTTCTCATATCCTTTTTCAGAAAAAATATCTGCATTTCTATTATGTGTTTAATAAATGAATGCCATCTGATCTGCATGAGCATAACTGACACCATGCCTCTCTTCCCTGATTTATGGATCAGTTATTTCCTGCTGCGCCCACCATTTTTCCTCTCTCTCTTTCTCTCTCTCTCTCTCTCTCATTCTCAAAATCAACCAATAATTGCATATTATTTAGCACTTGACACTTGAAAGCTGTTTGGTCAAGCTTTCTACCAACACCATCATATCCACTTTCTCGGCTTACCCCTCCTCAAACCCTCACCATCTCTTTTCTGCTAATTCTCATCTAATGATCTAATAGTTGCTCTTCATCGATTTTCTCAACCGCAAGCCTCAATTCTCAAGCATTAATCACTAGGCAATAGATTTCCTTTCTTTTCTTTTTCCTCCTCTATATACTACAATAATTTTGGCTTTACGCTTATAACTTCATCTATAGATAAAATGGAGGCAGGTGACAGTACTTTTCCTACGCAATTTGGTATCTCCTGTGCTTTTCTTGCCTTCCATCTCGCGTCGAAACCCAACCGGCCAGTTTTAGACAAATGCCGGCGGTCCCACATGACAGAGTTCATTTACCAAAGCAGAATCCACCTCCTGGGATTTCTTCTCGCGAAAGCCCGGGATAGGGAAGATGACTTGAGTGAAAACCTGGAGAGATCAGAGAGTGAGGTACAAGAGCTTAGAAAGAGGCGAACAGAGGATGCGAAAGCGAATGAGAAAGTAGCCGGCATATTCGCGGCCCACGAGCAGAGGTGGATCGCCGAGAAAAAGAGCCTCCAACGTCAGCTCCAGCTTCTCATAAATGAAATGTGTGCTCTGAAATCTCGGCATGAAGAGGCTATGTCTGACATGAAAAGGCGGCTAGAAGAGGAACAGTGCGCTATCGGGTTTAAAGACCAGGCCTTGGAACAAGAGATCACGAAATCCCGAGAGGTCGAGGAGAAATTGAAGCTTGCCGAGCAAGTAATGAGTGAGTTAAGAGAGAGGGCTCAGAAAGAGGAACATGCCCACGTGGCAGAAATATGGAAGCACAAGACGGCATTTGTCGAGCTCATGTCGAACCAGAGGCGGCTTGAGTCCGAGCTGACTCGAACTGTGAAGCAAGCTGATGTGTCAAAGAGAGAGTTAGAACAGGCCGCCACGACAGTAGACGAGCTCTCGTCTGAAGTAGTAAGGTTAAAGAAGGATGTAGAACAAAAGGATAAAGTCCTCACTGCCATGTTAAGAAAATCGAAAATCGACACGGCCGATAAACAAATGTTGTTAAAGGAGGTTAAAATAACAAAGGCTAGAAAAAAGCAAGTAGAGTTAGAAGCAGAGAAATGGCGAAAAATGTGGCAGTCTCAGAGGCAGGGTAGTAGAAAAGGCATGTTGAAGGGATCATCAAGGTATTATGAGGAAGCCAGGGGCTGTTCAAGTAAAAGCACGATTACAGAGTTAGAGATGGAGGGAAGAGGCTTCGAGCGCAAGAGACAGCATTTGGCAGATTATTTCGAGGCTGAGAGCCGGATGGAAAGGGAATTGGAGGTGGGAATAGAGGAGAGTAGCATGACATGTGCCGAATGTGTCGACCGATACCCGAGCTACATCAATGACAAACCCGGTATGGTTTACTTTTCGTAGGGAAGGGTTATATATATTTTTCCTTTTAATTTCTATGGTTTATGTAAAACAATATGCCATTGGCGTCATAAACTCATAATAATTGTGGGAGCACAATGATTTGCTCATGCTAATCAAATGGTCTGAATCTTGGATTACTGACAGAATATCTTCCCAAACTTTTGGATATTGGCTTGTTACGTTGGAGATCACAAATTGCATAATTATATGGCCTCAGAGGATTTGGGATCTATAGTGCTAATTATTAATTTCTGTTCCAAAAGCACATTATTCTTGGTAACTTTTATTTTGTGAATCAGTGCTTCCATCGAAAACTTCTTTAGTCTGTCTATACAGTTTATTAATTTAAAAGAAAAAACAAGAAATGTCCTTCGTTCAATCACTTTATTATTATTATTATCTAATTGTGCAACATTTTTATATTAAAAATAGCATCAGAAGAATTTCACCAGCTGCAAGATTGGATCCGAATGGAGGCTGAGAAATTTGCGAGCATTCTAGAGAAGCAACATAATGCCGAAATAGAAGCATTCACAGAGCAAATGAGGTTGAAGGATGAAAGGCTTGAATCCTTCAAATGGAGGCTTCTGAGCACTGAAATCGAGAAAAAGCGCATCCAATGCCAAATAGAAGGCCTCAACCAAAACATCCAGCATTACAGAGATGAGAGTGCCAGGCTACAAGCTATACTGTCAGACAAAAGTGAAGAACTAGATTCTCTTAAGGGGCACCTAATTTGTCATGCCAGTGGCAATATTGAGTCGATAAAGGAGATAGAGTCGGATTCAGAGAGGAGGAGTGAAATTACATACAAGGAAAGTAATGAAGAAAATGTTTCTCCCCCTACAACTGCTACTGATACATGCCTCAGTGAATCACCTTTAGATGTACAGCCAGAACCAGAGATTGAAGAAGAGAAGGAAGTTGCTATGGACCCAGGAACTGGTTTTCCAGAAACTATTTGCACGGAAGAAGTTACTGGGGCTTCACTTCGGCGAAAAGAATTGCCTTGGAAGAATGATATCCTTGCTTTAGGGGTGTCTTATAAGATCAAAAGGCTGAAGCAACAATTGGTCGTGCTTGAGAAATTAGCCGGAATTCGAGTAACCAAGAAACCAGTGGATGAGGGATGTAGTGGTAAAACATGTGATGATGCTGGGGCAAAGAATAAAGGCTATGAAGCAGCTATGTCGCTGGTAACCAAGCAAGTCAAGAGGTATCAATCTCTTGAAGGAAAGATTGATGATTTGTGCTCAAGATTGGTATTTTCCTTTACAACATTTTCACCTTTCATTAATCTTTTTCAAGATTAGCTTTCCTGTACTGCACACTTTCATTTTTCAGTACATTCAGTTTCCCCTTCTTTTTCCCTATACCTGTTGGACTAAATGATTAATTATTGTTGTTTTTACCTCTTTCAACCAGGAGGAAATTGACCGTGGTGGAAGGAGAAGTGAGCTAGAGAAAGGCAGAAGCAGCAATGAAACTCAAAAGCTGGAACAGTTCTTGGAGGAAACATTTCAGTTGCAAAGGTACATGGTGGCAACAGGCCAGAAGCTCCTACAAATACAGTCCAAAATCAATTCAAGCTTTTCAGGGAAGAAGAATGAAATTGGGCTGGATAAGAAAATGGGCCTTAACTTGGCCCAATTTGGAGAGATTATGAAATCCCTTTTCAGAGATGTGCAAAGAGGGCTTGAGGTCAGGATTGCCAGAATAATTGGTGACCTGGAGGGGCCTCTTGCTTCTGATGGTATTTTGCAAAGGGAGGTGAATTTTTGAAAGGAGAGGATATATATAGACATACTTTGTTTTGTTTATGGTAATGTAAGATTAGAATAGAAAGGGCCGATAAGTTAAACTCTACTTTTTATACATAATTATTTTCAGTTTTCAAAACCGTGGTTAAAATCTTTCAACTTTTGTTTATTGTACTACAAGAGATTATATTTGTATCAGAGCATAGAAGACAGAAAAATGAAAAAGAAAACCAATGACAAACGAAACGGTGCACCCCGAAATGCTCGTGTAAAAGAACTCTCCATCCTTGCAATTGCTAAAAATAACTTTACTTTACATGAACAACTTAATTTAGAAATTATTCCTCAGTAAACGTTCAATAATTTCATCCTGCAATTGTATTCTAATTTCAATTTATGAGACATGCTATTACATCTGCATAGTTTTGCAATTCATTTTTATATTCCTGAAATTAATACTTTAAAACAATTGCGCATACTGATGGAGTACTTCTAAATAAATTGCTAATTTATTAGTGTTTAGGAATCACTCTGCATCTTTGTAATTGAAATGGTGATTATTGCCTGGTTAGCGGTTGCAATGTCTTTGTGAATTGGATAGAGATGTTTAAGAAGTAACGGTTTTCGTATTACTATAAAGGATTAGATTATAATATATTGGTTTCCAGCCGTGTTTCAAAATAATGAACTTTTCAGGCATGAATTGAAGCTTGTTCACCGTACAAAAAAAAAAAAAAAAAACTTTTAAGTGATATCAAAATAATCTAAGAAAAGTACAACAGAAGGTGATAGATCTAAGTGTATCAAAAATTTAATCTCTGAATGCAATTTTGATTAGATATATTATCTCATTCAATTTCTTCTTCTGGCCTAGAGCTTCTTTAAACGCAAGTGCAAGCAGTTTTTTTTTTTTTGAGAGAAAGCAAGTGCTAGCAGGTTGTTAATGTTGTTGATTTACAGTTGTAACCCTCTTTTTTTTCCTGTTAAATGGTACCAAATCAACTGTCTTTTGTTAAACTATTCAGCACATGCGTTGGTACAAAAATTGAAGGAGAAGCACAGAAATGTAACTGAAGAAGTACTTATGGACCAAGAACAGGATTTGGTACAATTTCATTTGTACCCGTAGAATATACCAACACATCATGTTTATAACTTTCACATTTATATTTGATTCATAACATGAGCTTAAAATAAAAATCATCTATTGCTTTATGTTCTCTCTGAAAAGTGATACATTTATTCATTTTAAAAAAAAGTGATATATTTTTCATTAATTGGCTTCCTTTCAAAGCAAAAACTATTAAACATTACTATACCCCCACCAGTTTTACAACTTTACTTCCTACAAAATTGAAAAACAAAAAAGCACTCATAATTAATCTCTGTCCTAATTCGTTCTGAGTTCATAAAATTCGCTGGTTTTAACATTAAGTGTATCAGAATAATTGAGAAGCGAAGAAATAAATCAGCTGACAGATCCCTCATCCTGACAATTCTACCTGCTTGGCACGGCCTTTTTTTACTGGTAAGCCAATTTTAACTCACGTTTGATAAATATTGATTCTTTAGCCTCAACTGTCATGTACACCTCTAGCACAAAGTGTACATCTAGTATTGCTGTGTCATTTAATATGCCTCTCACTGATATCGAGTATGTGACCTTGTTGGATTTGAAGAACTTATCCTCGACAGCATCAGCTGCATGCGAATTTCATTCTTTCTCCTGCCTGTACACAGAGGAAAAACTATGCGGTTCATCAGATAATTGTTGGCTATATCATAAAAATTCTGTTATCTTCGCTTATGATTCCTCATAAAGATAGTATCATGATATGATCCACCAATGTACTTGTCTGTAAAACAATATTTGTCATCGTATGTCGGGATATTTTCTACATCCATGGAAAGTTTCAACTGAGCAGTGACAAAAGAATCTTGTTTAATATCGTGTTTATACAGTACAATAATTAGAAAAATAAGTTCCATGGATATAAAATATGCATCATACTAATAATTGGATCATCCCTATGAGCATAAGTCTGCGGAGGTTTCTTTTCAGAGGCGTCGAAATCGTCCCGGTAAAGCTCAGTTATATGTGATAATTTAAAGGAACAAAGAAGGTTTTATCTTTATGGAGAAAGTCAAATAAATAAACAAAAACACAAGGCTAAAAAATGAACTGTGCTACTTGTTTGATAACTGTAGGAAACTATAAAAAAAAAAAGTAAACTACACAACAAAAGAAAGTAATAGCTTGGTGATGGAGAAGCAAAGCAAATAACTTATTTGGGCTCCTCTAGCTTTAGCAAAGGCTCCAGGATAACAATTGGGTTCAATGGAACAAGTTCTTTTTTCCCAAATTCAGTTCTCAAATTTGAGCCCGGATGGGATTTATGGTTCAAAATCCAAATAAAAGTTTCTAATATATATTTAAAAGATGGAGAGTTTACATTTCATCTTTATTTCTAACTAATAATATCTAAAGAATGTGTTTTCTTTATAGTCCGGCTAATACGTTTATATAAGAATTTTATCACCAAGGTCTTGCAAGTCTAGTAATGGACCTATATTTGGTGACTCATTAATTGTCAAAAAAAAAATTATATGATTTTCTATATAGTTTAAAGTAAAATATTACGGATACTATAAAATTGATTCTCATTCAACATGAAAAAATTTATTTGATTGACTCCCATTATATGTTTGATTCTCAATCGTTCGAAAGTCTCGCTCTGTCCATGTATAAATCAAATATTAGTTTTCAAAGTTCAAACAGTTGATCCAAATAGTTTAGCATGATCTTCATAGTAAAACTTGCTTGGAAACAAAAATTTGCATTTTATTTATTTATTTTTTACTATTTTCTATATATGTAGAAAATTAGAGTTTTTTTTATGATCCATAATTTTTTTAATCAATGATTTTCTATGGCAGCCGTATATACTGATTTTTTTTATCAATGTTTTTTTATGGCAGCCGTATATACTGATTTTGGTGAATGGGTGTCAATTGATCTTCATTAATTGTCAAAAAAAAAAAATTATATAATTTTCTATATAGTTTAGAGTAAAATATTATAGATACCGTAAAATTAACTCTCATTAAACATGAAAAAAATTATTCGATTGACTTCCATTATATGTTTGATCCTCATCGTTTAAAAAGTCTCGCTCTGCCCATGTATAAGTCAAATATTTGTTTTCAAAGTTCAAATAGTTGATCCAAATAGTTTAGCATGATCTCCATATTAAAACGTGTTTGGAAACAAAAATTTACATTTTATTTATTTATTTTTTACTATTTTCTATATATGTAGAAAATTAGTTTTTTTTATGATCCATAATTTTTTTTAATCAATGATTTTCTATGGCAGCCGTATATATTGATTTTGGTGAATGGGTGTCAATTGATCTTCATTAATTGTCAAAAAAAAATTTATATAATTTTCTATATAGTTTAGAGTAAAATATTATAGATACCGTAAAATTAACTCTCATTAAACATGAAAAAAATTATTCGATTGAATTCCATTATATGTTTGATCCTCATCGTTTAAAAAGTCTCGCTCTGTCCATGTATAAGTCAAATATTAGTTTTTAAAGTTCAAACAGTTGATCCAAATAGTTTAGCATGATCTCCATAGTAAAACGTGCTTGGAAACAAAAATTTACATTTTATTTATTTATTTTTTACTATTTTCTATATATGTAGAAAATTAGTTTTTTTTATGATCCATAATTTTTTTAATCAATGATTTTCTTTATGGTATTTAAGTGCATATAGTCTCTATGTGCAAGATGGAACTGTTACTAAGATAATTTAGAACTGTCACTCCTTAACATGATCATAGAAATAATTGACGATAACTCTATAATATCTAGCATTTTATTAATTGTAGGATTATAAGAGAAAGAAAGAATCAAATCAAAGTATGTATTTCTTTTTTCTCAGATGGAGATACGAAGGGAGTTGGAGGAAATAAAAAAAATTTACCCATATCTAAACCGTTAGATGTGATCTCTACAATAAAATGTGTTTGGAGACCAAATTTTACATTTTTTGGAATTTTTTTACTATTTATTAAGATAGGTAAAAAACTAGTCAAATTCAGACCATTGAATTTTGTACCCATCTTAATAAATAGTAAAAAATTCCAAAAAAATGTAAAATTTGGTCTTCAAAAATATTTTATTGTAGATATCACATCTAACGGTTTAGATTGACGATTTGAACTTTGAAAATGTAAAAAATGCTTGTTGTAACTAAAAAGTTATTGTAACTTGATCCCTCCTATATATATATATATATGTGTGTGTGTGTGTGTGTGTGTGTGTGTGTGTGTGAATAAGGCTACTCTACTTCGCGAATTAAACAAACTGTTTTAATTCGCGTTCATATCTCTAGTTCTGAAGTCCAAATAGCCGATCCAAACCATTAGATGTTTAATCTATATTAAAATGTGCTTGGAGACCAAATTTTACATTTTTTGAAATTTTTTTACTATTTATTAAGATGGTTTGAAAATCGCTGTTTTTATTAAAATTCTGCACCATTAAAAAACAGCGATTTTCAAACCATCTTAATAAATAGTAAAAAAATTCCAAAAAATATAAAATTTGGTCTCCAAGCACATTTTAATATAGATTAAACATCTAACGGTTTGGATCGGCTATTTAAACTTCGAAACTAGAGATATGAGCGTGAATTGAAACAACTCATTTAATTCGCGAAGTAGTGTAACCTTACTCTATATATATATATATATATGAGAGATCAGATGACACCATTTTTTGCTGACATCGGATGACACCGTGCATTTTCAAAGTCCAAACAGGCAATTCAAACCATTCAACTTGATGGATATGTTAAAATGTGCTTGTAGATCAAATTTATATTTTTCTGAATTTTTTTTACTATTTATTAAGATGGGTACAAAAATTCAACGGTCTGAATATAGCGATTTTGTTAAATACTTAATAAATAGTAAAAAAGATTTAAAAAAATATAAAATTTGATCTGCAAGCACATTTTAACATATCCATCAAGTTGAACAATTTGGATCAACTGTTTGGTCTTTGAAAACTTTGAAAGTGCACGTTGTTATCCGATGTCACCAAAAAAGAGTGTCATCCGATCCCTCCTCATATATATATTTATATATATAGAGTAAAGCTAATATACACTTAAGTGTACCAATGAACCCATACACTTAACCCTAGGACCGTACGATTAGCTTTGAGATTCGTGTAGATTCTTTAAAAGTCGTGTAGCTTCTTTAAAAGTCGTGATACACGAATCTCAAAGCTAATCGTACGGTCCTAGGGTTAAGTGTATGGGTTCATTGGTACACTTAAGTGTATATTAGCTTTACTCTATATATATATATATATATATATATATATATAGGAATATGCTAGCATGCTATGCATAGCATAGAACCCCTCCATATAACAGCTTGGATTTTGAGTTTTCATAATCCTAATGGTCGATCCGAACCGTTCATCTTGTTCTCCATATTAATATGTGTTTGGAGACCAAATTTTATATTTTTTAGAATTCTTTTACTATTTCTTTAGATTGATTGAAAATCGCTGTTTTCAGCAAATCTGTACCATAAAAAAACAGCAATTTTCAATAAATCCAAATAAATAGTAAAAAAATTCCAAAAAATGTAAAATTTGGTCTTCAAACACATATTAATATGGAGAACAAGATGAACGGTTTGGATCGACCATTAGGATTTTAAAAACTCAAAATCCAAGCCGTTGCATAGAGGGGTTCTATGCTATGCATAGCACGCTAGCATGTTCCATATATATATATATATATATGAGATGAAGATAAAAAGTTTAATTTTGTTGATGCCAATTTAATTTAGCACGAGATGAAGATAAAAAATTCTCAGATCATCTCTAGGGTAAGAATTGAATTTTGAAAATTCGAGTGTGTTATACCTTAGTCAATTAATTAATTTCTATTTGACATAAAAAAAATTTAGGATTGAATCTCGTCTCTTTGAAACTTTTCATAATATTTCCTAACATATGAAAATAGCTAGAAACCAACACTAGATGCAAATTAAATCCCAAATTTCAAACAACCCATAATATATCCCATTATCTTCACATGTTGTTGAATTGTGAAAATGATCTGCTACATCATCATCAGATATGATATGATGCATCTATAACAAAAATAAATTATGATACGGACTAACAACTACAACAGTAAGAGCTCATCAAGACAGTAACACGTTATACATACAAATCATGCATGAAATTAACCTACAGCATGCAACTTATCAAATCAAATCAATGGAAAAATGAAAATTTGACAACATAAATATAGTAAAAAGGCGGGCTATCAATTTATTAATTATAATAATGGCAACCACCAGGATCTGTATCATGCGCACAAAATGCTGCTGAGTACTCTGAAGTGCAAGCTCCAATTTTAAATTAATTATATTTAAAATATTACACTTGAGGGAATTCCAATTCCTCTTTTCTTGGGCTAATATTTTATTGGTAGCAAGCGCCGTCGATACAGAAACCGTTCAGCCGTGTTGTCATTTATTTTTATTATTTTGGCAGTGTTGCCGTGTTTTTTTCTTATTGAATAACAAGTTTGTTTGTGTGTGCGCGCCATCAGAAAAGCATGTAAACTAATTAACTGTCAAAAAGAAGAAAAAGAGAGATGAAAAAGCGTGCAAACTGACAATTATGTTCTACCTGTACTTAATTCTATTTTAATTTTGACAACATCACTGACTCTCAATGTCTTAGTTCCTATTGTGGCATTGCTTTAGCTGCTTGGCTTTACATGCAACCATATGAAAAATGAGATATATTGTCATGAACCCGTCACAAAAATTTGATGTGCACGAATTTAATACTCCGGAAAACATGACGCGTATTAAAATTTTATATAAATTTTACATGAAAGTGAAGAGAAACTATATATAAACAAATTCAGTATAGATTTTTAATGCGCACTAAAGGAAAAATTATGTACGTATTTAATTTCATACATATATAGTTCATCTTTTTCAATGCGTTAAAATCCATGCACACTAAATGTCTTAAACACGTAATTAAATTGCTCTTAGTAGAATCAACTCTTGCACGAAAATGACATGATTATTTTTCATATTTAAGCTCTTGATTTGAACAACAACGAAATGTGTAAAGTCTTATTTTTATTATATTATTTTTTTCTGTTTGATATACCTTCTTTAATTATTCATTTTGGTTTCAATTCATATAAAACTCGAGAACCATTTGACTGTGGACTGATATGATGCTACGTAGATTTCAAATTCATAGTGCAAAACATAAACTATTAAGATACATATAAGTACAATAAAATTAAAAATGAATGGAACCTAATTTGGAGTCATTTTTATATCTATAAATTACTGGTATTAAGTGAACTAAAAAGAATGAGGCAACAAGTTTCACCGAGGTTTTTTTTTTTTTTTTTTTTGTCCAAGTTAAAGTTCGGAGCCTCAATAAAACCATATATATCAAAGAAAGAAATCATTAAAAAAATAATTTTCGTGATTAGAAATATATGAGGATCTGTCGTATAAAGTTGTATATTTTATGAGGAGGGTTCAATGACTCATTTTTTTTATACGTCATCATACCTCATATTTTATATCTTCATTTTCTTCATATTTAAAGTCTAAATTGTCAATCCGAACTGTTCAACATGATATCCATACTAAAATATGGTCAGGAATGAAATTTTATAATTTTGAAAAAAATTTACTATTTTATAAGATGGGTAGAAAATCACTGTTTTTTGAACAGTTCAAAAACAGTGATTTTGTATCTATCTTAAAAAATAGCAAAAAAATTTCAAAAAATATAAAATTTCTTCTCCATGCATATTTTAGTATTAGTAATAATGCCCATGCACAACAACGGGAGCAAATTATGTAGTAGAAAACCTAATTTACTAAAGTATTTTTTTTCATAAAAAATAGAGAAAATAAATATCACTGAATGTAAACCAAAGATATTATTTCTAAATTGAATATAGGAATAAAAAACCATAGCATTCTCTAATAAAAACCATAAACATACAAAGCTAAAACAAAACAATCAACCTAAAAGCTACTGAAGTAATTTTAATACGCTGACACCACATTTGGTAGCACCTCACAGCATGTTGAGTCTGCACATAGTAAACAAACTGTTTTAATCAAGGAACTTCAAGTTGATTAATATTTATTAATTTAAGACAGAGAGTATTTTGATATTTTAATTTTAGAAGTACCTAAGTCTCAACTCTTCATATTCTGGCATATGGGGATTAAAATGGACAGTGGAAATATCCGTGGCAAGCAAATATTATATGTGCTTTGTTGAGTAAAGCTAATATGCACTTAAGTGTACCGTACTCCTAAATTTAAGCCGTTAGATTTCTTTAAAAATCGTGTAGATTCTTTAAAAGTTGTGGTAGCACGACTTTTAAAGAAATCTAACGGCCTAAATTTAGGAATACGGTACACTTAAGTGCATATTAGCTTTACTCGTGCTACTGGCCCAAATGAAAGTCCAGCTGCTACTGGGCCGAACCCAGAATTAATTGCTATTGGCCCAGACCATTTCGCTGCTGATCCATCTGCGACTCCTTGGGCCACCGATTCTATTCCATGTCAGCAGGACCTAAACTCAAGCTTAATACGTGATGTAGTCTCATCTGATGCCGAGCCTGAAAGTGAGCAAAGACAAATGATACAATCCTCTTTACCTCACCACGGCCAATCTCCTGAAAACGAGGTAACCTCAAACTTTGAATTTTTAGATTCACATAATTCTAACATAGGTTATAGATTACCTGACAGACATAACAGGGGCAAACCTCCTAAGCGGTTCAGACCGGATGAGGACAGTGGAGGAAATTACGCGATTAGTAAGTTTGTAGCAACAGAACACTTACCCAATTCTCTGAAGGAGTTTGACGCTACTCTTGCTTCTGTTCGGGTTCCGAAAAAAACTTGAAGAAGCGATGAGTGTGTTACACTTAGGGGCACCTCTAATTGCTCAAAAACTGAAATTAAATTGCAATTGAAATTAAATAGATGAGTTTAGAGAAATTTGACATGCGGGATGTTAACGGAGTTCGGCAAAACAAAGGCCTACGTCTCCGGGGCGTCGCAACCTCTTTCTAGGTGCGCCTTTCTATTACCCAATATGAAAGGATTACAATTGTGAACCGTGAGCCCTTACAAAATGGGAAGTCACGGCCAACGAGAGATGAGTGCCGGCGAGCCCTTACAACCAAGGGAAGTCACACGAGCAACTCAAGATTTGAGCCGGCGAGCCCTTACAAACAAGGGAAGTCACACAAGCTACTCAAGAACAAGAGAAACACTCAATAGATCACTCTAACCTAATCTAGATCAAGATTAGTGAAGTAGGTTTGAGGTTGCTTGAGGGATTTTGAAGTTTTAAGCTCTCACAACAATGGAGTAGGCTAAGCTCTCAGAAAATCGCTTTTGAAATGATTAGGGTCGGCTGAGATGGATTTGAAAGTGATCCCTTCAGTCTATTTATAGTGGCAGCTCAAAAATGAGCTGTTTGACATAAAACGTTACCAACGTTTTATTCAAATACGATTTAGGGTTTTAATTCTCTGACAGCTTAGAAAACGTTACATAACGTTTTATAACCGTTCTAACGTTTTACAAACGTTATAACGGTTGTATAACGTTATAACGTTATAACTTGATTCTTTTGAGGCTTCTGATTATTATAAAACGTTACCAACGTTTTAAAAACGTTCATAACGTTTTATCTCAATTTAATCAACCTCACACATACTTTACCAAGCATTTGATTTTACAATATGTATTCTTGATAAAGGTCTTCATGATTTCTTCAGTCCAAGCTTATTATTCAACAGTTCTTACTCTTCTTGGACCTACATATTCTCAAAATAGAAGAAATCGTAAAATTCAATAATTGTATGTTTTTGCAAATTAGTCAAATAGACGTAAAAGATTATTGTACGAACAACAATCTCCCCCTTTTGGCGATTTGCAAAAACATACAATGTGAGTAAGTGCATAAATCGAAAATTTTCAGAAAAATTAGTTTATCCAATTTTGATTTTGCATTCAATCCATTTGTACCAATTTCTCCCCCTTTTGGAAATCGACGAAAGGGTGAAAAAAAAAAATTAGCACTAATTTTCAGTGCTCCCCCTCAAATTATGCACTCCCCCTCAATTTAGTAATATGATACCGATAAAAGCCCAAATGAAATAAAATTGAGGGATTACTCTAGCATTTTATACGACAATTTACAAGTTCATTTCAATTAGCAATAAAAATGATTGTCAATTTGACAAATTGATTCATATATATCATAATGCACATAACAATGAACACTAGCCAACGTTTGGTGAGAATACTGTGTTTTTACCTAAAATGTTATAATGTTTGTGTAACGTTTTTGTGAAGCTCTTTGACTTTTGAAGCCTCACAAAACGTTACCAACGTTTGAAAACCGTTACAACGTTTTCATTTGTACTTTTGCAATTTTGATCCCTTGTCAGATAACCGTTGTAACGCTTTAAAAACGTTACCAACGTTTTGAATGAAACTTTTACAATGTTAGCCCCTTGTCAAATAAACGTTGCAACGTTTCCAAATCGTTACAACGTTTATGGAGTATAATTTATCTCAAAATTTTGGCTAAGTATTGGATGCAAAACGTTACAACGATTTCAAATCGTTACATAACGTTTTTATTGTTCTTTCGGACTTTTGGAGATTCACAAAGCGTTACCAACGTTTTCAAAAACGTTATAACGTTTTGTTCCTGCAGGACAGTCTTTAAATGAACTATTTTGATTGCAATTAATTATATTGAAATAAGTTATGAATATGTCTATTCTCTAAGTTCAAGCATGCCTAATTTACATCGTAATTCATTGTGTTGTTGATTATTTGGGGGTTTTGTGAATATATGGCAATTTGTTCTTTGGTGTTGATATGTATGAGTTCAATTTCACTTTTTTTTCTATATGATCCCTAATAAAATGATGCCTTATCTCTATGTGCTTGGTTCTAGAATGAAGCACCGAATTTTTGGATATCATTATGGCACTAGTATTGTCATACATAATTGGTATGTTGCGGAAGCGAATTTCATAATCATTCAGAGTTTGGATAATCCATAAAATTTGTGTACAACAATTATCAATGATCAAAGTATTCATTACAAGATTTAATCAAACACTCCTACCTTGTTTAATCTCCCCCTTTGTTTTTAGCAATTTGAATAAATTAGGGAAGATTTTGTATGAATTTAAACTAGTTTAGCTTTAGGAATCCAAACAACATTTGGGTTGTTGTCTCCATTCCTAAACCTACACTCTAAGGAGGTATGACCAATTTTGCAACAATAATTACAAAATGTAATTGATGGCTTTTGACCAATAGAACCTTGTTTGAAAGTGGCATGATATTTTGTTTTCACTTCATGAATTTTGTTATTTGGATTAACAAATAACATATTTGTAACTCTAGATGTGACACTTTTGGTGTTATTAGACTCAATTCTATTGTGATGTTGGGGAACATCTTTTGTTAAACCATTTCTTTGAGTTTGATTTTGTAAAATATTTTTATTTTTGAGTTCATAAAACCATCCATCCGGTCCTTTGAAATAAGTTTTGTTTGACCATTTTGGATTAAATGTGTTCCTATCACTATTTTGAAAATTTTTGTTCTTATAATTTTTATGATTATACTTATACCTAAATACATGATTTTGTTTAGCATTTGAGGTTTGAGAGGTATTCCCTTTGTTTGACTCCTTTTGTAAGAAATTATTACCCTTTTTGGTAAAAAATTGATAAGTGGAATACTTATCACAATTAAACTTAAGTTTACAATTTTTGGAGTTTGAAGTTTGTATATGTTCCCCTTTTCCTTTCGGGCCTTGTATGTGGTTAAATTCGAATGAGGATTGACCCTTCTCGAATCCAAGACCAATTTTATCCATTTTGCGATAAGATTGCCCATTGATCAAACTATCCACATAATAAGGATCTAGACTAGTGACATTTGAAAATTCACTAGGAGACCTTAATGCCCTATTTTCGGTCTCTAAGGTTTGAACTTTAACCTTTAATATGCCTATTTCACCTATGTGCGATGCTTTTAATTTTTTATTTTCAAGTTCTAACATATCATTTTTAGCAATTAATTTTTGGATAATACCTTCCTTTTCAACCAAGGTTCTATTTGAATCATCAATGAGAGATCGCAACCTAGATTCATTAGCATCGTGCATTAGGGTTTTATTTGTGAAAGTGCTTGCATTATTGGTTTCTAACCGATTGGTACACAAGTCATGGTTGGTCTCATTTGTAAGTATACAATTTTCAATATCAATTTCTCCACTATATTCTTCACCACCTTCATTTACAAATTCTTGTTCGGTCTCATAACCATCAAGACTAAGAGTTGAATGTACCTCATTTGCGAAGCTAATTGAGGCTTCAATTTCATCACCTTCCTTATTGATGTTTCTTGATTTGACAAGGTCTTTAAGGAATTCAATGGTGGTCTCATCGGTGATATTTTTGCTTGCAATAATCGAGTCGACATCAATTGCCGAGAGACCTTCATCTACACTTGCCATCAATGCAAGGTTTGTCTCTTGTTCATTTTCCGACTCCGTGTCGGATTGCTCCACCTCGCTCTCATTCGAGAATAAAGCTTGCAAGGCTTTAGCCTTTTTCTTGGCCTTGTACCCGTCCAATTTGAAACAAGTTTGAGTGGTGTGCCCTTTTCTATGACATGCGAAGCACATCACTCTTTTGTTCTTCTCTTCTCGTTCCTTGTTGTAATTTCTTTCGAGATCTAGCATGTCTTGAAACATTTTGGATAGGAGAAGGGTGTTTTTGGAGGTTTCATGATCAATTTTATTTATAAATTGATCATTTGAGAGACAAGTGTTTGATGAGCTAGAAGGTTTTCGGTTTTGAGCCGGAAAGGCCATGGTTTTGAATTTTGAACTTTGCTTTGGGTTTCCGGATTGCCGAAGTTTCTCTTCGAAGCTTCGTAAGTGTGCATAGAGGTCATCCGGTGTGAGTGAGTCATGTGTGCCTTGGATTGCTTCTAGCGCACTCACCAAGCCGGACCATTTGTCTCTCATGAGCATAATCCTCAATAGCTTCCCTACAATTTTATTGTTAGAAAGCGGTTCTCCTAATTCGGTAAATTCATTTTGGATATGCATAAGTCTATTATACATATCCTCAATGCTTTCGCCATCTTCAACCTTAAAGGTTTCAAATTTGGCTTCTAAACCGGTTAATTTGGTTCGTTTAATTTGGGTATTTCCCTCATACCGATTTACAAGGGCATCCCACATTTCTTTTGCGGTTGAAGAGCTACCAAGGATCAAGGCAACCGATTCACTAACCAAGTTAATTATGGCATTAATTGCAAGATCATTGTCTTTCTTGGTTTGTTTGGATTCGGGAGTCTCAATTTTAATGTCGGTGGTAGTGGTAGTGAATATTGGTGTATACCCCTTGTTAACCACATCCCATAACTCAAGAATGTTTAGATAATTGATCATGGTTTTCTTCCAATGCATAAAATTTTTGGTCGAATTGCCAAAAATTAGGGGTTCCTTCACGGATCTATAGGGTGCCATTTTGACAAGTTGATCTAACTCTAATTAAGTGTGTCTTAATTCGAGTAACTTGCTCTGATACCACTATGTTACACTTAGGGGCACCTCTAATTGCTCAAAAACTGAAATTAAATTGCAATTGAAATTAAATAGATGAGTTTAGAGAAATTTGACACGCGGGATGTTAACGGAGTTCGGCAAAACAAAGGCCTACGTCTCCGGGGCGTCGCAACCTCTTTCTAGGTGCGCCTTTCTATTACCCAATATGAAAGGATTACAATTGTGAACCGTGAGTCCTTACAAAATGGGAAGTCACGGCCAACGAGAGATGAGTGCCGGCGAGCCCTTACAACCAAGGGAAGTCACACGAGCAACTCAAGATTTGAGCCGGCGAGCCCTTACAAACAAGGGAAGTCACACAAGCTATTCAAGAACAAGAGAAACACTCAATAGATCACTCTAACCTAATCTAGATCAAGATTAGTGAAGTAGGTTTGAGGTTGCTTGAGGGATTTTGAAGTTTTAAGCTCTCACAACAATGGAGTAGGCTAAGCTCTCAGAAAATCGCTTTTGAAATGATTAGGGTCGGCTGAGATGGATTTGAAAGTGATCCCTTCAGTCTATTTATAGTGGCAGCTCAAAAATGAGCTGTTTGACATAAAACGTTACCAACGTTTTATCAAACGTTACCAACGTTTTATTCAAATACGATTTAGGGTTTTAATTCTCTGACAGCTTAGAAAACGTTACATAACGTTTTATAACCGTTCTAACGTTTTACAAACATTATAACGGTTGTATAACGTTATAACGTTATAACTTGATTCTTTTGAGGCTTCTGATTATTATAAAACGTTACCAACGTTTTAAAAACGTTCATAACGTTTTATCTCAATTTAATCAACCTCACACATACTTTACCAAGCATTTGATTTTACAATATGTATTCTTGATAAAGGTCTTCATGATTTCTTCAGTCCAAGCTTATTATTCAACAGTTCTTACTCTTCTTGGACCTACATATTCTCAAAATAGAAGAAATCGTAAAATTCAATAATTGTATGTTTTTGCAAATTAGTCAAATAGACGTAAAAGATTATTGTACGAACAACAGAGTGATCCCAAGTGGTTAGATGCTATGAGGATGGAGATGGAGGCATTAGAGAAAAATCACACATGGCGGTTGGTAAGTTTACCAAAGGGAAGAAAAATGGTAGGCTGTAAGTGGGTATTTACTGTAAAGTATGGTCCAAATGGATTGGTCAACCAGTATAAAGCTAGATTAGTTGCTAGAGGGTTTACACAAACATATGATATTGATTATCAGGAAATCTTCTCACCAGTTGCTAAGTTGAATACTATTAGAATTCTATTATCTCTTACAGCTAATCTTGATTGGCCGTCAGTTCGATGTAAAGAATGTTTTCCTTCACGGTGATCTTGAAGAGGAGATTTATATGGAGATTCCACCCGGGTACAACCATTCAGGGTCTCAACAGTTGGTCTGCAAATTGGAAAAAGCACTATATGGGTTAAAACAATCTCCCAGAGCATGGTTTGGAAAATTCTATAGTGCTATGAGAAAATATGGGTATTCTCAAAGTGATTCTGACCATACTTTGTTTTACAGGAAGGGACATGAAAAGATAGCTGTCTTAATTATTTATGTAGACGATATGATAATCACAGGTGATGATCTAGATGAGATAGAAAGTCTGAAGAAGAGACTCTCTAAAGATTTTGAAATGAAGGACTTAGGCGGACTGAAATATTTTCTTGGCATTGAAGTGGTAAGGTCCAAGCAAGGTATATCTTTGTCCCAACAGAAATATGTACTAGATTTGCTAACTGAAACTGGAATGCTTTACTGCAAACCAGTTGATACCCCTGTTGTCCAAAACCTTAAGTTGGGTGAGTTCCCGACTCAAGAACCGGCCAATAAAGAGAGATACCAGCGATTGGTGGGCAAACTTATTTACTTGTCTCATACTAGACCAGATATAGCATATGTTGTGAGTTTAGTAAGTCAGTTCATGCATGCTCCAAGTGAGCAGCATATGGAAGCCATGTTTAGAATTCTTAGGTACCTAAAAGGTGCTCCAGGTAGAGGAATTTTCTTCAAGAAAAATGAACACCTAAGAGTAGAAGGGTATACAGATTCGGATTGGGCAGGAGACATCACAGATCGAAAATCCACTTCTGGATATTTTACCTTCGTTGGAGGTAATTTGGTAACATGGAGAAGTAAAAAGCAAAAGGTGGTAGCCCTTTCTAGTGCCGAAACTGAGTTTATTGGCATCACTAAAGGGTTACAGGAGCTAATTTGGTTAAGGAGAATCCTAAGTGAACTTGGTTTTGGTCCAAGTGATGGAATGAGGCTCTTTTGTGACAACAAGGCGGCAATTGCCATATCTCAGAATCCGGTACAACATGACCGTACAAAACACATAGAAGTGAACATACACTTCATTCGACAAAATCTAGAAGAGAATACCATCTCCCTTCCATTTGTGCGAACTGGTGATCAACTAGCTGATATTTTAACCAAGGGAGTTTCAAGTGCAATTTTTCATGACTCGCTTGGCAAGTTGGGCATGACGGATATCTATGCACCAACTTGAGGGGGAGTATTGACGCAGGCAAGTTAGGTAACAGCTGGATGCGCATAGGCATAGCTGGTTATTTGTTGCTCTATTAGGTTTGTCTTAAGATAAGAAAGAAATTGTGTAAATAATGAGAAAGATTATGTTTACTATTCTCAGCTCTTTCTCCTCTATTTGAGAGAGCATTGTATCAAAGAAAAATATTGTAACAGAAATTTATTAAATAAAACAAGGGAGGGAAGGGAGATTCAGAGAGTGCTTGTGTTCTTTGTGTTTGTTGATTTCTTGTTGATTTTGTGTCAGAATTTTACTTTAAGTAGGCATATTTTTGCAAATCACACTATATCTTATCGTATTTTGCAACAAAGAAGCAACATTTTGGGATGCTTTGCAGCAGGCATGATCATTATCTCAATTATATGGTATAAGAAGTAGCTTCAATCAAATTTTGGGATTCTACAGAAAGTACCATAAACCAAATTTAAAGCTCTACAGAAATAAAGTAGGAACACATTAATTTGCCAAGTTGATATGAAAGGGATACTTCAGTCACTTATGTATGCACCTAATGGTTAGTTGAATGACACAAAATTTGTTGGTAAAATACAATAGTAGGTAGGTAAGCATGCTACCCACATGAATACAGACCTAAACATATATAAGGAACTCTACATATATATAAATAAACCAAAATTCGACCAAACTAACCTTGGTGGCAATACTTCTCATATTGATAGCATCACGTGCATCTCCAAGGAGTATCTTTGCTGCCTTGTCTAGTGATATTGTATCAGCATAAACATAATGTGCAACAAATTAAACAATAGAGAACAATAATTCAGAAGAGCAATTATTTGCTAAGCTTTGCAACGTGATTAATTGGATAGTATGATTTGCTAAACTTCTTATGCTATGACAAAGGGAAATAGGTTTCCTTTGGTCTGCTAGGAAAAATTGAGGCATCCCAATCAAATGGAGTTTTAAGTTGCTCTGCTTGTTTGATGGGTTGCTACTTGTTTCTTGAATTTATTTTTTGCTACCTAGCTTTTTAACATTTTTTTTTGGTTAAAAAATATTGTATTAACTTTTAAGTTTGTTTGGTTTGGTTGGCAATCTGAATCGTTGGTTCTTATGTTTTGAAGTTGAAATAAATTTTTATTTTGACCACCTTTAGTATAGTTTGCATGGACCAACCAATCTCTGATCCAAAATTTATGGCAAGTGAATGAGCTTTATCATACGTGCCATCAGTTTTAACACAAGAAAAATAAAAATTTCTCCGAATATAAACATGCAAAATCTGAGTTTAACAACTACATCTGTTGTGATGAAAAGCTTGACAAAGTTCTGAGTAAGGAGGCCAAGGGACTTCTCTCTCCTTTGATCCAAAGCTGAAAACAAAAAAGAATACATCTTTAGAACTAATTTGTTCAACATAAAAAAATGAGAACATATAACAAGTATAAACTGAGAAAATATTTGGTTTTTCCAAAAATTGACCAGCAACACCAGGCTTTGGTCCAAAGCCAGCACAGTTGATGGGAGAGGAATCAAGTAAACCAGTTCATTTCTCTCCCTCAAAATCCGTGCATTGATTCAGTAATTCATCATCTTCTTCAAAAACATTTATTCAAGATCAAAATTTAGAATAATGAATTGAAATCAAACATACCACTCACGCGCAAATAGTCCGCGCACCAATTTTTTTTTTGGTGCTCACCATTTTTTTTAGTTCTGTTTTGAATTGTTTGAAATTTTTAGATAATTTTTTTTTTTCTGTTGTGCATATAATTTGTAGTATAAAACGTTCATCGAATTGGGCGTATAATTTGCAGCAATTTGCACACCAACTTATTTAGTACAAAACACTGCTCAGATTGTGCGTATAATTTATTGTAGTAATTTTTAGTTTAAATTTAGTTCAAAATTTTATTTGTTAAACAAGTGCGTCTTATTTTGTACAATTTTACCTTCAAATTTTATGTTTATATATAATTCTAAATACCACATAATAAAATATAATAGAATAAAGATAATATTAGTTGAGAAATTTCAAAAAAATTCAGAACATAACTAAAATAAAAAATCGGTGCATTTTCCCAGTCAGCGCACAAAAAAATTTGGTATACGTCCTGGGTGCGCGTGGATGGTAACAACTAAAATTTGAAGTTTTGAATAGTGGTTGTTTAATTTCGAATTTTTGAGGTGCCTAAAAAAATTTCGGTTCAGACAACACTGGTTGAATAGGTTGTTTATTATATATTTTGAGAAATTTAAAAATCAATTATCGATGAATTAATTAATTTTTTATTTAATTTAACCACAGTTGTCAAACATTTTTTTCCTCAAAATAATGCATCTCATATAAAACATCACATATATGAATAGAAGTAAGAATACCCTGTACATAAAACCAATTTGACATTGATACAAAACCCTATTATACGAGTGATAGAGAACCCTGACAACACCATCCCAAAAATGGACAGCCAAAAGGCGTACTGAGATTATAATAAGACAAAAGCAACGGACAAAAGGATTCTCCTCTCGCATTAATTTACAAGGAGAGAAACAAACAGAGAGAAAAGGAAAATACAAGATGAAACTATTTTCTGACGGAGGTTGGTGATAAAGATAGAAACAAACATGTAACTGAAAAGCATAATAATCCGGATGCATTTTGCTTCACTCTCTGCCTTAATACCTCATCCTTTTTCTTTCTCACATGTAACTGAAAGCAATAGCTTTGTTTTCTTTTTTCTTCACCTGAGTCAATTATTATACATAAAACAGAGATTTTTTTTTTAAAGGCGTGTGGTGTCCATTTGTGCTGGCATGTAGGCCCGACACACCATGTTTTTACAATACACTACATCTTTCCATAACTAGCATTCAGCTTGTTTTACTTTTCAACTATCTAAATGTATAAATTCAGTCAAACAGTCGAATTAATACATACGTTTAGAAAATAAACAAAAAAAATATCAAATCTTATAGACAATTTGAAAAAAGAAATTTCGAAAGCCTTTACTGCAGTGGGATTTAGTCAATTAATAATCTCTTTTGGAAAATACTAATTAACGGTAAGTTAAAGTAATCTTTTTGGGGTGAATTCTCCGGGCCCATTTGTCAGTCCGCTGTATGAGTACTAATTTACATTTCTTACCCTTCTAACATCAGCTCTTTCTAAAATCATTTTCCCAATTCATTAGTCTAAAATCGTAATTTAACAGCAGAGAAAGGTTGCCTATATATGTGTGTGTAATGTGTCAGTGTGTGTAGTGTACGACTTAATACTTAGCCACCAATCGAAGGCTTCCAGCTATAGAATCAGAAATGGCGAACCATAAGCTTTCCTTCCATACCCCATCGTCTCTTCGGTGGGACCCACCCGGCTCCGCCACGCCACCGCCGCAAAAGCCGGGTTCGGTTCCTTTCCTCTGGGAGGAGAAACCCGGTATGCCGAAGAAAAACACCTCTCTTTTCAAGCCCTTCTCTGACGTCACTCCCGCTGACAGCACGGGCCCACTCTCCATTCGGAGCTTAGAGCTGCCACCTGGGCTGGTTGCCAAGATGAAGGCTATGCAAATGCAGCACCATGTTGATTTGGTTTCTCCGACGATGGTGCTTGACGAGCCGGGTCCGACCCGGGTGCATGTCATGTGCCATTCGTTCTCTTATTACAGAGAAGGTAAGAAGAAAGCAAAGAGGCAGCGAGAGGCTTGGTTTTGGCCTAAAAGGAAGAATCCGAAAAGCAAAAAACTAGGAGAAGAATTGATGATGCCAACACCAAAATTAAGCAGGAATAGAAGTTTAACAAGCGTCTCAGATTCTCATCACAGCTCCCATTTTTGGGTATGTTTTCAATCATATATTTTTTATTTTATTTTTATTTTCCACTTTCTCATCTTGTTCAAATGGGTTTTATTAATTTCACCTTTATCAGGTCAATTTGAGTTGTGATTGTTAATTGGTGACATAGTATTTTAGCTATAGTTCCTTTTGCGCTTGTTTCAACAAATCAACCTAACCCTTTGACATAAAGCATCTAAAATCTAAAATTTATCTAGAAGGCTAAGATTATTTTTTGCATTGGATTGAATATTAATTAATTAACCTCTTATTAAAGCTGTGAGTATCATCAAGTAATTTGAAATTTGAGTCTGAAATTCGGATCGTCTGTTAAGAATTCAGATCTATTTGAAAATTTATGAAACACATTAAAAAAAGTAATAGTTTTAAAATTCATGCCAAACTGTCTGAGTTTTTTACGAACAAATTTAAATGGATTATATTATGAGGAGGGATCAAGTTACAACTTTTTTTTGAGTTACAACAAGTTACAACAAGCATTATTTACATTTTCAAAGTTCAAATCGTCGATCTAAACCGTTAGATGTGATCTCTACAATAAAATGTGCTTGGAGACCAAATTTTATATTTTTTTTGGAATTTTTTTACTATTTATTAAGATGGGTACAAAATTCAATGGTATAAATTTGACTAATTTTTGTACCCACCTTAATAAATAGTAAAAAAATTCTAAAAAATGTAAAATTTGGTCTCCAAGCACATTTTATTATAGAGATCACATCTAACGGTTTGAATCGACGATTTAAACTTTCAAAATATAAATAATACTTGTTATTACTTGTTGTAACTTAAAAAATATTGTAACTTGATCTTCCTCTTATATTATATCTCGTACAATATAAATTTCAGGAGATATATGGGGAATAAATGGGGAAATTATTTTATGGGGGTGTTAAGGAATCAACATGTCAAATCCAAAGATTTTTCTAAATCCAAAAATTGAAAAATTGTGACCCGCTCATGGCCAGTCAAGTCATATCTTTGTTTGTAAGTGAATTGAATAGTCTGAAACTATTTGGCAAGATGTACCCAGCGTGCATTAATTAATGATTTAATAATGCAGTCCCTATCCCATCCCTGCCATATAAATATAATATATATTGTTAATTAGTTAATTATTTATTATATTTTTTTAATTAGTTGCTTCAGGTGAAACAACAGCTAGAGTACTAGAAAGTGGAAACCTGATTACTAGTTAAGTAGTTACACTACAACGGATCAACCTAGCGCGTGTTTGAAATATTTTATATACATTTATTTTATTATAATAATTTTAGTATAATAGTTCTTGTATAACATATTTATCTCAACCTAGTTCGTGTTTGCAATTTACGAATTCATCTTGTACATAGTTAAACGGTAAAAAATTAATGAAAAATAAATACATAAAAATAACTTGTAAAACTTCATTATTTAGCATGAAAGTCATATTTTTTACAGCTCGACTTTATACTAAATAATTTTGAAAATTACAAAATTTTACATGTAGGTACACTTATTACTTGTAAAGTATATCAGTTTTAACAGTTTGAATTTGTTTCGTTTGAAATCAACATGATAGATTTTGAAGTTATGCAAATTGGGTGAGCATAACACACCTAGCTTTATTTGAAATATGTGCAATAGTTGTTTACATGGAAAAAGAGTTTTTTTTTTTTTTTTTTTTTTTCTGATGAATAGACCATGCACCCGTTAAAGTGGAATGTTTCTTATTATATATTAAAAGTTTCTCGCACTTTCCGAGACACCAGGAGTTCATACCTGACATTAATTCTATGAATGAGACTTTATATACATAAGTCACATTTCTTCTATTTTCTCTGGTTTTGCTGTCAACTTCTATATATAAATTGAAAAGCAATCATCATTATCTACTTTACAAGGTGGGGGCAAAATCGTTAGGAGAAAGGAAAGTGAAATTATGTAATATAGGGAGAGTGATTGGAGGAATATGCATATGGTTATATATCACAAATTTAAATCTAAAACGCACGATATATAATTTATTTTCTGGGGATAAGGTAGTTGGTTTTCATGCTTTTGTTTATTACTTTAATTAATCTTTACCTGTCAATAAACCATGTTAAAAGAGGGACTTAATTTAGGCAATGAAGGTATGTCATTTCTACATCAGCAAATTAAATGTCCTAACAGAAAATTTTGTATTTTTCTAAATATAATATTGAGGAGCTTAATTATGTATCTACATACAACTTCAATTCTGACAAGTCCATATATTTATTTCTACACACTGATTAAACTGAGTAAACAATAACAAAAATAATCCATGGTTGTATACAGATAATTGAACTTGAACTATTGTTTTAAATTAATTAAATAGAAAAGACAGCTAATGAGCCTTTCATGATCAATTGCAGGCTGGCATCCGAGAAAACTTCAAACAAGTTGTCTCATGGAGAAAATAAGGCAAGAATGATCATCAGTATTACTTTGAAGAATAACTTAAAGAGGATTACTACATACAATTAGGTTGTTTAATTATTACCATGCATCAACCTACCATGTATTCATATCATAGGTTCATGTGTTTTCTTCTGATATTAGTTTATCGCACTGTTGCAATAATCGTTTGTGAGTCGATCCCGTGTAAAGAATAGCCATAAAAAGTCTGATAAATTCAAACAATAGGGAATGCAAATTAAATAAATATCAGTTCATAAGTCATCAATTTGTTAACCATGGTAACATATAGTTCTTACTTCATCTACTTCTCCTCAACATTAATTAAGTTTACCATACTTATATATAGTTCTAACTGAGTTAGTTAACTAAAAGTTATAGATTCCTTGGATCAGAACCTCGGTTGATAATATGTCAGCTGACCCCGTCTTTTCTTGTAGTTCGCCTTGAAACAGGCTTGCCTCAGTTTCTTAGTTTTTTCAGTTAATTGCATCTCGGGGTTTTCCTCAATCTGTTTTTCAAGTGCCTCCAGTTCTGCCATTTCGTGAACAGTCAAGCTCTTCCCTAATTCCTGAGATGCATGAATGAACAACTTTTCAACTTTTTTTTTTTTTAAATAGATAGGGGTCAAGCTCCTAATCTTATATTTTATTGATAAATTAAAAATAAGATACAATCAAAATAGTCAAAAAACAAGAAATTGCTCAATGAGTATTGAGCAAAGATAAAATGAAAATTACGTCTCTTGTACCACTTGACCAATTAACTGAAAAATAAAATAACTTTTCAAGTTATTATAAACAAATTAGAGCGAAAATAAGATGAAAAATGAGTGATCAAATTTATAATATAGATACTAGCCTGAGCATTTTGAATTAGTGACCTCAAGCTCTTCATCTTGCGATGAGGCCACCTCGGTATCCCAAGTTCTCTACATCTTTTCTTAAGGATTGTAAGTCCCACATTCATCTCCTTTGCTGCTTGAGTAATCGGCATATAAAAGTACCGTTTTATGTCATTGTATCCGATATCTGCCAATCTTGCCCTTCCTGTTTCTCTCTTATCTATTATCATTCGCTCTTCAGCCTGATTTAATACCTTTTCTTCAAAATTGAGGTTGGTTTCACTTGAATAGATACTCTGTGATAAAACAGCTTCATTCACAGCAGATTTGCCAGTATATATGGCATCAGATACAGTCAGTACAGGGGGAAGTGGCAAAGGCTCCAAAATTTGGATATTTGGATCGTGTGCCAAGTAGTCACTCGGTGGAAGTATGTCGTTACAGAAAGTATCAGTAGGTGAATTTTCATCTGCCAAATTGTACCATGGCAGACAATTATTTGATACAAAGGAATGATTACTCGCAAGCGGAATTGCATAGGGGTAGAACTCTGTGACCTTAAAATCTTGATGTTCGATGCAATCTGGAAGTGGTACCAGCACACCTTCAGCACTGCATACGAGTTACTATCTATGTTAGAGGATAAATTATGCATATGAACTTGCAAAACAATTTTAACTGAATCAGATAATAGCAACTTAGAAACGATAAAGTACACATGTAATGTAAGTAACATATGCACCTAGCTATTTCAGTTATATCGGAGAGCGAATCGGTAGCAAAGGACCAATCCAAAGGCACATTTTCTCTGTTGAAATGAAGATCAAATTCCATTCCTTTTTTTTTTACTGACAAGAAATGAAGAAGGAGAGGATCAGAACAGAGACAACTTTTCACACAATACCACAAGGGTATTCAATTATCCATGCATGCTTGATTTATAGCAAGGAAAAACATTGGGATGTTACTGTTACAGTTACACCTCGTAGAAAGTAGTGCGGGGATGCCACGATAATCCATGCAGTCAATGGATAATCATCCATTTATTATTGGTTTAATTGATAGAGAGAGAGGAGATAGTGGCCAATTAAGAGAGTACATGGTTGTGCGGCTGGTTAATTATTCATTTAATGCTATGTTCATCAAATGTAAACGCATTTTAGTAATTGCCATTTGTTCTTCAAATGTAAACGCATCTTACAGTGTGGTTTCAATTTAATTTCTTAATAAATATTATAATTATTATCCACTCAGCCTCCCTCCTCTCTCTCTCTCTATCTAGTAAATGGTGCCTACGGTAAATAACATCACTCTTTTCGAAAGAACAATCAAATCATACAGAGATTCTTTCGGATTTTTATTGGGTTAATATTTAGAGAGAGAGAGAGATTGACTTGTGGGAAATGTTCTTGCTCCGAAAAGTAGCAAGCAATTAATTCTCGTATAAGATTCGGATCTGGAAGAGAGCGAGATACTATTGATCTAATTAAAAAACTGTAAATGCTAATGCAAAGTAAAGTTTAACAGAATTGAGGTATGAAATAAATGTTGTTCTTATTTTTCATTTTTATATTATAAGACATATTTTTATTTATATACTTATATTTGATACTGACATAGAACATTAGTTTGAAATTAGAACTGCGGATACTCTTGTTGCCAACTGAATGGGAATAAATAAGGAAGCTGGTAAATGTACCCACGCTACAATATTCATACTGTATCTGCAGAGGGATTACCGAAAATTAAATATAAAAAATAACTTTTGGTGGAGATCGCAAAAACTCAACAATTCAATTTTTTTTTCTAAAATATTAATATCTATGCACGAAAGTATTTATACCTATATATAGAAGTATTTATAGCTATGAGGTGAACAATTATTTATTGTGCGGGTACTGTAGCACGAAGATAATAGCACACACAGCACTGTACCCCCAGGGGACCATCAAAAATTAAATGCAGAAAGATAACTTCCTCCAGGGATTACAAAATCTCCACAAATTATTATTTTTTCCATATTATTAATATCTACGTAATTTTTTCTTTTAAATGAGATCCATGATGATGTACCTTCAGACTCGTCTTCACGCAAATATATATACCTCGCCGTACAAGTATTTATAACTATACTTGTAAGTATTTTTACATATGACACTAAAAGTATTAATATCTAAGTATTGAAAGTATTTATACTTATACATTGAAGTATTTATACGTATGAGGTCAACTATTTTTGTTAAAGGAAGGCTGACACGTGAATGATTGGAGAACTCAAAAAAAGATAATCATAACAAGTCGTGCATCAAAGTATTAATTTTTTTTTAAGTGTTAATATCTTATCTTCTAATTATTTATAATAACGAATGTATACATATCTAAGTATTTTTTACATATGACACTGAAAGTATTTCATAACTACGAAGGTATATATATATATATAAGTATTTTTTATATATGACACTAAAAGTATTAATATTTAAGTACTAAAAGTATTTATATCTATGCATTGAAGTATTTATTTCTACGAAGTAAACTATTTTTGTTAGAGAAAGGTTGACGCAAGAACGAATGCGGAAATTATAAAAGGAAAACTATATAATTAGTGGGGATCATAGAGAAATGATGTTGTTGAAATTTTAGAATAATAATTAGTGGAGATCATAATACATTATTTCTCTAAGTGTGGGTGCTGTAACACGATTACTGTAGCGCGAGTACTAAAATAATTATTCAATAAATAAAGTAATATGTTGCAAATTACAATGTCGAATAATTACAACCTTTTCCAAATGTAATCACCTTCCATGATTTTTATTCCTATTGGGAATTTTGGGATGGTACAAATTTAACGCTTGTATTTGTGACAATAGGAAATATATATGATGTTTAGCCATACAAAATTGTGAATATCGCATTCCCATTTTTCACAAATAGAATCCATAAATTCATTTAAAATCTTGCATCAAATTTACTCAAATTAATTGGTAGCTTTTAGAAATGACAACTAATTCCAATCATACATTATTACAATATCTATTTACACCATCCATTACCTCGTATCTTCTACTAAACCTAAATTAAGAAATGGGGAAGTCAAAAGCATATCTATCTTGTACCTCCTCCTATATCCTAATTATTATCATCATTTCCTTTTGAACAATTAGCTAATTATGTTGAGATTAGTGTAGATTTAAATCTGCTCACACGAATCTTAATACGAATCAAACGATTCAGACCGAAAAATGAACGGGTTTCGATCCAATACCCGGAAAAACCCGATTTTTTTAAAATACCCACCCAAAAAAATATTTTATTAAAAATAACCACACTTCAGCCAAATTTTTAAAAATACACAAACCACGGATTTTTTTTTTCGGCCAGCCGAAAAAATCAGCGGTTTAAAAATTAAATATTTTAAAAAATTTAATTAAAGTCTGATTATTTTTAATAAAATATTTTTTTAGGTGGATAATTTTAAAAAAATCGGCGGAAAAACCCTCCAAAAAAAGCAGCAGCTGATGTGATTTAAGAAAAGAATTAAATACATCGTTGGGCTTGAACAGTGTATGGGCTGGGCCTATTTAATTATTTGAAGGATGGGATGCCAATGAAATTGACAAGTGGCAAGACGGGCCTGAGAGTCCATTATATATCCAAATCCAATTTATGGATCCACAAGAACTGTAACGGGCCCTTTCAAATCTTCTCTGTATCTCTACATTTGATTCTTTTCGCATGACGCCAACCATTTAATTTAATTGAACTAAATCAACCATGTAGAACGGTAGCTAGTTGAATAAATAATAAGGGATCGGCCAGCTAATAGAGACAGACAACTACAAATACAATCGACAGTGTAATCACTTTACTAGAAGACTTGGACCTATGATTTGATGAAGGCATGAAGGCATGCGTGGAGCGTAGCATGCTGGCCCGTGAATCGTCATGGATCTATTCATTGTTCTACTGTGGTGGACCCTCTTAACAGTAACAGATTCTGTTTTTTCCTAGTTTCATTTCCATCACGCCGTCTGTACTCGATAATTGTAATTGGATCACATTGTAAAACAATTCCTCCTATCAACTCTTGAATTGAGTCGTTGTCAAAATTTTAGGCCGATTTATTGGTGTATAGTATAGTCCTAACGTCTGGCCCACAACAAACTGTTTAAAAGTAAAAACAAATCATGTGTAATGACCAACGAATGAAATGATTTAAGCGCCAGCATATATGATGTCCCCACAAATCACGGAGCAAACCCCGTTTGTGAAAATGAAGTTCATTCTAAGTTCCCCTGCATTTACGCGCACCATCTTTCATGCTTTTCCCATGGTCGCATGATTAGGTGGTATGGTATCCATCCAATTTGTACCTCAATTTAATTTACAAAACATTATAACTCTACAACATATATATAACAAAATATTTAGCCCCACCCTGGTCCTATTAATCTCTTGTAGTTGTAGGCGTTGATCCCACTCATCATTTATTTGCTGTATATATATTTGTATATACATTACATAATTAAATTACTCAAAGCACAATGATTACAGTTCATATTTTATCGGTCAATTTATTATTGAAAGAATTCTATAATAATATTATATTTTTATCATATTTTTTTTTTTCTCTTATTGTAGTTGTTAGTCGTGAGAACCACTACATGGGCACGTGGTTGTTGTTGATGAGGTCTCTAAAGTAATTTTATTTAATATTTTTGAAATAGTATTTTATTTTCTATAGCAAATAAGAAATTGAGATAGGCAGTAGATCCGTAATTTCCTTTTTCCCAAAATTGAAGGGTCCCACAAAATTGTATTGGCCCCACCAACACCAACTGTGCAGTGCTCTTTAGATTTATACGGTCTCATCTAGCCTCTCGCTTTACCTAATCAAAGTGAGATTAATCAAAATCTAAGTAGATAAAGATAAAATGATATCATTTTTCACTTTTGTTGGTAAAGATTAAAGAGATGCTTCCATGTCCTCTCTTTTACTTAATTCTTCCGTTGGATTTAAATCAGACGGTGTAGACCAGACTGACGTGTTGCCAAGTTGTTCGACGCATAAAGCGGTGATGATTTGGAAGCGAACGCGGGCCCCATGTTGCCAGAGGATACTTAGAAAATTATACAGACCTGGCACATTGGTTTAAACTTTAAAGTAGCGTTAACAGAATCGGACCGGACATCGATCCAATAAAATTTCAGTTGAATGATTTTCTTATTAGATCAGTGAATCAACCGGTTCAATTACATGTTTATTTATATACTTACATAGTTACATATATATAAAATATGAAATGTTATAAAATATATATTTAAATAATATAATGTAAGACCAAATTTATACCTTTATTTAAAAACTAACATTTAAATAATGAAAAAGAATACAGCACTTTAATGAAAAATAAAGAGATCAAAAGTAGATTAAATATTAAAGCAGTAACAATTGTTATTTTGATAAGAAATAAATATACATAAATTTTTATACTACATATAATTGATTTGTTTAGAATATTGAAAACTTGACATTTTATGTATAAATTCGTAAGATAAAATAAATCTGGCTTGTCCTAGTTCGGGAGGAAATTCATATGAAAATTTGAACCTATCTAATGGAAGGTACATGATAGAGAATATAGATTATATCAATAATTTTTTTCTCTCCCATCTAATACCTAAAAAGAATGGAATTGTTCTTTTAGAAATTAACCGGTTTTTATAAGAAAAATCAACCGGCTTTTATAAAAAATCAGACTATTAAATCATATCTCACCGGTTCAACAACAGAAGTGGTCTTTTAAATAAATCGAACCGAACAGATGACCGGTTTTGGTTTTTTCTGGTTGAACCAACCAGTCCGGTATAGTTCTGATAACACTGGTTTAAAGTAATCGGCAAAGATTTTACTTGTTATCTAGAAAATGGTTTATTAGGTGTGCATTAAGTACTTTAGACCAGGACCAGCGAAGACTGGTGTGGTAAAGCTAAATGCAACGAGATAAGAATGTGCATCAAGTGATGGTGTTCTGTACCATTTCTGTTTCAGTTTAATATTTTTTAACGGTAAAAAGTGATGTGCTTATCATCACCTCCTGTAAGCTTAAGCTGTTAAGCAACAAAATTTCTTTTCAGGTTTAAGAAATGTAATTTTTTTTATATTAATAATGAATTTGTTCATAATATGATTTTAGCAAGTGCGAATCATATGTATTTTTCTTTGCTAAGTTTGAATAGTGTACAAATTTAAATTTATATAAAATCGATACTTGTATTTTAATATGATTGATGCTCGTTACATGTGAAATATGTATATTTTGTTTACTCAATCCGTTATAACTTTAATTTTTTCTGGGTACATGCATTAAATCTTGTGTCAGTGCATTAAAATCCGCACTAGCAAGCCCATGACGAAAATATCCAAAATATCATGGGAAAAATATAAAAAAATTGCATCCCTCCAAATAGAAAAATAACTAATATCAACAACATTTTCCTTTTTATTTTCTTCTCTTTTACCGTTTTCCCCTTCATCTTCTACTATAAAAATAACTACATTAAACAGTGTTTACTATGTAAATTTACCGGAAATGAATCAAATGATTTCATTGTTCAATTCATAACATTTAACATTTAACATTTGGACATGACAAATGATGATGAAAAGAGAGAAAACCATACTTCTCTGTCTGCAAATTAATGCATGCATGTCCATATATTGTCAATAGAGTTGGATATTTATATCCAATTTGGCTCTTAACTTTCAATTACGGGAACAAAAATTGTTGAAAATTTTTTTAGAGGATTCCACGGGAATGCTATTAGACTAAATTACAGAGGACGACAAAAATAATAATCTCTAGTTCAAAGGCGTTACAAAGAAAGAGCATCACCTCTTAATTCCTCTTCCTCTTCTCTCTCTCTCCTCTCATAGTCTCTTCTCACACGCACACGCACACACAGTTGAATTGATATTTGGGTAGTTCTTGGCTCAGTTAACGTGGGCTCAATATTTCCATTTTGATATTTTTTAATCAGCGGCAAATCAAAACAAACCTGTGAGGTATGATCGTGCTTTTAATTGACAACTCATCATTAGTTAGATTGATTAAACATGTTTAATTAAGAAGCGTTATTAGTTTTCTTTGGTCTATAACCTCTTTTCTCTTCTCTTTCTTCTTCTTCTTATTTTGATTCTCTATTGAAGAAAGAAGGGAGGAACTAATCAATGGAGATAGCTTCTTCCTCTTCTCCTTCGGTCTATGATCGGCATGGAGGATCCACCTATGACGAGCTCTCCATGCAACAAAGCATCATGTTCTCTGATTGCCTCAAGGTATCTCTATTTATTTAATTATTTATTTGCTTTGTTTTATATACCAGAATCCCCATTACATTAGCTATTAGCTACTAATTAAGCTCAATTTCGCTGCTTTCCATCAATTTCTTTTTGTCCACAAACAATAATCTCTTTGAATTTTGCACTTTGTTTCGGTCATGTTATCTTTTGCTTCTTTGTCTGTTGTAGACTTTTAGGTGTGGTATTACTTAAGCAAAAGAAATGAAAAATGTGGAATTGACTAAACCTGTTTTTTTTTTTAGTTTCGTTTCTTGAAGTTGAAATTTGGTTCCCAATTTGAAAATTGTAAAAGAAGAAACTAATTGTTAAGTAAAAACAATACAGCACATCCTTGCTGGATACATACTACATTTCTTTTATCTTCTCTTTCTTTTTGGGTACAGTCATCTTATATCTTATTGCTTAATCAATTATCAACTTTCATAACTTGTAACATTTTTTTTTTGTAACTCTGTGTCCTATCTCTTGCTTTTGTCATTATGGGTTAACAAATTTTTAAGAGTGAGTCTATGGTACTATGCATATTACGGGTTGTTACCGTGCTACGGCTCTATATTCGAGTTTTCAAATCCTAACGGTCGATCCGAACCGTTCATCTTGTTCTCCATATTAATATGTGTTTGGAGACCAAATTTTACATTTTTTGAAAATTGTTTACTATTTTTTTAGATATTTAGAAAATCACTTGATCTGAAAATTCTGGACCATCCAAAAACAGTGATTTTCAATAAATCTAAAAAATAGTAAAATAATTTCAAAAAATGTAAAATTTGGTCTCCAAACACATATTAATATGGAGAACAAGATGAACGGTTCGGATCGACCGTTAGAATTTGAAAACTCGAATATAGAGCCGTAGCACGGTAACAAATCGTAATATGCATAGTACCATAGACTCAGTCAATTTTTAATTATAACTTTGCTCAAATCCTTACAGGACTTGAAGACTCTGAGATTGCAACTATACTCAGCAGCAGAATATTTTGAGCAAGCATACACAAAGGATAACCAGAAACAATTGTAGGGGATTAATAAAATATCTCTATTTAAAAGGAGAACAAAAAATCCATCTAGTAGATTACTGATAAATTATATTTGAAACTCTGCTTTTTGAATTAATGCAGAGTTGTAGACACTTTGAAGGATTACGCAATAAAGGCACTTGTAAATACGGTTGATCATTTGGGGTCTGTCTCTTTTAAGGTCACTAACATCCTAGAAGAGAAGATTTCTCAAGTTAGCGAATCAGAGCTTCAAATTACTTGCACCGAGCAAGTACGATATATATCAAAATTATATTATTCATTTATCTTTATATAGGAGATTTTCTGATTGCTTATTTCCCCATAAATACAGAGGATTCGTATTTGTCAAGATTGCATGGACCAAGAAGGCCTTTCTCAACAGTCATCAATTATTACGGCACCAAAGTATTATAAAAGATACATTTTACAAGGTCAGTTTTGTATCCTCCTTCACTGGATGATATGATTTGTGGATTATAGTTAAATTAACATTTCCATCATCAAAATGACTTTATTTTTTCTTTAAATTTTCTAATTTTTTGGAGGACAATTGCTAATTTTGATCACAATGATTCAAATATGCGTTCATCCCTACTCAAATGAGAAGTAATTAATGGCACTTTTTAATTTTTAATGTTGCAATTTTTTCTTAACTATTTTGTAATAACTGTGTAGGCGGGTCCATGCCTGATGCTGGTCGAAATGCAATTCCTAACTACCGCGAGTTACAAAAGGCAAGGAACAACACTGAATCACCTCAAAATCCGATTCAATTTCAGGAAGGTTAGTTGTTGCTTTTCACTAATTAACTTCCTCTCCATAAATTGAATATATATATATATATATATATATATATATAGAGAGAGAGAGAGAGACAGGCTAATATGCTTTCGGCAGCACTTCGGCCGAAGTATTGCCACCTCATTTTTAATTTTTCAAAATCCAAATGGTCGATCCGAACCGTTCATCTTGTTCTCTATATTAATATATGCTTGGAGACCAAATTTTACATTTTTTGGAATTTTTTGCTATTTATTAAGTCACTTTGAAAATCGCCGATCCAACGGTGAACCCCTGATTTTACTGTTTGGCAAGCCACCGTTGGATCAGTGATTTTCAAAGTGGCTTAATAAATAGCAAAAAAATTCCAAAAAATATAAAATTTGGTCTCCAAGCAGATATTAATATAGAGAACAAGATGAACGGTTCGGATCGACCATTTGAATTTTGAAAAATTAAAAATGAGGTGGCAACACTTCGGCCAAAGTGCTGCCGAAAGCATATTAGCCTGTCTCTCTCTCTCTCTCTCTCTATATATATATATATATATTGGTAAAAACTAATTAACTTCCTCTCCATAAATTGAATATATATATTTTGGTAAAAACTAATCTTCATTTTATTTTTCATATCTCTAATGCAGCCGTTCCCCCCAAGATAAAGGAGAAACTAACTTCATTCAGGTTTGTAAAGTAGCCTTTAATTTGGTTTTGGTTTCTTTTTCTCAATTTATAATTGCAACGTCAGCACAATTAACAAAGTTGAAATCATGTTTGTACCAAACTAGCATACATCCATTCTGAGTCTAATCAGCTTCATCCTGAAATGATGGACATTATTCCTTGCTTTATATAGACAAAAGGGGTTGAGAAACATTCTGATTTGTTATTTACTCTTTATTCAGTAAACTGCGGTCGATTCGGCGTATTCAATCACAAAAGACACAGTCTACTTCTCCGCATTCAAAAGCCAATCCATCCTCTCCAAAAAGAGCAAAGCCTGCTCCAATTTCAGGTATATATATACAGTTTCTTAACTTCATCATGTTGTTTTTTAAAGCAAAAGCTGACATAAAATTTGTAACAAGCATTTGTTAAGAACAATTTCTCTCTCTTGATACAGATGTGAGATCAGTGTCACCCCTTCCTACCAGGGATTCATTTCACCGGTCAGCGTCAGTTGCAAGAAATCCTTCATTACTCAAATCATCAAGTGTTAGGTCACAGGTAATGACAGTTTTGATCTATTAAATTGTTAAAAAGAGTAAATTATTAGTCATGCATCACAACCATGAACTGGGGCCTCTTTCGAAGGATATAAATTCACCACCTTAAAAGATTTTTTTTTTAAAAAGAACTGCTTTGTTACATTAAATTTTGGTAGTCATATCAGTAATCATGGTTTTCGATCATTTTATCTTCTTTCTTAAACTAACATTCTCCATCATTTTTGTTAGCAATATCCTTCGGATCCCCAAAAATTGGCATCATTGATGTTACATTCAGAGAGAGATGATAAAGAGTCAGAGCATACACCAAAGAAGAACAAGAAATTTCTGAAGACCTTGCTCAGTAGACGCAAGTCCAGAAAAGATGAAAGACTGAACAGTTATTTGGATGAGTACTGAGATACAGACAATTCAGCAACAAACAATGGAAAATGTTATTATACGAAAGCAATAAAGGTTTTCTCTTGATTTATGGGTTTTTTAAGATCCCCAAGTCCAGAGGAAATTAAAAAGCAACTTCCCTATATGTATAAATATAATAGATTGGATTGACTGTTTAATACACAATCCTAACTAGGTGTGCATGCTTTGTATGTTGTATCAGGATTTAAGACCATGTGTCATGGATTGACTTAATAAAAAAAAAATGGATTGTCAATTTTGAATATTTGAATTTCGAACTTGCTCAGGAGGATGTTTATTCGTGTGAGTTATTTGTACTTCTTGGATTAACTTTTTTTTTTTTCTACAGGAGAGAGATTCATAGTTGTAACTTGTAATTGGGCAAAGTTTAGCACCTGATCATATACTTGAATGGTATGAAAGAAAGACATGAACTGCCAACATAAATAGGTTCTACATATCCTTCTCATTATTACAGTGGTCTAGAGATAAAAGGATCGGTGGAATTATTAAGTTATATTAAGTCTTTGTACATTTGAAAATAAAATGTGAATTTAAATCCCAATAATAAGCAGACATGCAGTATTACTAACTCGTCTGACAGAAATGGAAACTGTTTCAGAACCTAACAACATTTTTTCAAAAATAACTTTGATATTAAAGGTAGGAAATACACAGGCCATTACATTCAATTAAAAGACTAGAAAGACTAGCTGTTTCCAGAAATTTGAAAAGGAAAAAAATACACTCAAATCAAAGCTGATTATGATATATATGGGCCGATCATAGTAATAGGCTCTAACAAGTTTTAGATTACATTAAAACCAGGCCCAGGAATAAAGAATATTACACAGAATTAATACTTTTGAAGTTGAGTTGGCATCAGACAATTGTACTAAGAATATTCCTCTGACCCAGCATATTACGCTTCAGCCTTGGAATCTCTCTCGTTCGGCTCGCTCTCTATCTAAATATTTTTGGAGTGCTAGTTGGCAAGGCAGAAACATAAACGCTTCCAACCGCCCTCTCATCTCATGCTCTACTCCGAGTCTCTATTTTTGGTTAGTTTTCGGTTTTATCTCTTTCTTTTACTGTACTTATCTTACTTTTTCCTAAAATCTGGCATGCTGCTTGACAGAGATTCATTCGTTGGGTCTTTTGTCTTTTTTTTTTTTTTTTTTTTTTTTGCTCTGTGTCGGGTTTACCTCATAAACAAGGCTTTAGGTTGCTTATCTTCTCTGTCAAATGATTCGTTTAGTTTTTCAAATTTCAATAATTATAAAGAACCTCTATCTAGATTTCAAACTAGTGATCTTCCACATGGATGGTGTCTTTTGCCACTAGACCAAAGCCAGGTTCTTAATATTTTTTTGTTTTTAGCTAATCATTTAACGTTTGATGGGGTTTAACAATAACTAGAGTTTAATTATATATACTGAATTTTTAGTTTTAAGTAATTGAATTGAAGTTACAAAGCAATGCTCACTGCTTGCCGTGGATGTGAGTTTTTTTAAGTTCATTGATATATTAAAAGATCGAGATTAGAAAATTAAGATAGATTAATAAATCATTTATTTTAGAACGGTTAACTCGGTGTTTTTCACCTGAACTCGATTATCATGTTACAAAAACGTAAATACGTTGACCCAGATAAAGCATATTACATGTATTAATAGAGATGCTAAATCAATCTTATAATTTTAAATTTTAAATTATATATATTGAAATTTAATTAATTTTTTTTTAATGTATATAGTATAGTTCTTTTATAAAATAACTAATGTTTGAACTCTATTTTGTGATTGTGAAAACTTGAGTTTATGATAACATATGTCGAACATGGATGGACCCAGTAAGAGCCAGGGGGCTAGTCGCCTCTCCCCTCTCTCAATTAGTTATTTGAACCTAGTTATTTATTTAAATTCGATTTGTTGTTTAATTCTCCCGACGAAAATTCTGAATCCAACTCTTTGATGTTGAATGAAAGCAAGTGGAAAGGAAAGAGGAGCCCATACCGTGAACCCATTGAAAACCGGAAATAGATCTGCTGTAATTCTTTGGGATCGCAGGGACCCTGCAATTCCACATCTGCCTTTTTATTTATTTTGAGATTAGTGCAAAGAAAATAATTGTCTTTAATATTCGTAGATTTCACAAAATAAATGGTGAGATTTGAAATTGTAGGTTCTGCGATTCCAAAAAATCGCAGCAGATTTATTTTCTTGAAAACTTGTTCTCTCCACTATTCGTGGGATGATTTTTCTTGAGCTACTTGGATGTTTAAAAAAAATATATTAGCCCTTCCCCGATGTTTCCAACAAACTAATTTTTTTTTTTTGTAGCAGAAAATACAACAGTTAAGTTTTTCAAAATTATTTCCTTCTGCAATCATTGCTTGTCTTGTAAGTCATAGACATATTGCTTGATAACCACTATTTGATCTAATAATTCTCAAATCGAAATTCAATTAAAAATATTCTTCGGAATATTTAAAATTTTGACCCCCATATTTATTTAGGAAAAAAACCTCACACTACTTTTTTCATAACATAAACCAATATATATATATATATATAGGAAGTGAAGGGTTCAAATGCCTCTATGTTTTTGTGCCTCCATCATGCCTCCATCATGCCTCCATTTCTAGCAGTAGTGTGCCAGTCGCAGTATTGCTAGCTTGAAATCAGACTGATTCGTAGTAAAAAGTGGGTAAGATCTTTATAAGGGTGGGTTTCCCTACTTGCTTGCTCATTCACCTCCTCGTGAGGATACGGACTAAAGCAACGAAGCATGAACCACAGTGGAGTCCTTCTCAAATAGTCGATCCGAACCGCTCAATCTAACCTCCATACTAAAATATGTTTGGAGACCAAATTTTATATTTTTAGGAATTTTTTTACTATTTTTTTAGATAGGTACAAAAATACTGTTTTTAGATGGTTCAGATTTACTGATTTTGTATCTATCTAAAAAAATAGTAAAAAAATTCCTAAAAATATAAAATTTGGTCTCCAAACATATTTTAGTATGGAGGTTAGATTGAGCGGTTCGGATCGACTGTTTGAACTTTGAAAATGATAGAGGGAAATGGAGGCATGATGGAGGCACAAAAACATGGAGGCATTTGAACCCTCCTCATATAGGAATATGCTAGCATACTATGCATAGCATAGAGCCCCTCCATGCAACGGCTTGGATTTTGACTTTTCAAAATTCTAACTGTCGATCCAAACCATTCATCTTGTTCTCCATATTAATGTGTTTGGAGACCAAATTTTACATTTTTTGAAATTTTTTTACTATTTCTTTAGATTTATTAAAAATCATTGTTTTTTATGTCCAGATTTGCTGTAAACAGCGATTTTCAATCAAAATAGTAAAAAAATTCCAAAAAATATAAAATTTGGTCTCCAAACACATATTAATATGGAGAACAAGATGAACAGTTTGGATCGACCGTTAGAATTTTAAAAAGTCAAAATTTAAGCCGTTGCATAGAGGAGTTCTATGCTATGCATATCATGCTAGCATATTCCTATATATATATATATATATATATAGAGAGAGAGAGAGAGAGAGATGAGCTATGGTTAGCCATGGAGTAAAACATGTTTGTACTCCATGCTGTATTTTTATTTTGAAAGTTCAAACGACCGATCCAAACCGTTAAATATGATCTTCATATTGAAATGTGCTTGGAGGGCAAATTTTACATTTTTTTTACTATTTATTAAGCAATTTTGAAAATTGTTGTTTTGTTGTGAACAGAAAAAATAAAATTTCTAGACCATCAGATCAGCGATTTTCAAAATTGCTTAATAAATAGTAAAAAATTTTCAAAAAATGTAAAATTTGGTCTCCAAGTACATTTCAATATGGATATCATATTGAGCGGTTCGGATCGGTCATTTGAATTTTCAAAATAAAAATATAATACCATAAAGCACCAACTCATTTTACTCCATGGCTCACCATAGCCCATCTCATATATATATATAGAGAGAGAGAAACTAATGTGCATTCGTATGCATATGGTCCGATATGCATACAGTCCAAATTTAAAATTTCAAAATCCAAAACGTCGATTCGAACTATTCGTCTTGTTCTTCGTATTAATATATGCTTGCAAACCAAATTTTACATTTTTCTGAATTCTTTTACTATTTATTAAGCCACTTTGAAAATTGTTTATCCAATGGTGACTTAACAAAATAATAAAATTAGCAGTCACCGTTCGATTAACAATTTTCAAAGTAACTTAATAAATAGTAAAAAAATTTAGAAAAATATAAAATTTGGCCTCCAAGCACATATTAATATGAAAAACAAGACGAACGGTTCAGAACAACGTTTTGGATTTGAAATTTCAAATTTGAACTGTATGCATATCAAACCATATGTATACGAATGCACATTAGTGACTCTCTCACTCACTCTCTCTATATATATATATATAATAAACAAGAAATCGGCTGGGTGCTCTATATACAGTAGTCCATGTAAAAGTGTGAAAACCCTCAAATAGCCATTTTGTGTGAAGTGCCAATCACCTCCTTTTGTGCTACTCTATAGTAGTTCCTTCAACACGGGTGAAGACTGAAGTACAACACAGTACACAGCCCTTTTTTATTTTTTAATGAGGGCAACGGAACCAATAGCCTGCCCTTTATAGTCTCAATGTTTATAATATAACAGAACAAAATAAAAACATTTTGAGAAATATTGCAATAACAAAGAATCTACCAATCAAAAAGTTGGCAGAGGTCCTCGTGCCCGTAGTACGAGCCGGAAGAAAATTTTCTCTCTCCGGAAAATATTTTTATCCATATACAATTAGGCCTTTCATTTTCTATCTCATGTATTTACTCCGATATGCAGATAACAGATTATTTTCCTGCAAGTACAAGATGCAACTCCAGTCATTCTCATTCTAATTCATTTACCTTTTTAATTTCATCCATATTTTGACAACTGTTGAACAAATTTACCTTATGATTCAACAGATAAAACTCTGACAGGCTTTAAGATTTTAACAATGTTGCGCATGTGGCCGAAAAACATCAAGAAAAATCCCATGAAAAAGAAAAAGCTGAGCTGTATCTTTGCCAGTAAACTATAAAGCGTAACTAGCACCACCTCTTCGTCGTTATTTCTATTACTAAGAGGCATCAGTCTCTCTACAAACCCAAAAAAACAAAGAGGTGAGACAAATAGTGACTTGTTTACAAGTTCAAGAAGTACTGAGCTGAAGAAAGTTTTACTGTTTTTCTTACCAGATTCCTTCTCAGGGAGGTCAGACCACTGTTGCAGCTCAAGCTTTGACTCTGAAGCCCATATTAAATCAAGAAGTGCCATGTTCACCTGTTAATTTCATTTCCAAATTTGCAAGATTAGTTGTTAATTTGAAAAATTCCTGCACTTTTTTTTTGCTTTTAATACAATATAATAGCGCTTTACCTAGCTATCAGAAAAGAAAAAAGATTCAATTACTTATTTTAACTGGTTATAATTAGGGTAAGAACTCAGAAAAAATTTCTTGGTGTGTACTTCATCATAAGACACACAAGTTGCAACACATTTTTGAACAAGGAAATGGCCTTGTTACAGTTGCATTACAGAATAGGGCACATAACTCATGAACAGTTGCAAATTTTCTGTCACGGATATTGCCTAAAACTTTGAGGTAATATTACTGCTATTAAGGTCCTTAAGGATAAGAACAATTGTTAAGAGGTGAAAAGAAATTATAATCAAGTAACTTGCATGTAGGTTTAATATATAAGATTTTATTCAAAAGATGAGGTGAGGTGACAGTGCAACAAAGAAAAAGAAATGATTTAAGTTAATGTAAAAGGATAAAATGGTCAAGATCATGTCTATCTTTTTTCAAGAAATGCGGATTATCTTTCGTTAGTGGTACATCATTTTTAAATGCCTATCGACTGCACAACACATTGTAAATTAAATTTGTCATCACTTGGAAAATTTATTGGGTGTCCAAAATAGAATCGAAACAATAAATCCTTTGTTTTGTTCTGTTCTTTGGTCCACCCCTTTTACTAAATAAAGGTACTATTAAAATACTGTTTCTAAAAGGGTTGGGTCTTCAATCATGTACCTTTTTCACAGACAATCAAATTTTAGCTCAAACAAGCATGGCGCAACAACCTCCTTTAGATGCGGATTGGAGAGCTTATAAAGAGATTCTGGAAATATGGGATTTAATAAAGGAGAACGATTTCGAGTGTTTGCATATTGGTCGAAGCCACAATGGGTTGGCTGACTATTTAGCAAAGGGCGGCAGTACGGATATTCATACCCAGCTTTTAATTTTCAATTATGTCGTTATGATGAAAAAGTTATCTATGAAATCTATGTAATGGATGTAACTGATTAATATGTGGTAATGAAAAGCCCAAGGGCGTGAAAATTTGCAAAAAAAAGTACTGGAATTGCTTTTTCTATTTTCTTCTCAAATAGTGAAGGAAGAATTTAGCATTTGGTTAGCAATTATGAAAAGAGAACTGCCTGCATTTAACTGGAAAAATCTACAATCTTTATTTACCTAAGAAAGATTTAAAAAGGTGGTATTTCTGGCTGAACAAAAAGAAATTTGTTTTCTATACATTAACATTTCTAAAATGCGTTTGTTGTTCAATTGAGATTACTTCCTATTGATTTAGCACCTGTTCATGTTTTGTTCTTTAGTGTCCAAAGACATGTATTTTTGACTGGCATTAACTCTCTTTTTCTAACAGAAACAAAAATCCATTCTTCATAGTCAATGTCAATTATTATACAAAAAAAAAATTATTTGTAAGCTCGTATCCAATAGCAAGTCTTATTTAATATAAAAGAAATTGAAAAATAAAGTACCTCGACAGGTCTCTCATGGCTGACTAGATGAGCACCATGAAGTTCCACCATTCTTGAAGCTGGACGTAGTTTCTCTGCAACTTTCCTTCCATGGTATACTTGAGCCAACAAATCATCCCTATCGTAAATAAATAAAAAAATAAAATAAAATAAAATAAAAATATAGGATGAAGTTAGCATTTTCTGCTCACTTGAACCACACACACACAAATAAAGACAGAGAGAGACAGAGAGGGCAACCTCCCATGTATGACGGCAATCGGAAATCCTGACAAACGGATGGTGTCAAATTCCTTCTGAGTCATATTGTGGTTCCAACATGCATGCATCTGGCCTTCATGGCCGTGCTTTGGTTGCATCCCTCCTGAGGTCATGGATTTAACATACTCCTAAAGCAATCAAAATTCCAATTAGCATCTATACTATTTTCAGCAGCTTATAAGTATTGTATTGGCAGGTTTCACAAAAAATAAAAATAACTGAAGAAAGAACCCGTTGTGCCATCACATGTAAAATTGGGATGCTACAATTTTTTTCAATGAAATATCAACTACAGATACTGAGAATGACTCACTTGAAAAAGGATTTTTCTTCTTGTAGTTGAGCCAATAGGTTCATCAAGGTATTCCTGCATGTCGTACATTTCATCAGTGTCCGAGTGATTTGTTTTATAATTTGAGTAATAGCAACACAAAATCAGTCAACCTTTGTATAGTGGACTTCCAGGTCAACAGTAGCTCTTTCTTCAGGAGTTTTAGCTCTTAGAAAGCGAAATGCTAAAGACATTATTTGGCGATCAACCTACACAAAATAAATTTGAGGAGAAATTTCAAATTAAAAAAATAGAATAATCATATGTTTTATCTTTAACAAATTCAAATTTTTGTTATCCATGCTTAATTCTATTATTAATTTTCTTAAGCACTGTAATTTCAAATTTTCAAAGGGTGTTAACGCAAGAGTTCCTCCAACGTTTGGAATTGGTTCATTGTCAACCAGTAATTATTTTTCGATATTTAAACCTTTTCTAAATTAAATATAAATCAATATGTGGTTGACTATTTTTCTCTCGAGAAATTATGTTGTTGATAAGTTGTTAAAAAGATGCCATCATTGTGTCGTGATCATGTTGGTTTCAACTTTGAATATAGCATCGTGTCAACATCTTTGTAGATAGGCTTCCAAGTTCCTAACTTCCCAATTGAGATTTTACTTGTAACAATATATTTTTTTTTAAAATTGCATGAAAAAGTTCAAACTAGGGACTTCAAAATTTCAATATTACAATATCTAGGAGGTTAAAAAAGATCTGATTACCAACCCTTGGAAAACACTGATATCCACCTCCAGTAACATTGAGCAAACCCAAGGAACAGAGCCTATCTGGCGCAATTGATGCTAGCTTGCAAGCTATCATCCCTCCTACAATTAATTTGAAAAGAATATGCAATAGAAAGTCAAATTTAAAATTCAAAAGAAGAAGTTTGTACAGTCAAAAATTCATCCCAACAATGGTCAAGATTTTCGCCTAAATGTATTCACAGAAAATATCACAGTAGAGATGGACTGGTTCAAAAAAAATATAAAAAACACCAAGGTGTATTGTATTGTTTTTAAAAAATGTTGTACGGCACAGAAGCTTAATTTGGTTTTCTTTAGTGAGCCATCAAATCAATCACTTTCACACGGTGTAAAAAGGAGAAATAGTAGGCGTACCCATGGAATGACCAACAACATGGGCCTTTCTCCAACCTAAATGATCCATTAAGCTCAGAGCATCTCTTGCCATGATGGTAGTTCTGCATTGTATGGTAATTGGTAAGATATAAGCACGAGTTGTTATTAAATGTAATCTTTGTAAATACACTGATTAAATTTTGAGGAATATGTGTTATCTTAATGCCAATTGCCAAGGTCCAAGGCATTAGCAACAAAATAAGAATTTGGCATTAAACTTCAATCGACACGGTTTCTAGATGTGATGTGACTTTCGTCCTTCTCCATCTAATCAAATTGATAATGATAAAGGGATTCAAATGGAACCCACTTCCTTCTTTTTGCTCTCTAATTAACAAATATCTTTTTGTGGCACCCAACAGTCCAACTCCGCAATTTATGGAATGAGATCCGGTTCTTCCCATCCTCTTCTCTCTATCTCTCCTCTTACTCTCTCTCTCTCATTAGAAATAGCAGCAGATTGGGATCCGCAATTTATAGCCATAAAAAAAGCCTCTGTTAGACTCTTTTGGGAACCAAAAGCATACTTGCAATTCAATTAAAACCAAATATATAAACCGAACAATTAAGGAAACTAAAATCAGAAAAGAAAACAGATGCCAAAGAAAGAAGATTCATAAAACTCACGAGTAATGGTGCTTGTTAGTGGGAACAGAGCTACGACCAATGCCGCGATTATCGAAACAGCACACCTCTATTCCTTCCTCTTCCTCTTCCTCTTGCTCTTCATCTCGTCTCGACGACTCTGCCACATCCTCGTCTTTCGCCACAGCCCCACCTGTTAGCCCCTTTATCTGTGGTCCCCATGACTCGTGTGTATCCGCAAATCCTGCACATCAATCAGAGTATTAACAGCTCTGTTTATCCCTTCTTGCTTAAAAATAAAACGAGAAATTTGAAAAATAAGTATATAAATAGTTAAGGAAAGGAAGAAAGAGAGATATGTTTACCAATTATGAGAAGGACCTTGGTTTTTCCATGGCCATATCTCCTGTAAAACAGTCTCACTCCTTTGCTCTCTTCCTCGCACGAGCTTAATTCGCAGTACGGCATTTTCTTTTCCAGGCACAATCCCTAAGTTTCTTTTCTTTATCTCTTTGCTTACTGAAAATTTGTGTACTCGATCTCCTATATTAAGTGTTATTCTCTTTGATTCGAAATGATTTCTTAGTTGCAAATAGAAAGAATCAGAATCTTTTATAGAAATTTGCAGGGGCAGAGGTTCTGTGGAGAAATAAAGAGCTGAAGGAGACAAGGCGTGGTCTAGCTGCTACGATTTAATAATTTAAAATAGACTTTAAGTGCGTGGTAGCCTGGTAGGTGACAATATGCACATGTTGTATGAATATTTATTATGAACCAAGGGATAACAGGAGCCGCCCTAGTACGACTGGTGTAAATCAGAGGGTAAAACACCGAGTTAGGAAAGAGAAGATAAGTGCGGTCGGTGAAACACGTGGAGGGATTTGAGCGGACGGGAGGCACATCATCTCGAAGTTTTTAGAAGGATGAAGCGCTCCCCACTTCATCAGGACCGTCAAATAATGTTGCCCGTTCTACATCGATCATCTGTTATCAATTATCATAGTAGTTTAATTAGTAATTGCCAAAATAATAAATATATAGCTGAATTCGTACAGCGGTACAGTTCATAAATACAGTGTTGTAAGAGCACTCATATCTTTGAAACTCTTTGAGTTTCTAGTCTAATGTGACAGTTTTTAAATTAATTTTAAAAATATAGATAAATTTGTTATTTAGCAACTTTGTTCTAAAGTTTCTTAATAAGAAATTATTTATAAATTCTGACATGGCCAAATAATTGGCTGAAATTTTTTTCTCTTATAATTTATTTGCTGATGTGGCAATTAAAAAACTCTAATTTTGAGTTTCAGAAATGTGAGGGTTTAGAAACTTTCAGAGATAATATTTTTAAAAATTAGTTAACAGTTATTTAGAAACTTCAAGAGTTTCAAAGATGTAGATGCTCTAAAGTACGTGTTTTGCCAACAAGGCACATGAATTTATATTTTTCTTTATATGTAGTTCTGTACATATTAGACAATTTCCAGAAATAAATTTTAAATAAAAATTCAAAGTTTTAGAATTGATTGATATAAGATCATACTGTGCTTATAGGAAATGAGAAAAATTTGTACATATTTAACTTCATCAAATTTAGAAGTCATTATAATATGATCATAATGATTCATAGTACTCACAATTACATGACATTAGATGAATAATCTATTTTTCCAACAATAGGCATATGAACTTATTCATGACTGTCAAGTTCATTTAATCAATTTGAAAATAAATATTAATATTGTTAAATAATTTTATTAATAAGAATTTCCATCCAATCTTAAACTATTTGTTTATTGTTTGTAATGTTTTTATTTAAGTTTATTGTTTGTGTATTTAGTAATATCAATGTAGTAAGAATTTAATGCTAGTATATTTTATTTTGCATGTAATCCTGTTAAGTCAGAAGTGTAGTCCATTATATTAGATTATGAATCGTCACAGAACTAGCAAAAACATTCTTCTTTTTTTTTTGGCAAATGAAAAAAAATATACTAATTGCATGTAAATGTTGCATTTTTCATATTATTTTCTTTTGTTTACAAATAAAATCTGCAAAATAAAATATATATATATCTATATCTGTCTCCTGTTGTCTTCCGAATTCATTCACCACATGTTATGACGGAACCAATTTGAATCCTATTGACATCAGACTCAATTTGAATTGGAGGAATTCCATCCGATTTATTTTAAGATCCATGCACAATGCTTCAATAAATATGTGCATCGACTTTAATATTTGTGTGCATGAAAATTAAAGCGGATTGAATGGATGAAGAACCTATGGGACTCAAATTTGAGTCCAATGCCTAACGAATCCAAATTAGTTCCCACGCAATAATTTTTTTTTTGCCTTTATTTACCCTGTTATTATTTTCCATTTTATCAAACACATTTATCCGTCCTTCCTCACTTCTTTTAGCGAACATCCTTTGCCACCGTTTTACTCTGTTCTTTATCATAAAATTCCAAATTTCCACTATCTATATTTATCATTTTAGAAATTTTCTAGATAATTATTAATGTACTGTATAAAAGTTGGAAATTGATAGATGTTCTTTTATTTTCAAAGAAGAAATGTATTATTTTCTATTAAAAAAATATATTTAGCTAGTTTAAATATAAAACTTCAACTTTTGACTTGGATTTTTTTTCACAGACAAAATTATTTGATCATGACCATCTTATTTAAAATGTCATGTAATTGACTCTTATAGTCTTTGATTTAAAGAACTAAAATGTGTTGTTACGTAATTTTGCTGGTCAGATTTCTATTTGTGTCTCACGGTATATAATTATTATTCACATAAGTATTTGGACATAAATAAAAGCAAATTATATCCCCTGCGAGTAGTTTTCTAAAAGAAATACAGTTATCTACTGAAAACAATGACTATTTAAAAAAAAATGATTCATACCTACTATTTAAAAAAAGAAAAAAAGTTAAGATCTAGTCACAATGTTTTACTTAATAATTTTGACGATCATCCAAAAAAATTGGAATCTAATATTTCAGGCATGTGATGGCATAATAGTATAATACGTAAGAAAATGAGATATGATATGTTATAATTTACTGTCTTGAAAAAAAAAAGATAGGTATTGGTTCTTTGAACTTTCTACAATAAACGAATTGCTTACTGAATTTGAATTTTCATTTGCATCAGATTAGCTCATCAATTTTTTTAGAACTCAAGTTAGATTCTAGAATTCAATTCTCGCACTAAATTAACCGTTGAACTTTTGAAAATAAACCTAGTCAGTACCTAAAACCTCTATGAAAATTATTAAGTTAACTTCTCTATTAGCCATTCTCAAACTAATAAATTTGGTGATGCGGATAGAAGTTTGAAAACTAAACTGAATTTAATAAATTTTAAAGGCAAATGTCAAACGATACTCGATCAAAAGTAATCTAAATTTCTCTATTAACTATTCATAGTCTGAAAGTCTGACTCTGCTCCTGCTTCTACAATAATGTCACTATATTCGATGTGTGGTGGAGTTTGAGGAAAAATATAGCACAACAGGACAGAGGTCTATGAGACACTCTATGAACATTGGAGTATTGGATGTTGTGGCGAGAACGTAATAGAAGACTATTCACACGACAAAACAAGACAGTGATAGATCATGTCAATCGCATTGCATTAGAGATTTCAAATTAGCAAATATATATATATATATATATATATATATATATATATATATATATATATATATATAGACGAGCCTAATTAACAAAGACATGACACTAGAGTGGAAGATGAGATCTTTATTATATATACCTTCTAAATAATTAGTTAAAGCTTTCATAATTAATTTTTTTCTTAAACAGTAAAAAATGTCAGTTTTCACTGACCTTCAAAAGAAAAGAAAAAAATGAGTCGTTAATTCCCATCCTGCATATTTCCGGCAAGAATAGTACAAAGAGGTTAGCTACACGTGGTGGTCCTGAATAAAAATTTATCACATTTTTTTTCAGTGGACCGTCGGTGAGACGGTGATAATTTGGAGTTCTTAATTGGTCCTCTTTATTTTTATTTAACGTACACTTAAAAAAATAAAAAAAAACAAAAAAAAAACAGAGAGAAACCGCCAAAAGGGTAAAATAAGGCAACTATAATCTTTAAGCCGTACTATATACGTCGATTTGCACGGGTCCAGATCCTCTGAGTTAATTCAAATTTTGGGGTTATCTCTGGACCGTCCGATCAGAATCCGGATTAATCTAGCTCACCTGTGATACATTGATTCTTTAATATTCGGGGGAATTTCACGTATACCCTTAATATTCTTGCGAATTGAAATCGGACGGTCCAGATCTAGACTAAACATTTGAGTTAACTCTGAGGATACTAATTCAGAGCTCGCACTGCACGTCTGACATTTTTTAAATCAGTGATGGGCCCACATGCAGAAGCAGACGGCGGAAAGTCCGCGCTTTTTTTCCTTGTCATGCAACAAACGCTGCCGAGGCCTTTCGTGACTGAAACGACAACAGAAGCTTCCTTATTTTATTTTTAAATTTTAATAAATCCGGAATTAATCTCTTTGAAAGAGACTTCGGAGTTGAGCTCAATTGTGGTAATTAGGAGACAACCGTAAATTCTTTAATTGATTTCTTTGCATAAACTTTGACCGACAGTTTTGTGATGTATCATAGTCATATGGTTTAGAGTTGGCAAAATGAGTAGCGTACACATGGATGTGTTTTAGTGGTAATTGTTAATTATAAGATTTCTAATGTACTTTCAAGCATCACAGTATTATTTTAATTTTTTTTTTTATTTTAAATCTTGACAATAGCTGTCAAGTATATTTTCATTAATTAAACATAAAATTACATCCAAAAGTTTAAATAGCGTCTATCACGTTATATCGGTATGGTTAAAAAAATGGCATTATAGCTATATAGCGCAAAATAGTGCTGATAGTGCTATAGCTTTTATGGTCCGAAATCACTATCGCGCGTGATACCTCGCATATTTAGCCTATATTTGACTTGATTTTGTATCAAATTCACGTTCTAAATTGTCAAAATCACGTGCATTTCATTGATATATCCTTAGAATTTGGTACTGCTGAGAGTTTGTTTGTTTTCTGCAGGATTGGAGCAAAATACACGAAGAAACGGCGTTTTTGGACTCTCTGGTACGGCCTTTACCAGGCTTGGTACGGCCCTTACCAGACTTGGTACGGCCCTTACCAGACTTGGTACGGCCCTTACCAGGCTTAGCCGATCCAGCCTCCCTTCCATCTTGTACGACCTAGCCGTACCACTTTGGTACGGGCCGTACATAGATGCCGCCTGACAGAATTCAAATCTTGGCAGAGGCTATTTAAAGCGAGGGATCTCTCCATTTTCGGAAGATTCCATTCCATTCCAGATTGAGAGCTCAGAGAAAGGGAGAAAGAGAGCAAAGGAGCAAGGAGAGAAGAAGAAGGAAGAGGAAGAGGCAAAAATCGACGGATCAACCTCTTCTCCACATCCGATCTTCGATCTAGTTCTATCATGCCTCTCTTTATCTCCACACCCTAACAAGGTCATGTGACCATTGCCTTCTCTCAACCAAACCAATCCCTTTAGGTAGACTTGTTCGAATTGAAACCGAAAGGTTGAATTCTCCCCTAATTGACATATTAGAGGATACCTTAGATCTCCAATCAATAAACTAGAGGATCTGGACCAAAACACGAGAGTTAAGGTTTAGAAATCCTAGAAGGTGAAGAATTGACTCCAAAACCTAGATCTTGAACCAACAAACGAGAGTTGAGATTTAGGAACCTTAGGTATGGTCAATTGAACATTTCTGAAGAGTTTAATACGAGGTACCAGCAAGAAATGCATCAACTCGAACTTGTAAGCTCTGTACTGGTACATCAGTACTGGTCTTACAAGAGTGGTGCGGCCTACCCGTACCAAACCCCACTCGGCTTGGTCGGACCAGGTTGGTGCGGCCTAGCCATACCAACTTGGTAAGACCCATACCACTAGAGGCAAATCAGAGATGAAATCTGAAACCCTTGAAACATCTTTTATCCCAAATCAAAACACAGTTTATACCTTTCCTTGCACATTTACTATTCTGTTACATTGTTTGATTGCTTGAGTTGATTTTTCAGGAAAACTAAGTACCAAAACTCCCTCTTTCTCACTTCTAGTCTTTAGTCGAGATAAGTAAATATCTAGATAAAGGAACCGTCATTGTGGATCGATACCCGATTATACTCCTCGATATGGTTGTGCACTTGCAACCCTAATCGGAAGGTGTAACCGCGGTTTTAAAAGGTACGCTCCCAAGCGTACCGAAACTTGCGTTGCGCTTTCACGCGAACAGCGCGCTATTTAGAACCTTGATTACATCTATTGTTTTATACCCAAAACAACATCTACATCACAACACATCATCTAAATATCAACAATACATCTAAAAACATTGACTTCAAAACTTAAACATCTAACAATACAAACATCATAAAAAAATAACAAACACTTTCCATCGAAAGTAGACACAGATGACCTTCAACATCGACTGACCAGTGACCGAGAGAAATGAGTCTTTTTTTTGGGAGGGGGGAAGGGAGGGGTGGACGGGGGGTTTGGTTTGCAGGCAAGGGAGGCCAGTGCGGATCTCGACCTCCTCTGCCCTATCTAAGGTTTTGTGTAGCGGTTTTAGTGGTACGGAAGGGTGACTAAGTGAGGAAGGAAGCGGTCTAGGGTTTAGAGGCGAGGTAAGAGAGGAGTAGTAAGGGCAATAGGTAGGAGGAAATATAGATCTGAATTTTTATGGTAAGGACAGGTGCAATGAGTAGAGAGAGCATATGTGGTGCAACGAAGAAGATAGACATCGGTAAAATAAAGTGGAGAGATATGAGGGTGTGACAGAGTAGGGTGTGCCGGGAGATAAGATGGTTGGCGGCTAGGGCTATCGTTGCCAACTCTCTATGTTCAGACAAAGGTTTAGGAGGATTGGGGACAATGGTGGTGGAGCGGGGTGGTGGACCGTTGGAAAAAGAGAGAGTTTATGACTAGGGCTATTGTCATCAACTCTCTCTAGTTCTCCCGACGGGGTGGAAGACGGCGAGAAGACGTAAGGAACAGTATTGGAGGGAGGGGAGTAGGTTGAGTGGTAGTGGAGATAGAGATGAAGGTAGTCAGTAACTAGGGTTTTAAAACCTCAAAATTGCTTCACCCACTTTAAAATATTTTAAGTGGATGATGTTAGTTTGTAATGATATAGAAATCAATAATACAATAAATTATTATAAAGTTTTATTCATGAATTAAATGATTAATAAACTGTCATTTTGTTGCCTTGAGTATTATTGCATTTATGGATCATTCATTTATCTGACTAGAGTCAATAATTGGAATTGTGAAACTTCATAATATAGATGATATATATTCTTAAAAGTCTCTAACCAAGGTAATTAGCAGGAATAGTAATTTACCGTTACAAGATTAGTATGTGGATTAAAAGATGGTCAAGTTTTATAGACCATTGACAAGAGATGTCATTTTAATCACATAAATACATGTTCTAGAGACATGGTATTTGACAGACCCCGAATGAAACATTAAATGGAATTGTGTACGTGTCATTAATGTTTTCATTCAGTGTTAAGTTCTAAAGTATGAGGTATTTATCTTTCCTACTAAGAGATGTGTATGTGTGATTTTTATCTAACGCCGTCAGTAAAACGCAGTTATAACGGTAGCTCTTCGGTAACTGATCTGATAGCTATGAGACAAAAGAATTAACATGAGTCATAGTATAGATGTCAGATGCCTGCTATGATTATAGAAATTAAAACAGTTTTAATTCTATTTACCAACATAATACAGATCCTATTGGGTCACACCATATAGGAGCTACTCGGAGAATCTTATTGATTAATTATAAATTGATTATGATTAATAATAAGATGGCTATAATTAATTATATGTGTTATAATTAAATTATAAATGTCATATAAAAATGGCAAAGCAAAAATAAAAGGTTAATTTATAAACGTACACAGTACGTTATATAAAAGTTACCGAAACAATAAACCGCATGAAATATAATTGTTCAGAATAATTATATGGATATTAATTGAATTTGGGTCGAGGGCATTTAGGTCTTTTTACATGTCATCCTTATCCGCATGATATGTCATCATCCCTATCCACATGACATGTCATATTCTTATCCGTTCAATGGCATTTTGGTAATTTTGGAAACTTTGGGGGTATTTCAATCATTGACAAACCTCCTCAAAATGCTTATAAATAGAGGGGTGGGGGTAGAGAGAAAGATCACTAATTCACGTGTTATCGGATTGTTTAATCAGTTTGTTAATTATATTTTCTCTCTTTCTCAGTTACTGTTGTTACGGGATTCAGGAATAATATATTTGTGAAAGTTGATATCTCCATATTTGATCTATTGTTCCGACCAATTCCTGTACCAAAATCTGCGTTTTAAAACCACCAAATCGCGTATTTTACATTGAATATCCATAGAATGTGGTACTGCTGCGATTTCATTCTTATTTTGCAGAAAACGGGCAAAATCAGGGAAGTTACTGAATTCTGAGACTCTGCACGTGACCCTCATCACATCTGACGTGACCCTCATCAGAGTCAATGCTGGTTGCATCGCGAGTTTCCAGAGCAGACAGCAAAGGCCCAATAAAGGCCCAGAATTGAAACTCTCATTTTGGGAGGTCTATAAATAGATCACCCCTGCCACCAGAGAGGGGGTTCCGAATTTGAAGATTCAAAACCTCAAGAGTTGGAGTATTGGTCAAGAAAGAGAGATTGGAGATTGCTTGGAGAAGAAGGGAAGATTGCAAGATCCTCTCCAATCCACCTTGGATCTTCGAGCTTCATCATGATCTGCCTATTCTCTCTCTCTCTTTTATGCTTTCTTTTACCATGTTTGAGTAGAACTTTAGTTCTTAGGGTTAGGATGTAGTCTCTAAACTTTGTCTTTGAATTGCATGTTGTTTTGATCTAAGTTTGAACTTGTGTGATTCTTTGTTTGAGTATTCATTGATTGCTTGATTTTGATTGCTTGATTGATTCTTGATTGTCTACTGTTAGATGTCTATAGCATCTCTTCAAGTAATTTGACATTGATGTTTCTTGCAATTGTGATTGAGTATTTGAGGTAGATCTAAGATCAATAGTAATCGAGAGGTGAACTTTCCATTAATCGAAAGATTGTGGATACCTCTAGTAAACCAGACAATCAATTTAGGTTAGATACCAGTAGGTGAGAGCTACAGGTTGAAGCCTCGCACAAGAAATCAACTTAGATACGAACACATGTCAGCTCAGCTCGAGGGCAATGCGACCCTCATCAGAGATGATGCGAGTCGCATCAGAGATGATGCGAGTCAGATGACAGGTCCAGAGAGGGCAAAGTTTGGGATGAAACCTAAAACCCTGGGAACGCCTATTATCATTGTTCAAAAACTAAAATCTTTAATTGCTTTCATTTACTGTTAATTGAATCGTCACTTGAAATTAGGAAATATAAACAAACCAAACCTAACTTTTTACACTTCTAGTACCTAACTAGGATAGGTAGTAATCTAGACTCAAATTGTACCGTCCCTGAGGATCGATACCTGATTGTACTATCAAAGAAAGGTTGTGCACTTGCAACCTAATACGAAAGCTCAATTATGGTTTAAACTGGTACAACTAGCTGTACCTGAAACTTCATGTGCATGCTTTTGTGCGAACAAAAGTCACGATATTTCTGTTTTCGCTTATTAGTGACTCAGAATAACTATGGGTCATAATTATTATTATTCTGTCCTTTTCTCGGTGAATAGTATTTTGTAGAATTTTGTGATTTACAGTATTTCTGGCAAAAGAAATAAACCGCTCTCCGGTTAATCTTGGTAGATAACCGATAGAGGTATTAGACGTTTGATACTCCGAGACGAGTCATTCCCAGATGTCGCTCTTTTCGCTCAGCTGCATTCCAATTAGAATTTGGAGACAGTGTATAATATGTTACTTTAATCTATTTAATTGGTAAGTAGATTAAAATTTTAGAAATCAATCATGGAGTAGATATATAAAAGGATTAAATGAGGTTTTGATGTTGAAGAAATACTGAAGATGAACCGCCTTGGAAAGTTTCCTGACATACCTCGTTTAATCCTTGGCTTAAGTTAGAAGTAAATATTTTGTTTTACGTTATTTCCGCATCTTAAGCAAATAAATGAGTTTGAACAGTCAAAACCCCAACAGACTTAATCAATGGGTTTGAACCGTCAAAACCCAACATATGAAAGTTAAATTAGTTTCTAAATATAATTTAAATTTAAAGGAATTTTGTAATATAGGAGGTTGTACAATGAATGGGGATGGGGCCAATTAATATATATTTTATATTTATTTATATATGATTTTCTATATAATTTAGTGTAAAATATTATGGATACAATAAAATTGATGTCAATATCAACATGAAATTTTTATATAATTTATTTTCATTCTCATTTGACCCTCATAATTTGAAAGCCTAACTTTACCCCTAATTGTTGTCTCTAACGACACCTAGAGAGGATGAATATGGGGTCTTTTTAAAATTTAAACCATATTCAGTTTAGTATTGACGTATAAAATTAATCCTATGTGCAAGTGTGTCTTAATGCGTAGTTCTTGGCAGAATCAAGAACTTTTAAAGTACAATAAAATAAATAGATTGAGTTAGAAAAAGTGACACAGGAGTTGTTAATGGAGTTCGGCCAACTAAATGACCTACATCTCCAGGGTACCACAACCTAAATTGGGCACGCCTTTCTATTCTCTAAGAATAAAGAAATACAAGTTGGAACCAGCGAGACAATACTCATACGGTCCAAAGAAAAGAGAGCATAAACATCTCATATAGAGAAGAAGCACAACAGCTCGAAATAGGTGAGCATAATAGCTCTTAAGTCCAACAAACACTCCTTGACTTTTTACTTTAATATCACAAAGATCAATTTAGAGGAAGTATATTTGAGGTTGTTTCAAGGATATAGATGGTTTAAGCACAAGCAACAATGGACTAGTTAAACCTCTCAAAAGATTTCTAAAATGAAGGCATAAAGACTATTATGTTGGGTGATTTGAGGAAATGAATGAACCCTCAAAATTAGTGTTTGACAGTTTTGCTTGTGCTTAGTTTTCACTATTGACTTGCCTGGTTAATTTGAATTTTGAATTTTATTTTCTGCCTTACAATGGCTAGACTCAGGTAGTCACAACTTTAGATGTACTTTGCCATATTTTTGGATATAAATTAAAATTAATAAAATAAAAATTGTAAATCATGATCTTCATAAACCTTGTGATCTTTATGATCCATCATCTAATCAATATCCAACCATTTCAAATAGCTCGTGTGAATCATATGTCAAATTATCTTGTATCAAATCATTCCTTAATAGCTCATGTAGATCATGTATCCGATTATATTACACAACTTGTCACGTCAATTTATCATGATATGTATCTTTGACCTTCGAACATAACAACTAAACCTACATGCATCTCAAATAAAGAAACTGTAAAATTCAATGTTTATATGTTTTGCACATTAGTCAAACAATGCAAAAGATTGCTTACAACAACATTGATAACATTTGACATTATTAATTTTTTTGTTGAATTGAGACCGAAGCACAATTGGCTAGAAAAAAAGTTCTAAGAATATGGCTACCTAAGACTAAGAGTTCAAATCCTGCTCACGACTTTGCAACCTCTACAAAGATTTCAAAATAAAAACATTTGATATTATTTTATTCTTGTCACTTCACTTTACACATTAGTTATGAAGACAATTTAATTATTTTATTATATTAAATTCAGAAGTAGAGTCGAGACTTTTAAATTATAGAGATTAATCATAAAAAAATTCTCGAAGAATAGAGATCAATTTTACTATATCAAAATATTTTACTCTAAATTATATAAAAAATTATAAAAAAATAAAATAAAAAAACTAAAAAAAAATTAGAGGTTAATTGACCTCCATTTTCCATCTCTTCAATCCGTCACTGATTACATCATCTATTTACTTTGTTGTTATCAAAATTTTATTTAGACACACGATTAATGAAGTAGAAACGTTTCAGACAGAGAAATGTGCGACGCAACCACCCTTTAATCGAACAGTCAATATTGCATTGTCCTATTATGACGGACCAACGGCTCAGATTGGATTTGTTCATCTATTGATTTCTCTTTCCACGTGGCCACGTTATTCACGTGGTGCGACCGATTATTTTATTAATATAAAAAAAATATTGCAAAAGAATGTCGTTTTTATAGAATTTCAATTTGTAGGAAAAACAAGTTAATTTATCCTGTTCAAGGGACGAAATAATCAATCCCGTTCTTCTAATCAAAAACTTAATTCTGCAAATCTAATTAACTAACCAAATATATATATATATATATATATATAGGGTCTGTCTAAATTGCTACTGGCAACATTTGAACAGAGGTGCTGCCAGGACTATATTTAGCCGTGTGACGTCCAAACAACAAATCCAAACCGTTAGATGTTTAATCTATATTATAATCTACTTGGAGACCAAATTTTATATTTTTTGGAATTTTTTTACTATATATTAAGCTGGTTTGAAAACCGCTGATTTCAGTAAATTTCTGCAGCATTCAAATCAGCGGTTTTCAAACCAGCTTAATATATAGTAAAAAAAATTCCACAAAAATATAAAATTTGATCTCCAAGTAGATTATAATATAGATTAAACATCTAACGGTTTGGATTTGTTGTTTGGACATCAAAAAACACAAAAATGGGCGGCAGCACCGCCGACAGAAATGCTGCCGGCAGCAAATTAGTCACAGCCATATATATATATATATATATATATATAGAGAGAGAGAGAGAGAGAGAGAGAGATGGACTTGGGTGAGACACGGAGCACCACGCGTTTGTACTTCATGCCATATTTTCATTTTGAAAGTCCAAACAACCGATCCGAACCTTTAAATGTGATCTCCATATTGAAATGTGCTTGGAGACCAAATTTTACATTTTTTGAAATTTTTTTACTATTTATTAAGCCACTTTGAAAATCAAAAAATCCAGGTGAACAGTAAAAACAGTAAAAATTTCTGGACCACGGGATCAGCGATTTTCAAAGTGGCTTAATAAATAGTAAAAAAATTTCAAAAAATGTAAAATTTGGTCTCCAAGCACATTTCAATATGGAGATCGTGTTGAGCGGTTCGGATCGGTTGTTTGGATTTTCAAAATGACTATAATGTACCATAGAGCACCAAACGCGTATACTCCGCGTCTCACCCAAGCCCATCTCTCTCTCTCTCTCTATATATATATAGATGTTGGCTACTTTACTTACATAAGCATATGAGGATATATGCTTATAAGTGATTTTTTAGTTTTCTAAATTCAAAAAGTCGATCTGAACTGTTAGACGTGATATCTATATTGAAATGTGCTTGGAGACCAAATTTTATATTTTTCTGAATTTTTTTACTATTTATTAAGCCACTTTGAAAATCACTGATCCAACAGTGACTTAACAAAACCGTAAAATCAAAAGTCATCATTGAATCAGTGATTTTCAAAGTGACTTAATAAATAGTAAAAAAAATTCAGAAAAATGTAAAATTTGGTCTCCAAGCACATTTCAATATAGAGATCACATCTAACAGTTCAAATCAACTTTTTAGATTTTAAAAATGAAAAAATAACTTATAAACATATACCCTCATATGCTTATGTAAGTAGAGTAGTCAATCTCTTTCTATATATATATATATATATGAATGATAGAATCCGTTCCATTCAGCCTAAATAGAAAAAAAAAAAAAAGAAAAAAGAAAAAAAAAAGAGAGGCTAGACAATGTCAACCATCCCGTCCAATCCAGAAGTCGATCAAAGGTTTGATCACGGTCATGAATTTTGGGTATTTGTAAATGCAAGTCAGCATGTGGGACTTGCGGTTGCAGGAGAGTTTTCTCATTTTCTTTTGTTTTGACTTTTAGTAATAGTAAATACAGGAGTGTATTTTCCATACGGATAATCAGTGCCTGATGGAAGTAGTGTCACAGTCCCATGCTACCTCCAATGGAATCTGACTGGAGGGCCCTGGTGGAAATCTTTGAAATCTGGAGAATCTTTAGACTATCACCACTGTTCAGTTGTGTCAAGCAGTCAAGGTAGAAAGGTCCCATAACGGGTTAGCGGACTTATTGGCAAAGAAGATGGAAGTACAGGGGCTACACTTTCCCCCTGTTTATTTAGTTTAGTTGCAAGATTTAAAGGTTTTTCAAGTGCTGTGCTGTTTTATCTATATTTGTAACTGACTCTTACCTACTTGACTACTTGTCAGGAAGAGTCTACAGTGTACTGAGAATGCAATATGAATAAAATATGAGCCCTATGGGAAGTTTTAGATTTTCATAGGAACTACACTCTTTTGTAATATTTTTTTTTATATTTTCTATTAATAAAACAAATCGGCGTGGTGCGCACCTGCGGGACCCATCACGTGGTGCAAAGTTGTTATGTCTCGTTTCAGACATATAATGTGCGCTGCTTGAAATTTCTGGGGAAGTAACTGACCTGATTTGAACTGCGGGACCGGTAAAACACAGAGCTTAAAATAATCCAACAATGCCCAAGGGCTTTTCATAAAAAAAAAAAAAAAATGAAGTAATCACACAGTTCAAATAAGCTCACCAATGCAAAAGGATACCAATAAAAAAATGCTAAACGGACAAAACCTTTTGGTCAGTGGCAAGGAAAAATGAGAACAAAATTGTCGTTTCGATTTCTTCTCATTTGTCTCAGTAATATATAGGTCGCAAAAAGAGAAAAGGCATTATAAATAGAGCTGGTGTGCACTATGCTTATTAAGTCTAAGTATAATTTTAAAGTATATCAAATTAGTTTCAAATGATAAATTTAAACTGTTGAAACCGATCTACTTCACGAGGGATGCATTTACATATAAAATGTTTAATTTTTCGAAATTCATTTATTACAAATTCGAACGGTAAAAAAATAAAAGTTTATTAGTTATTTTAATGTTTTCATTGTTCATCTTTTTTCTTTACTGTTTAACTTTATACTAAATAAATTCAAAAGATTGAAAAAAAAAATTCATGTATATACATTTTTCATGAAGTAGATAGATTCAACGATTTAGATTCGTTATTTAAAACAAATTCAATAAATTTTAAAATTATGTTTGTCAAAAAAACTTAATAAACATAGTACACTGTAGCTTTTTCCACTTGAGACAAAATAATAATAGATTCTTTCCAACGTGGAAGATGACAATACCTGCAATGTTCCAACGTGCATTTCCTCACCAGATAAAAAAGAAAAAAAGAAAAAAAAGAAAAAAAAAAAAACATGTTCATTTCCTCACTTTGTCTCCGAATATCAAGAAAATGAGAACTTTCAAGTGGATATGCAGATCCATAGTAATTTAGCAGATTTATATTCACTTAATATTGTATCCTTGATGATTTATTTGTGGGCACTGAAGTCAGCCAGTCAACTCTACCGAAACAGTGTGAAAGTGAAACTTAATATTGTCCAAATTATCTCGATTATTCCCAACCTCTTGCAACCAATTATTATTTTTTTTTTAATATTGAAATCACAGTCGGATCTGATTCAGAATCAACCGCCCCGACAAGATAAAAAAAAAAAATTTAATGCAGAGGATACGAATTCCTGTCGCGCGGTGCTCATTGGGACAAGAATCAACATCGATCATCCACTGAAACGACGCCATTAGTCTAATTACAATCTATCATATCTCAGAAGAGGTTAAGCTCTATCTTCAATTGGTTGTTAAAAGTTCCAATTGTTTTAAACGGCCCGACATGGATTTAAGGTGTTTTATTTAGAACCGATGATTAACATTATTCATAGATAATACTTTAAATTTTCAATTCGAATATAAACCCCAAACTTTTATTATTTTATTAAATTTTAGAAAATTCAAGTGTAAATAAATCCTTCCAATATGCACTACCTACGTCATTTTTTCTCATCGTTTCATATTTCCCTTCCAAAATTTATCACTAGCTAAACCAAAAAGAAAAATTAATTTGCAAATCCTACTCTCTTTTTTTTTTTCTATCCCAAATTTTTAATTGATTAACATGGAACTTTAAAACTTGAGAAGAATATACCGATGTCTAAATATATGTGCTCAGTAGTTTTGATTGATTCATCTCATTTTTAGCCATCTAACTGCACAAGTCCAATATAATTTGTAAACACATGCATTCAGAAAGTAGACATAATAGTTGCTAATATTAGAATATGAATATTGATGTCAAAAAATTTAAAAACACGTTAGATGAAAAAATTTATCGCAAATGCACAAAAAAAGAGCATGTGCATTTTCATCACAAAACCAATCTACATGTATTGATAGAACGTAATTGCAACGATCTTCCGTAGGAATATAAAGCAATTGTTACTCTAACAAGTTTACTTAATAAACAACAATCTTTATTTTAGGTTACAACATCAGCGGTTGGAATTTGTCTGTAAGACATATTACATGGACGTAAAATAAAATATATTAAATATTAAAATGATTCTTACAAATTAAAATTTAAGTTGAATTTCAAAAATAAATATAGCTTGATATTTTTTGAGGGATAATTATTGAGGCTGTCCATTACTCCATGTGAACATAACAAACCATTTTGTTGCAATTGGGAATGCACATGTTTCAAGAAAAGTGAGGCCAGACCGCCAGAATCACACGTCCAAAGAAAAACAAATGAACAAAACAAACTTTCTATTTCTCTTCCGGTAACCATCCCAAATTCCCAATCCAAAAGAAAAAACTATACTAGCTTCCAAAAGCCCAAAATTTTTACATACAAGTTACATAAGAGATGAGTTCATGATCAGGCAACTGACATGAACTCAGTGGAGGGAAGCCGAGAAACAGAAATTAAAATAATATATATATATATATATATATACACACACACACACACACATATACATATACAAACTCAAAAACCACGTTACTATAAAAAGGGACAAAATCAACCTTAGAAAAAAGGGACAAAACCAATAAAACAAAGAAAAAATATAAAATGAAGACCAAGCTTCTAAACTATCAGATGATTCGTACCTCTGCCACTATGACTCTTTGAGAACATTTGCAGCGTTCCCCAGCATGTTTTTGGAAGTACTAAACAACCAAATGTCACATATATTGCAAATTATTTTGAGCATCATATCACCATGATTTGAGCTGGATAAGTTTCACTGAACCATCTCCACCACAAGTAAGGAAACCATGAGACATCACCTGAATGTCCGTTACTGCAGCCTGCACATTATACCAATCAGAATTGTCAAACTGAAAATGTGCCACAATTTCATGTAGAAGATAGGTGATGTTGAGAACAAATTAACCATGACAACCGTTACAGCTCTTATTAAAATAAAAAAATTAAAATAATAGATCTATTATCTACAATTTAGATAGGCTGTATATCAAATTTCATAGATTTGAAAACCGATAGGTCGAGATGGAGCAGAAGCACAGTTGGCTAGGAAAAAAGTCCTAGGACTGTGGCTACCCAAAGGTCGAGAGTTCAAGCCCCGATCATGACTTTGCAGCCTTTGAGAAGATTTCAAAAAAGAAAACAACTTTAACAGATTAATTTTATTGTATTGATCAGTGACCATGTAGTTTTCAAACAACTTTAATTTTTGGAACTGAAAAATTTTAGTGTTGGTTGTAGCCAATGTCAAATGAGTTTGGTAGTCAATATATTCATTCCCCAAATAAATTGCAAGAAACATTCCAAAGCTCCAAAATTAGAGTAAAGTTAGTATGAGTGGTCACCGATGTGATTTGTAAGGTTATCATAAAAAATAGTCAGCTCGGTTTCAACCGTCAAATTTAAATACTTCATCTCCATCTACTTAACAAGCCAAGCATTTATGATCCAAATTCTTCATTTTCAGAGTAAATTTGCATACGATGACGATATAAAATAATGACTTATTTGGTGCATGCATTCTTCAATATTTTTTTGGACTTGACCTTAAAAAAAATGAACTAAAAAGAATGAAAATTTCGTATGTAACACTTATCTTGAGAAGTAGACTAAGATCAACAGTTAAGATTTACTGTTTGAAGTTGATCTGATGGTATTTTAAGTTCAGCTCACTTTTTAGTGACCTTAAAACTCATACTAGCTTTATTCAGAAAATTATCCTTCAAATGTTCACATCATGTTAACACTTAAAAAATGTAAAACCTGCCAAGCTGTACTTTATCTTTCTCGTTAAATAAAAACAAAAAACAAAAAAACAGATCAAAAGGATGAATTTAACATCTACCTTGCACATATTTTAAAATCAATTCTTTTGTTCAGAGAATTATATGTGACTGGTTTAGTTGAACTGGATCCAGAGTTAAGGGATGAAAGACATTTTGAAAGTGAGGGTGTTTTAATTAAATATGTTTTTCAACTTCAGAAATTAAGTTGGTCTCCCCATGGAGTTTATTCGAAAGGCTTTACATTAGAGAAGGTACATGGATTTCCAGCTTTTCAATAGGTATTTATGTAACAAAAAGGAATGTAAAAAGAAAGAAAGATATACCCTAACAACTCCACCAAAGACTCTGGAGTTGGATTGGAAGAAGGTATGCCGCTCATGCAACTTTGGCCATTGGTAAACAAGCACTGATTTTTTAGCATCCCATAATTTCACATCTCCATCCTTGCTACCAGTTAGGAACATACTTGTATTTGGGATAGTTGCTATCCTTGTTATGCTTCCTTTATTCAACAAAAAAAAAGCAGCAGTAAGATGAGAAAATGAGGATAGAGCACAACTAAAATCAGAATTGAGGTGTAGACATGCAGTAGTTACCTAGGTGAGCCTTTGGCATATACCAAACCATTCCACTGGTATTGTCAACACTATGGCGGGTCCCAAGTTTAGGATCATACATGGCTGATGATTTATGCCTCTGGCTCTTAGTCTTTCCAGTTGTGATGAAGCGGAAATCATGCAACCCAATATCACCACTTTTGCCGCCTGTAACAATATACGGTGATATAGAACCACTTCCAATATCATTATCAAACACAGCAAGAGAGTGGGCTCCACCTGCAGAAATTAAGCTTTATCAAAACCATGAGAGGTTTCTCCACCTATTACAATTTCAAAGAAAAAAGTTCATGTGTTAGGTACCTTCATGACAAATTACAGAAGCTTGACATGTGGCAGGTGGCGCCAATGTATCCCATACTACAACGTTTACATTATTGGAGCTATATCCAGCTGCTGCCACAATCGATCCACTTGCTGATATGTACGACACATCCCTGTTGACCCAGCACACCAACAAATAGTTGAAAGATTGTACAGTTTTAAATTTTGTTAATAAATTTTCTAAATATTTTACTTTTAGTTGTGACATACGATGCATGGTTGTTAAAACAAAGGGAAGAGTCAACCGGGTGCACATTGCTTCTACCTCCAACCTCCAGCTGCCACGTGCACACCGTCCCATCCGATGCTGCAGTAGCAAATCTATGACCATATGTGTCGAAACGGACAGCTGAGATCGATGCGAGTGGATATGGTGGTGGTACATTCACAGCTGGTAAAACACCGTAAGTTGCCAGTGCTCTCTCCTTACCAAACTGCAGCACTTGTTGGTTAATTGAAAGAAACAAAAACTTTTATCTACGTTTTGTAAAAGGATGTAGGCAGTTACTTACCTCCCATAAGTATACATGTGTATTGCTAGATCCAACCAACAAAAGAGGTCGTAAAGGGTGATGTGACAGAGCACATGACTGAACAGTCTCAACAGTTGCTGGCAGATCAGTAAGTACATCAAACTCATCATGCTGGCCCCAAACCATGCTAGCCGCACCAATGCCAGCATAACCTGGTATCCCAAAAGCACCACCTCCAGTCATTTCTCTTCCAGGCTTAGCCAAAGCGCCTAAGCCAGTTGCCGCTCCACCTAACCCTAGGTGTGCATCTCTCTTGCTGCTCTGACCAATGCCTGGGGAAATGCATGTGGGCACTGGTGATGACTCATGTCCAGCCCACCCGTTAATCGGCCATTCAGATTCTGACCAGATGTAATCTGCTTCCTCATTGCAGCTTTGCCCATTGGTCCAATTGAAAAATAAAAGTCCCTATTTAAAAAACCAAATGGATTATTATTAGTAATTAGAGATCACACATGACATACAGTTTTTTCCTTTTTCTTTTAAGTAAACATGGCTACGACTTTTTTTATGGAAAATTTACAAAACAGAGGTATCTACTCATACCAGGTGTCAGATTTTATAGCAATCACAGCCCCAAGGAGTAAGTTTTTTCTTTAAGGTAATTCTTCTCCTTTGTGAACAAAATATCTGATACGAACTTTAACCCACAAATAAAAAAACTCCCTATATCATCGAGCAGGCTCTCCCCTAGCTAGGTGCTCAAACTGTAATAATAGACATGGCTTTGGTTTGAACATTTGAGCTGTGCATGCCAGAACTCCATCAAGAATTTTAATTCATATTACAAGCAAGAGTTACCTTCTTATTGCTTGCAGTTGCCACTTGCTGCTCATTAGTGGAGTTGAAACAAGTTGCCTACAATAGAATACAAATAAATCAGGGGCTGTATCATATAGAGTAGAACTAGGGTGTTCTTAAGCTCACCAAAGTGTTTGGAGAGCTTAACTCCAAAACCCATCAAATCGGTATCAAATGATGAATCCAAACTATTGGAATCCGCCTATCTTACTAGTGATACATCTACATGTGAAAATTTTAAACATTCAAATTAATTAATATAAAGTCAATCTGTCAAAATTAGAAGGTTAATAAATTAATTTTAGTGCATTCATTTTTTGAACGTTTTTTTACCGCTTGAGTTTATATTAAATTAATTCGAATGTTTAAAATTTTCAGATGTAGACGCATCACTTGTAAGGTAGGCGGATTTCAATGGTTTGGATTCGTAATTTGAAACCGATTTGATGGGTTTTGGAGTTAAGCTCACCAAACACTTTGGTGAGCTTAAGAACACCCTAGTTCTACTCGTATTATATATCCTAACAATTGACACTTGAAAGATTACAATGTCATGAAAAGTACCTCTAGAAGCTCTCCAGTTCGCTTAATTAGCTCTCTTGGATTTTCAAAACAAGAATCGATATCCTTATCAGCACCTGAATGATGCCCTTTTGTTTCTAAAATCCTATCCGCATCTTTCCAGAAGGCAGATAGGTTTTTCCCATTGTGCTGAAAGCAACTAACTTTTTCATCTGCCAACCCAGTGCATATATCCTGAGGCCTCACTGACATTTCCCACAGCAGATTGATGAGAGATCCTCTCTCACCATTGTTGGGCAATCTCTGGCTGTCTACTTGCTGGTTACCGTTATGTTTCAGGTTTGCAGGTTCACCGCAACTCTGATCTAACCACATGAGAGCATTGGAATCTAAACCATCTAATAATTGTCGTGTTAAGTAGAACGCTAATTGTTTTATAAACAAGGAACGAATAAAGTCTACAGAGTTTATCAATAACTGTGCAAACTGCTTTTCTGTACCGGTCAGCTCCATAATAGGGTTCTTTATAATGGTGGATAGGTGTATCCACAAACAAGTACAGATAAAGAGCCATTTCTCATCATCTGACAGCGTTGGAGTTGATCCCACATTCTGTTCACTATGAACATGTTCAGACATCTCTTCTGATTTATCACTGATTTTTCTTTGCAATGTTTCTATTAGCCTATCTACAGTAGTTGTAAGATCAGATTGCCCCTGAGAAACCATGTCTAGGATAGGTTTAAACAGAATCACCAACCCCCTCACATCTTCAACCAACCAACTGAGAGAAAATTCAACTGTGTATTCCAGTAGGTCTAATATAGAAAAGATTTTCGGACAATCGGTTGCTCCACCAGTCCCCAAATGGCAACTCTTCAAAAGCGATCTGCTGAGCCCCAATAACCTCTTTAGATATGTCAGATAGTATTTCCCCATGTAATCATTTATGGAAGTGCCTCCTCTGTAAGAGGCCATGCCCAGAATTGAGTTGGTAAAACCACACGACACCACGTACCGACTAAGGAAACAACAAATCTCCTTATTGGTCTTTAGAAGAAGGGGATGAACTGTGCTTAGTCTATCTCCTGACAAGCTATGAGCTCCAAATAATAAGTATGCAACAAATAACATTTCTTTATTGCAAAGAAAGAGAGAAACCTGTAAAAAGAAATATAAAAGAATGAATAAATTTTTGTTTCAGACATACTAATTAACGAAGACACCTCCTTGCTCTCTCTAAATACATCTTATATTTGTTAGTTATTCCCAAGAGAGTTTACGGGTCATACATGCATAACCATTTTATTGTTTCAAATATTTGAGGGGACACTTGACCAATAGTCAACAGTACTCCAATAGATCCACTCATGGGGCTTGAAAACAAAAAAGACAGATAGCAAGGAGTTAAGAAGAGAGAAATTACCATGTCTATTAGATCACCAGGTTGCATAATGAATTTCTTCTCAAACACTGACAAAGCTGTCCTTAATTCACAGCGAAGTTCTCCTATCTGAGCATCACTAATAGTCGAGTGACTATCAATTTCTCCACTAAAAGGATGATTGCAAAGCAAAAAAGGCACATAATCGCACAAAATCTTTGGCAAGTACTTTGATGCCATCATCAGCTTAAAGCTAGACATGATATGAGAGGCAGCAGTTCCTGACATCCAACTCAAAGCTGCATCAGACGAAGGGTTGACAAACTCTTGAAAGACCTTGAAGTCTTCATTACTTGAAGCAGTCATATTTCCTCTAGAGTCTACGCTCGATGCCAGGGATAGGCATTCTAGTGCTTCAAGCTGGTGAAAAATAAAAATAAATATTATCTTTTTTGTCTCAAAAAAACTAAAAGAGAATAAACAAGAAGAAGATAGCCGGCATAGTTGTCAAACTTACAGGAAGACCATATCTGTTCAAAGCACTTGTGCCCAGTGCTGTAAAAACCTTTGAAAGTCTTAGTGCAGGGACTTCACCAACTGATTTCTTAAAACTACTTTTTGATGCTAATATAGCACAGTAGCGGCCAACTTGTGGGTCAAAGAAAGAGGCAAGGGCTAACTGGGTTCTGCTCTTGTCAGGTCTACCCCTTTCAAAATTTTCAAAAATCTTCTGCACTGATTGAGAATAGTTCCCTAATTTCCACTGTAATTGACAGAACAACAAAGTTGCATATTAATAAACAAAACCAGCATAGTACCAATTGTCAGTGAAAACAATAAACAATTTGGATACTGAGTAGAAAAAACATACTTGGAAAAGGCTTGCAAGCCAACGGTCCCCCTTTTCAATTGCACTAGGAATTAAGACATTAGATATGAGATCACGCTCTAGCAAGCCTGTGTTCCCCTCCCGAAGTTGGCAGATAACAAGGGCCAGCTGCTCGTCGCCATAATTCTTTGCACAAATTGATACTGCAGAGGAAACATCCCCTCCTAAGAGGAAAAAGGCAATGGCCAGCTCCAGTTGATGCCTCCCCATCAACACATAAGCATTCTTGAGTGCAGCAGCTTTATTCTTCTCTTCCTGAATCAAAAACCACCAACAGTAAGTAAATAACACTTTTCACCCCCTGGCAGCCCCCTCTTACTAGAGAATGTTATTTAGAAAGTATATTGTATGAAAAAGGTGAAAAAAGAATAAAGTTGGTTATGCCTGGAAATTACGGCAGAGGAAGGCAAAAAGGACTTTGTCTTTTTCATCTTTGCTAATCTTGAAAAGACCAGCCAAGACTTGAATCCTATTCAGTGCTATATATAGAAGAGCACACTCCTTTGGATCTTTCTTTTTCAAATATTGCATCCTGGCCAACTTCTCCATCTGCGATTTGATTTAAACCACATGATATCAGCTAATTGAGTTGGAAAATTAAAACACTGTAGAACAGCATACTGTGTTGGAGCAAAAACATCAAAATTACCCTTGGTTCAATATAGAAAATAAAAATCAAAACCTAAAGCAAATTTGGCATTGCCATATAGTTGCATGGATAGAAAAGAATAACAAGAACCTTTTAACTGTTAACATACCTTTGCCCTTAATTGCGTTACATCATTGTACCAAAACCCAATACCCAAAGCTCGCATCTCTAACCAGGACGGTTCAGACGAAAGAGTGGAACTAAGCAGATCATCTTTGCACTCTGATTGAAATGCCCATGCTATCAAAGCTGAATTAACATGCCAACCTTGTTCGTTAACTGAATTGCCAGACTTCTGGGCAAAATAATGGCGTTGGAATTGCACAGAGATCCAAAACCTTAGGAACAACAGAAGGGTATTCTACTCAAAGTTAGTATTTACACATGGGTGTAAATAAAAATCTTTTAGAAGTCTGCAAAGCTGACTATTAATAATTAGGGGCAATTTCATGTATATCCCTCAAAAGTTTCAATATTACATATTTATCTCTCCAAAATCAATAATTACATATTTATTCTTGAAAATCATACAAACTCACATATTTGTCCAATCTAACTCTACATATCAAATATCTCCAAAAATAATTAAATAATATTTTTAAAACTTTAAAAAATTATTTAATTTACAGTATTAATTAAAAAATATGTTGACTATTATGCTCTTCGTTTTTGTCCGTCTAAGTTATCTTCTCTCTAAGGCGTCAAACCTCCCGTCTCTCTCCAAACAAAAATGGAAAATTAAAGTAGCAAGGGGCGGCAGAAATCTGTGAGAGGGGAGGCAACTAGGAAAGGCAGGGATAAATCTGTGATTTGGCACAATTGGAGTGAGTGGCAGGGGAGGTTTGGTGCCTTACAGAGAAGAGAACTCAGGCGGACTAAAGAGACTGAAGGGTATAATGGTCAATATATTATTACTTAATATTGTAAAATAAATTTTGAAGTTCAAAAAAATATTATTTAATTATTTTTGGAGATAATTGATATGTTATAGAGTTAGATTGGGCAAATATGTGAGTTTGTACAATTTTCAAGAATAAATATGTAATTACTGATTTTGGAGGGATAAATACGTAATATTGAAACTTTTGAGGGATATATATGAAATTCTCCCTAGTAATTTTATATGATTTGATACAGCTTAAGTGGAAATGATACTAGAGCACTGTATCAAAATTGTTTACTTACATGCGGCCAGCTTCGTCAAGGTTTTTATATGGAGAAGACCGGCTTGGATCACTAATTTCACCCAAAATATCAGAAATTACAAGGATTTGAGTTTTCTCTATGCCAGATATTTCAGAACATTTATTAAGAACGTCTCTTAGAACAGTCATATCTGACTTTTGTGCAGGCATGGTGAAATTGATGTTCCCCATGCCTCCCCTGTAATCAAAGGCATTTGAACTGAACTGGAAAGAGGAAGCAAAGCTAATACTACTGTTCATTCCCCATTGGAGTACTGCGTTGTTAGACACATCTGTCGAAGCCACATCAGAAAAATACTTTGACAAATGAATCTCTGGAATCTTACTACGAGTTTCTCCAGTCTTGCCAAATTGGAGCAGGTCCTGTAGGATTTCCTGAGCACGTTTCCATTTACCTGCCAATAGAATGAGATCATTCAGTACAACTGTCTGATAGTATGGTAGCAAGCAAAATTACAAGGGCTTTTATTCAGACAATATTACCTGAATAGAGGCACCACATAATTGATTTTGGGTGGTACAATGGAAAAGGCCCACCTAATCTCCCAGCCAAATCAAGCAAGTTATTAACACTTGTTTTCTCACAAATTTCTTGTATGTTACTGGCACATGTAATTCTACTTGCATCACTTTGGCAATCTGATTTAAAAAGACCCTGGGAATACACTGATAGATGTTTGTCATGAACAAGCACAGGAGTTGCCTTAGGGCCCCATAAAAAATTCTTAATCTCATAGTAAGATGGGGAAACTGCAATACAATCCCAAAAACACGTCTCTTTTGACTTCTCTGGCCATATCAGATCAAGGTCAGGCATTCTCTGAGAATACACTCTTAACTCCTTTTCAAGGCTCAACCCAAGCAGCAATTGCCCATTTCCTATAGAAAACCAACTCAACTGAACAACAGGAGATTTCAGTGTTATAGTGTGCTCTAGAAGAAAAACAGCACTTGTTCCACCTGGGATACAAACAGGTTCCCAAATACCAATACATGAAGTACCAGTTTGACTGGTGTTGCTAAGAGTGGCAATTCTAGTACCACAATTGGAAAAAGAAACAGAAGTAATGCATCCACTATTGGCAATAAATGAACCTACCAATTCCCAGCTGGGGCTTTCTTTCTCAGACTGGAAGCTGCTGTCCAAAATACCCAATTTCCAAAGTTTAACACTGCCGTCAGAGCATCCTGTTATAATATGGTACCATGGGGAGTAACCACAAGAGCCCTTGTTGGGAAACACAACAGGATTTGGCAAAGCATAAGAAAAACAGGTTATTTCGTAGTCATCCTGACTAGTAGAAAAGGCTTTTGGAGAGCATGGGGAAACTGTCACATAGTATGCATCCCCTTCAAAAGATACCTGATACCCCCCTTCATTTGACAAATAGTCAGTAGAACAACCATCCATGCTTCCACTTCGGGTTAGACAGTGAAGGTTAACCTTCCATGACAGAATCTGAAACTTTTGTTTCCATACACAAGAAACTAAGAAACAGTTGTGGTTAACAGATTTATTGCAGCCCAAACCTAATGATATAGTGAAAATATCATCTGGTGGACCCTCACCATAGTTGACTTCATCAAAAGGGACAGTAAAAATGTTTTGAGAAATAAAACCTTCCCCTTCACCTGGTGTTCTGACACCAAAACAATCAATTTGTCTCCCTGATGCTAAGAGAAGAAAATGTGTCTGGTCTTCGAGTGATGGTGCCCAGGTCAAACACGAGAATTCATTGTCAGAGGAAACTCCACTTTTCAATTCTATCCTACCAATTAAATTCCAAACAGGAATTGAGGTTGTGTGCAAATTCCAGGAGAAAGTGGACAAGGCTGCAAGAGACCAGAAAAGAAGCACACCATCTGAATCCAATGAAACAGACAGGTCAATTTTACAGCTATAAGGATAGATACATGCTTGCCTAATGCTTCCCTTATGACCATCTTGATTCAGAACCCCAGATGATATACAAGATAAACATCTCTCTTTAGTGGCACCGCTGTTAACTTCATGATGTGCATTTCCTGATTCCGGAATTGGACTGTAGAACTTTGAATATACAATCTTACAATCAGGTAACAGCTGGACCAAAGAGCACATGATAGGGGGGCCAGAGAGTGACTTCCTAGAAACACGCGCCTCAACAAGTATAGAACTGCCTTTTGACAAGTCCTGATCTGTTAGTTTCTGTTTTTTCCATAAATTGACACGTGGATACCTCACAGGAGACATATCATCGAGACAGTGCACAGCCCAAAAAGAAACTGATAAGGCGGGACCAGTACTCACAAGCCAATCGCACACACCCACATGGTGCAGGTCAGCATCATTCTCTGACAAAGAATAACACCCTCCTTTTTCTCTTGAGATGACGCCTCTTGATTCAACTGCCCACATCAATGATATATCAGTCCCAAGAGTTCCACTCAAACAGCTATTTATCTCTACAGTGGCAATGACATGGAAAATTCTATTTCTAATATTATGTGAATCTTTAGACCTGCCGCCACCACAGTCACTCCAAAGTCTCGCCGTGCCATCTATGGAGCAAGTTAACAAAACATCCCTCCTTAAATTGGGATGATCGTTTTGAAGGTGCCATCCAGATGCTGGTCTCCATTGAATCATCGACACGCCACAAGGATGGGGCAGCTCAAGTTTTCTTAGACCAGCCTTTCCGTCAGTAAGATAGACTAGCACATTATTTCGCACATCTCCAGGCAGAGGAGGTGACTTGTCTATATTAGAAAGAGAAGCAGTTGCAACTGGTCCTTGAGCAAAACCAGTAGCTGAAACAACATTTTGAGGCACTTGAGCTCTTGATCTCCATCCAACCTCCCATGAAGGTTTCTTTCTGAGCCATAAAACCACATCAAATCCAGCTGCAACCAGGGCATCGCCAGTTCCAGTCCAAGCAATTGCTTCAACTGTATAGTTTTCCACAATTGTCTCTCTCTGGTTCCAACTGAAAGAGCCTAGATGCACCAAAAGTACTGAATTATTCAATTACATGTTATTCATTTATAATTCATTGCACATCAACTGTTGCTTTTCATAAAATTTAAATATATATATATATATCAACGGGAGCTTCTCATTATACATTTAAATTCAACCCACAAGAAAGCCATTGTCAAAAAAAAAAAAATTAATACTTAATTTTTTAAATCATCAACTGAACCTGATTGCGAAGGAGAAGAGATGGGAGCATAAAAGAAGATAGTACTTCCAGCAGCAATAGCAATCTCTCCTAGAGAAGGAATAGTAGGGGACCAAGAGACAGCATTGACCAACTCTGGCAGCTCTATGACCTGGCGAAAGAAGGGAGGAGAGGTGAGAGGGGATATCACGACAAGAGGCCCAGCGCCGTATGCGATCCAGGAAGCACCGCCGAGGTCGGAGAGGCAATCCACGGCGGAGGAGCGGAGGTTCGGAGCCGGAGGGACCAGCTGAGGTCTGAAAAAGCTCAGAGGCAAGAGGAGTGACGTGTCGGCGCTATGCTCCCCCTCCGCCATGGCCATTTCGTCTCGCTCTCGCACTCGCGCGCTATATCTGACAACGGTAGATACCGTAGATCCAGAATTCCAGATCGTTGGGATGCATTTCCTTTTGTTTTTTTTTTTTAAGTTTTAACTGTTTAGTTTTGCTTTGTTCGCTCCGCTCAGGAGTCAGGAGCAATGTTTTATAGGAATTAATCATACATCAATCTGGTAATGCTTCGGGGTCGAACCGGTTAATAGCTGATTTTTATAGCAACCAATTTATAATAGAAATATTATATTCCAAATAAAAAAAATTCTTGATTAATTTTAACTAAGTGCAAGAGGTAGAAATGTATATCATCGAACTTATACATGAAATCAAAATTTAATTTTTATAATAGTTAAGAAAAAAAACTAGCAACAAGGCTGAATGATTAAAAGTTGCAATTTTAAGATTAGATAAATTGTCACTCGATAATCAAAATGTGAAGCTTTTTTTATAAAACTATGCATAACATTATTTTAATGCTAAAAGATTCAGACAATCAAATAAATAACAAATAATTATTTAAAGAAAAACACATTTAAAACACATTTATTGACAAACCATAACATTTTTTTTGGTTGAAAGGCCGTAGGCGATTGCATTGATTCAATGATTAACAAAATAGCTATTACATAGGTTTCTTTTATTAAAATTAAGAAGAATTAAAATCTATACATTGAGCTATTTGTACAATCATCTAATTTGCTATGTTATAAAATAATATATAGGTGAAGTCAAAGAATGCGAATTGATCTATTCGTACCCGGATAACAAGTAGGCCTTCCGATTTTCTTCTCTGATAATGTAGACATAGCAGTAATTTCTTCGAGTTGCATATCCCGCAGACTATGCTGCATCGAACCCTTTCTTGATAACGAAACTTCGTCTTCTTTCCTAATTCGATGCCGCCCAAAAGAGTTCACAGCCGAGAGGCACTGAATCAAACCAGATCGGGACAGTCACCACTCGAGAGGAGAAAAGAAGAGGGCACTGAATCAAACTGAACAAGGACAATCACCACTCAACCGAGATGGCACTGAATCAAACCGGACCAAGAACTGAATCAATCGGATCAGGACAATCACCATTGAGAGAGAAGGAAGAAGAAGAACGAGAGAAAAAAAGAAACAACTCGTCGCGTAGATATAGTAGATACTACGACACAAAATGAATTCACAAATTCTCAATCGAACCCGTAAAGTCGAGACAAACGAAAAGTACAACAAGCGGCAAAATCCTTGAACAAATCCATCCGCTTAATTGAAACGCAGCAAGTTGAACTGGACAGACAAAGAAAAGTGGGTGGCAGGGCAGGATGGAGAGGCGTGGTGGAGCCGGCCGACTCTCAAACCAGCTTCGTGGAACAGATCGCCCTTTTTTTTTTTCTTTTTCTGCGGTTCGGCGGAGAACTCTGAGGAGCTGGATGTTTATAACCATAACATTATTTATCCTGAATAATGTGAAGCTTTGTCCGATACAATTATTTAAAAATAAAAAATAAAACACATGCACATGTATCACACATAAGACAACATAGAGTTGTCCATGAAATAACATGTTAGTTGCTTTAACTTTTTTTTACTTCTTATGTAAAAATAAAAATAAAAAAATTGTAAATAACAATATGCGTTTATGGAATGGACATGTACTTTCGAACGATTAATTAGCCTAAACAGCTATTGTTTTACAACACTGGTAAAAGAGAATAAAGGAGACGTTTCAGACTTCAAAATAAAAAGCAGAGAACCAATTTTGATCTTGAATCGGTTCACGGTTCACATAAAAAATCATTCAAGTTTTAAATTTCCGGGTTTTATAAAACGTGAGTAAAACAATCGGATCTGAATTTTTCGACCTGTTGTAGCAAAACGCCGATTTTTTTAAAAATACCCACCCAAAACAATATTTTATTCAAAATAACCAGACTTTAGCCAAATTTTTAAAAATACCCAAACCGTGGATTTTTTTCACGGGCCGGAATTTTTATTCCGGACCGTGGAAAAAATTCACGGCCCGAAAAAAAAAAAAAAATTTTTTTTTTCCGACCGTGGATATTTTCCACGGGCCGGACACACTTTTTTTTTTTTTTTTTTTTTTTTTTTTTTTTAGAGTTTGGAGTTAGGAAAATAATGTTTTTTTGAAATTTTTTGTCCAACTTTGCACCTCTGATTAACATATCAAAACACTTCCAAAAAGTATGAAAATTTACCGATATGTATTCTTGACTTCATAGAACAAGACTGTGAAGTTTCATATAAGATCTCAAAACAGATCGTGAGATATCGGCTCTCAAAAATTGTCCGCACTGCTGAAGGAGTGCTTCTGAGCCCAACTTTGCACCTCTGGTTAACATATCAAAGCACCTCCAAAAAGCATGAAAATTTACCGACATGCATTCTAGACTTTATAGAACAAGACTGTGAAGTTTTATACAAAATATCAAAACAGATCGTGAGATATCGGTTCTCAAAAATTGCCCGAACTGTTGAAGGAGTGCTTTTGAGTCCAAATTTGCACCACTGGTTGACATAACAAAACACCTTCAAAAATCATGAAAATTTATCGACATCCATTTTTGACTTCATAGAACAATACTGTGAAGTTTCATACAAAATATCAAAATAGACCGTGAAATATCGGCTCTCAAAAATTGTCTGAATTGTTGAAGGAGTGCTTCATGATTTTTTTGATATGTTAATTAGAGATGCAAATTTGGGCTCAGAAACACTCCTTCAGAGAGAGTTCAGTTTTTTTATGTTTGAGTTTTGATTTGTTATGTTTAGTTTTATTATCTTCTTAGTATATGTTTTATTATGTTTCAGCTTTTAGTTTTGTTATGTTTTATTATCTCACGGTTTGTTTTGATATTTTGTATGAAACTTCACAGTCTTGTTCTATGAAGTCAAAAATGCATGTCGGTAAATTTTTATGATTTTTGAAGGTGTTTTGTTATGTCAACCAGAGGTGCAAATTTGGACTCAAAAGCACTCCTTCAGCAGTTCGGGCAATTTTTGAGAGCCGATATCTCATGATATGTTTTGATATTTTGTATAAAACTTCACAGTATTGTTCTATAAAGTCTAGAATGCATGTCGGTAAATTTTCATGCTTTTTGGAGGTGCTTTGATATGTTAACCAGAGGTGCAAAGTTGGGCTCAAAAGCACTCCTTCAGCAGTGCGGGCAATTTTTGAGAGCCGATATCTCACGATCTGTTTTGATATTTTGTATAAAACTTCACAGTATTGTTCTATAAAGTCTAGAATGCATGTCAGTAAATTTTCATGCTTTTTGGAGGTGCTTTGATATGTTAACCAGAGGTGCAAAGTTGGGCTCAGAAGCACTCCTTCAGCAGTGCGGACAATTTTTGAGAGCCGATATCTCACGATCTGTTTTGAGATCTTGTATGAAACTTTACAGTCTTGTTCTATGAAGTCAAGAATACATGTCGGTAAATTTTCATACTTTTTGGAAGTGTTTTGATATGTTAATCAGAGGTGCAAAGTTGGACAAAAAATTTCAAAAAAACATTATTTTCCTAACTCCAAACTCTAAAAAAAAAAAAAAAAAAAAAAAGTGTGTCCGGCCCGTGGAAAAAATCCACGGTTTGGGTATTTTTAAAAATTTGGCTGAAGTCTGGTTATTTTGAATAAAATATTGTTTTGGGTGGGTATTTTTAAAAAAATCGGAGCAAAACGTGAGTTTTGTCTGCTTATTTTTGAATAAATATGTGTGCTTATTTTTGGACCGAATGTGCCTAAAAAAAAAGATTCTTCGATTGAAAATGTCAGACAATCAAAATTTCAAATTTTAGATCTTAAAACATTTTCCAAATGAATTTGTTGAGCTTACATAACTGTCGATGCAGTTTGGAGACAATTCTTTTTTAACAAAATTGGATATCAAATTACTCAAAGATTTTAATATTTATTAGAAATTCTTTATTCATATTTTGAAGTTGCGACCCTTTACACAAATATAGGAGAACATTGTTTTTCTGTGTAGGAGGGCATTATTTTTGCTATTAAACTAAATAATAAATCTTTAGTTTGAAAACATAATTGCACCAATTTTTTTCTTCTTTTTTTTGATAAAAGGCAACATCATATGCCCGTTTCAATATATTGAAACTGGAAGTAACTTACAAGGTAACGAGTTTATTACCTAACATAGTGAGAAATAGAGGGTTCTAATACGCTACAAAACACAAATGCACAACGCTTAAGAGTCCACCAAAATATTGTAATAGTAAAGTCATTATCTAACGCTAAATCTCTCAAGTGGGGGCTAAGGAAACTAACAGATCCACCCAATGGATCATTACAAAATTGATGGTTGAGATTCATTTCTTCAAGGGGCTGGAGTTCCAGCAACACTTCCTACAGCAGGAGGGTCTTCAACAGCACCTAATAGCATCAACGGGACTGTCTCATTAAGACCATTGTCATAATACGGCACAGCTAGGTTGCTAGCAGGGTCCCACATCTGAAGAGAAATTGCGTTGATGTCATTTGGGAGCCAAACGATAGCAGCTTCTTTAATCTTTCCACCACCATTTCAAAAGTAATGAAATGTTCATTTCCTGAAAATTAAGAATGCCTAAATCACTGTGAGTTTTGGCCAAACAAGCCTTAGACCAATTAACTAAAGCATATTTTTTTCTAGACTTACCTAAACCTTGCCAAAGAAATTGATTCCTAATTGTATATAATCTTCTTATGATTGTCTTAGGGGCTCTATATAGAAATAAGGTATACAAGGGTATCGCTGAAAGTACCAAATTAATTAGTGTTAATCTTCCACCTAAAGATAATAGTTGGCATTTCCAACTTTGTAACCTATTCTACTTTATCGATAAGAAATTGTCAATCAGTTACATTTAACTTTTTATCCTTTAAAGGGTTTCTAAGTATTGTAAAGGAAATTGTCCTATTTTATATTGAAAAGTTTGTGCATATTCCACTCATAAGGTGTGTATGGGAAAAAGTTCAGTCTTTTGTAAGTTCATTTTAATACCAAATAATGCCTCAAATCCCATCATACCCCACCATGCGGATGCTACATTAATATGATTAGCTTGTAAAAATAATATAGTGTCGTCGGCATAGTGGCAGTTAGTAATAGGTTTTCCTAATAAACAAAGAGGTCCTAAACATAGAAGTTTATTGGCTTGCCTATCCTTATGGAAAATTTTACATAGTGTATCCACTACTAATATAAAAAGGAAAGGTGATAAACGGTCACCTTGTCGAACACCTCATTTACAGTAAAAGTATTGAGTAAGATCCCCATTAAAGTTAAAACAAGTTTGAGAACTTGTTAGCCAATATGTAATCCATCTACACCATTTATTCCAAAAACCCCAACTTTGTAAAATTTTTAAGATATAGTCCCAACGTGTCTTATCGTACGCCTTCTCGAAATCAATTTTAATAACTACCCTAGCCCCTAGGAGTATTACTAATAGTACTACGATGAATCAATTCGTGACCTAAGATGACATTATCTAAAATATATCTATGTTTGATAAAAACGGATTGACTAATATCTATGATTCTACTCATGATATGATTTAACCTATTAGTCAAAAATTTTGAAGTAATTTTAAAACTACAATTAACTAGACTAATTGGTCTAAACTTACTAATAATATGAGCATCCTTCTCCTTAGGGATCAAGCAAATCACTGATTTGTTGAGTTGATGCTAAGTCAAGGGTATGATTGAACAAATGTGTGCATAAAAAGCGAAGATCATGCTTAATAACAGCCTAGAATAATTGCACCAAGTAAATCTATTGAAACCTCAATTATGCTAATTTTGCTAATAAGGACACTTTAGTCTCATTTTTCAAATTTTATTGGATACATACGACTCGTGATCATGATTTTCATATCCAGAATCCATGTGTTGTTAAGTGATTTTAGACAATTAGGTCATGTTTGGTTGTGGACTAAACTATGGAATAAGAGTTTTAGGCTTCACTTATTCCATCAAATGTGATTTAATTGAGTCAGACTAAGATGGAATAATAAGTTAATCTTTAGGCCGGACTAAATTGGTCTAAATTAAACCATCTCTCTAGATGGTTTAATATAATTGAGTATGTGACCTAACTTTTCATTATTTTTATTATTTTAAAAAAATATATAAAATAAGCAATTAATTTTGTTTTCATTTACATACAAGAAAACTTATAACTTTATTAATTATAGAATCAATATTTTTAAATGACATAACTTTTTAAATCAACAAAATATGCAGTCTAGAAAATAATTAAATAATTTTTTTTTAAATTGTACTACAAAATAATAAAATTTTTGTTCATCAACCTAGCATATTTTTGACAAATAAATTAGTACCCATATAACTTTAATTAAATAAGATTCATTAAATACAATGTGCTTCGTAATCTTAAGAAATTTATAATTGTCAATCTTGATGATTTAATAGCTTTAATGATTTCAGAATTAATCGATCGAAAATATTTAGAAATTTATAATTGTCAATCTTGATGATTTAATCGCTTTAATGATTTCAGAATTAATCGATCGAAAATATTTATTGTTGTGCACACAAGTTGCTTTAAAAGTTATATATACCGCGGTTATTTTATGCTTTCGACATTGTTCGAATAATCATTTATGCAAGTTCTATACATTATTTTGATCCTAACAGTCAATTTTGATGATTTAATATTATTGTAAGTTTTAATTATATTCCTAAAAGTTGATGTATTCTATTGAAATTGCTCTAATAACTATTTGTGGTTTATTCAGTTGAAGAGTCTCCAGAATTAATCGAAAACATTTATTATGCATGCAAATTGTTGCAAATTAAAGCTCTACTACAACTATTTTCACGTAAAAATTGTTATATACTTATGAAGTTGCTTTAATAATTATTTGTGCTAAGTTCTGTTTAGATCCCAACTACCAGTTTTGGTTATTAATAAATATAGCTTTTATTTAATCACTTTAAATGTATCCAGAATTAATATATTTTAAATTAATTAATGTAGCTTTTATTTGCGTAAGTTGATGTATTATTTAAAAAAAAAAGTAGTAATAATTTGTGCAAATATTAGATAATATCTAAAGTGCAACGGTTAATTAATTTTGATGGGTTAAGCACTACAATTGACTCAAAAATAATAAAAAAAACATATATTATATTTGCAAATTGCTGCAAAAACCATGCTATAGCCTTTTAATTTTGTGTAAAAAATGATATATGTTTTGCAATTTACTCTACTACTAATATGTATAAGTTTTAGATATTTGCTTTAAATTATCACTGTATATTTATTTGTGTGAAAATTAATGTATTCTTTCAAAATATCCCGTGTAATTATTTGTACAAGCACTTGAAATGACTCCATAAATAATAAAAAAAAATCATACATCAAAATTACAAATAAAACTTTGTTAGAATGCATTTGTAGTGCATTTGCGTGTTTTTGTTCATAGTTTTTTTTTTTTTTCAATGTAAGCCACGATAAAATTCTAAAATCAGCAAAATTAACATGTCTCTAATTTATGTCTGTACACGTGCATAATTTTATTTGGGCTAAATCAAGTAATTTTATCAAAAGTTATGTACAAATTTCAGCTATAATGCATTGGTGTGTGCATATTCATAATACAAGTCTGTGTTTTTTTTATGAAGACATTAAAGATGAAACCTCTTTTTATTTTTCTTCTGTACAAAAAAAAAAAAAAAAAAAAAAAACAAAACAGAAAGTGAATGTGTGAGAAAGAGAAACTATATACTATTCTTTAAAGGTTGGTTCGCACTCTTATGGCTCTGTTATACCCAGCCTTCGGATCTCATCATTAAGAAAAAACGAACGACTCAGATTTTAAAATTAGCAAATGTGACTTTATAGACTCTTCTGCAGTGAGTAAAAAACAACTCAACAAACAAGTTCAAAAGCATCTTGGACTTTTCCAATATGAAGGTAACGGTTAAGAACGAGATTTAAAAAAAAAAAAACCATAAATAAACAAAAATACTTTATCAAACCAACTTAATTGTTTTAGTTTTTACAAAAATTAGAACTGAAATGTCATTTCAGTATGAATTTTTTTTTTTTCGTATCAAATTATCATTTCAATCCAAAGTATTTTTACAAGTTTTAGAACATTATTTTTTTCTTTTCTAAATTTGTGAAAATAACTTGGACGGAAATAATAATTTGATTCAAAATAAACTTCTAAATAAAATAGAATGACATATATGTTCTTATAATTTTTTGTAAAAATTAAAGCAATCAAGATTTAGTAAATTCTTTTTTCTTATTTACGGTTTCTAAAAAAATTCTAGAAAAAATCGCTGGAAGCTGTTGAACAGGTATGTGGTGGGTCCGCTGCCACAGTACGCGGACAAATCCTATAAAATCTTTTATTTGAAAATCCTATAAAATCAGCTATACGAGTAAGGACTAGAGTATTTATTGGGTCCGGTTTAATTGATTTTGAATCGAACCGAATTAGTTTAGATCAAATAGTTTGGTTTTTCGGTTTAACGATTCGGTTCGGTTTGTTTTTTAAAATCGAATTACAACTTCGGTTCGATTCGGTTTGAAATTTTTAAAACTGAAATAACTGAACTGATTGAATTTTTATATATCATGAATTTGATCCGAACCATTCCGGTTTATTCCTTAATTAATTGCTTTAAATACTTTGGTTTATTTCTTAATATCCCAATTTATTTCTTAATACCCCGGTTTATTTTCTTATATACTTTGATTTATTATAAATCAATTGCTTTAAATATATATATTTTAGTTTGAAATGAACAAACCTAAACAAAACTTTGGTTCGATTCGGTTCTATTTTTAAAACTGAATTATAAGTTTATAACTTTGGTTTGCTTAGTTCAGTTTGATTTCAACCGAATCGAACCGAACCGATAAACACCCCAGGACTCGTCCTGTCATCCATTATTATGGACCCCACATGCTGATATAAATATGGAAAAATCTCTAGTTCAAAATGTGCCTTTCTTGAATAGAAATTATATATCATAAAAGGAGAATGGGGTGTTACTGTAGCTATGAACAGTGACACCCCCATTCCCTGCCTTCTGATTCTCATCCTGTGTTTTACATTTACTTCGCTGATGTCGCGTGATGTCACTAGCAAAAGTTTCCCATTTTTTGCCGCAGCTCAAGCTCCATCACGCCGTCCAATTCCGACCTTTTCTCTCTCCCTCACCTCTTTGCCGCGTGGCTCCTAGCTCGACGCCGCGTGCCTCCTCCTATTTGGGTACCGCCTGCCTTCTTCTTCTCCACCATGCCTGTTCTTTTCATTTCTGCCATCCAGGTCTCTTCTCTCAACCACCCTCAGTTAGTCCCTTTTCTCGATTCAGTTCTCTCTCGCCAGCCTTGTCTATCGGTGATCTCTTACCTGGTTACTCCGCCCATCGTCGCTCTCTCTGCCTCGTCGATCTTCTTCTCCCTCAATCAGTAAGTCCCTCTTCAATACACTGCTGCACACTACCACTGGTTTAGGCAATTGCATACATTGTTCCTATTGATTCCAACTTATACCTGAACGCTGCTCTCGCTCAATCAGTAACTCGAGTTACTATTACCACCAGTAGGAAATACTTTCATAGTGGCATTAGTTCAATTGAGAAGAATTAATGGGTATTTTTGTATGATTTCAATAATGAACAACATCAATGCCAGTTCTAAATCAAATGGTAACCAAATGCCAGGGATTTGGAAAGAATAATTTCTGAATAAACATTAGATCAGGAGGAAATGTATATTTTACCTCTTCGTAACGGGCAATTGTGTTAAGCATATCTATTGTTCCAGCGTCAATTTTGATCCCATACTTCTTTACAGTAACCGGCTCTGAGATCTCTGCCAGTGGAATTACATAAAGCCTAAATAGTGCAAGTTTGGCATGTTCATGAAATACTTATATAGGTGTTTTCATGTTGTCAATATAAGTGATCTAAAGAGATATATGGTAGTGGGACTTATTGGATATTAACCATTCTTGAATAAATTAGCCTTGTATTGTCAGTAATAATAGGCTGTAGTGATAGTCAACTGAGACAAGGGGAAGTAAATTAGTGAGAAAATTTCTCCTCATGTCGTCTCTTTAGAGTAACTGGCTCTGAGATCTATGCCAGGGGAATATATGCTGTAAAATATGCAGAAAGCCTAAATAGTGTAAGTTTTGCATGTTCATGAAATACTTGTATAGGTGTTTTCATGTTGTCAATATAAGTGATCTAAAGAGATATGGTAGCGGGTCATAATTGTAACAGATATACTTATTGGATATTAACAATTCTTCAATAAATTAGCCTTGTATTGTCAGTAATAATAAGCTGTAGTAATAGTCAACTGAGACAAGGGGAAGTAAATTAATGAGAAAATTTCCCCTTATGTCGCCTTGCACCGTTGACTCTTCGTTGAGGTAGATACTTTCAATTTATTTGGTCAGTTCTAAATAGCAAGGGTCAATACTCAATGTTTAGTTCGCTTGCTTAAATATATTTACATTCTTTTGATAACATGCATTGAAAGAAGTATGTCTCTCCTGCTATAATCTCATTCCAAATCTAATCAAAATGCCCTATTTTTTTTTTACTATCAATTTCACCAGGATCAAGAAAAAGTAATCAAAAGTCACTGTGTCCTTTATTTTCATCGATAGTTTCATCCTAAACGGTTAGTTCACTCCCCAAAAATATATTTACAATTTTTGGTGGTGTACATGAGCACCTCAACTTTTTTCCATCAATTTTAAGCATGGACAACACATTGTCTCAATTGGACAACATTGTTTTTGTTTTTACATTTTTTCCTTGTCATAGTTTTATATATTCAAATCACAACTCTTTTATGCAAAATGTCTATGTAAATTAAGATGGAGTTACAGTATATAAATATTTTTTTTCAATAAATCTGTAACCTTCCAAAAAGAGTTAAACCGTAAAGCAATGAATTTTTTTAAATCCATCTTATTAAAAATATTAAAGTGAATCATAAATTCTATTTACTTTTCCTGAGAAAAGGCACTGTAGTTTTTCAAAAGAATAATGGAAATTGTTGAAAAAAAAAATATAATCCATAACATACTCAATAAATTACAAGTAGACCTAAAATAAAGTCCATTCATTGCCAAAGCAACGCGAGGACAATTATATATCTCGTAAGCATCTTGAGAAATTAAATCATGTTATTTATTGTATCTCAAGAGTGCTCAAGGGATATGTGTTGAACAAACCATTCACCATATGAAATAACAACTTGACATTGATTTGTTATTACGATAGGAAAGGGCACCTGATTACGTTCAAGTGACAACATGTGATCTCTATTATCTTGCTAATCTGCTGTTTAAATTTTATAAAAAATTTATTAAATATTGTATTTATTTCAGCATTTCACATCCTCCTTCCTCTTTTCATAGAAGAAAGTGAGAAGCTGATAAAGCTAACAGAATCACGGGTTGTGGAAGCCTCTTATCATAATTTAGAATGCACCATTTCCCCCAGTTGAGGAATCACTCAAGATGCACAATATGGCAATAACTGAATCAAAGAAATGGATAGAGAAGAAAGAAAGAAAATGCCCCTTCAAGCTCTAAGACCACTGATTTGGGTCCTCATAAATCTACTATTGACATGCCTCACTCTGTAAGCATCTCTCTCTCTCTCTGTCCACGTACCTCATCTAATTATTTGCCTCACATTTTCTTTTTTTATCCAAGTTTTTGCTATTTTATAGGAAATAGAAAGTGAAATTGGGTCACGAGTCGATCTGTGAAATCATTCATGCTATCCAAGCCCACCCTGGTTGCCTCATTTCTTGACGAGTGACGACTGTGTCTAGCACCCTTTTCAGCACTCCGCCAAGTGGCCCAGCAAATTTAATGATGGCTTCATCCAGGAAATTTTTCAACACTCTGTCCTCTTGAAGGGTATTTATATACATACATCCTATCCTTATCTTAGATGTTGCTTTAAATAAAACATTAACATTGTTATAAACGTGAAAAATTATAATAGGTTAGTCAATAAATTGGGTAAATTTTGTGAGTATTTTAAAATTTAGAATAGTAAATATGATGTTACGAATTTGGAGGGGAATATGTAATTTTGAGGTTTTTGAGGGGTATACATGAAGTTTTCCCGAGATAAAACATTACATTTTTGTAAATGTCACTAGCATTTCTTTCTCTTCAACTTGCATAGAAATTCAAATTTCAGATATGACTGGTATTTCTCTTTTCAAGTTTCTGAACAGCGATTATTTTCGACTGGGTTGTGGAACCCAAAAGAGGAATCTTCCAGAAGAGTTCACTCAATGCTGTCGGCCTGTCTGGGAGTGCGTTTGACAGCATCTCTATCTTCACAAGCCCTGATTCTACTTCTAGATTATTTGACAGAACTAAATCCCATTAAGAGTTTGAATTTTATCCTACTAGAAGGCAAGACGCCATCACAATCACATGATGATACTTCCGAGGCTGGCACTGGTACCATAAGTAAATATATAAATAGTTAAATACTACACATATCCAAAAATTAACATAATCAAGTGTGTATCTGTACCCTCTTATGAATCCAGTATAAATAGTAATACATGTATGTGCTTGAAACTGAATATAAGTAATTTTTTTTGTATAAATAGTAATACATATCCAAGAGTAGACTCTTGGAGCCTACTCTTTGAAATAATGTAAGTTCAAGAGTTGTATTTCATGTATCAGTAGCTTCTTCGTTATTTTTCTTTAGTAATTTGTACCTGTTACTATACTTTTAAGTTCTTTTGGAATCTCAACAAGTAGCTAAGAAAGAACCAAGGATTACTGAGGAAAATGCTCGTATGTGTATTTAAATTTTTCGAATATTCCCTGCAACAAGCTAATGCATATATTAATAACAGTTTCTTTTTTTTTTTAAAGGTTTCAATTCAATTGCAGGTCAATTTTAGTTGGGTCATTTTGGTAAAAATCCAGTTCATCTTTGGTTAAAGGCTTGGGCCTATTTCTTTTGAGTTGTTTCTTCATTTGCAATGTTGAAAATGGATTTAGTTACATGGTATGATCTCTAAGCTATGGAATTCCTCCCATAGATTGCAACAACAATATTGGGAAACTTTGGCCATTTCGTATATATTTTATTTGTTCATTTTTTACTTGAAAATCAAGAAATTGTGATTGAGCTTTTCTGGTAGAGTGCCTTGACATGTACATTTGTAGCATGGTATACTTCATAACATGTTTTAACCAGTATCAGGCGGTACGTTCTCTTTGGTTTCCTATTTTTAAAACTGTTTACATTTGCCATCTAGATTGATGTGGTAAACATTGGAGAGTGATGGTTGTCGTTTTGCAAAAAAAATTGGGAAGGAATAGATCCTCAAACTGGTAGTCTTTCCCAGCCTAATTAGATTAAAATTTTAGGTTAATGGAGCTAAGCATTTAGATACATTTTGAAAATTCTCTTCTTCGTGCTATTAGGAATTTTCTCATGTTATGTAATGCAAAACATATGTTGTAGGGTTCAAATACTTGCAATATGTTATTGGACCTAATAACCTTTCTTATAAAGTTCTTACATTTCAAAATTGTTAATTCGTTAGTTTTCCAATATATTACTTGTACGATATTAATAATAATGGTACAAGTAACGACACTAAGCTCCAACCCTAATTTACAAACTATCTAATATCAAAATTATGCACCATCAATTTAATATAAACGCACAACAACTTCAAAATGGTTGCGGCGTAGCCGCAACATGAAACATCTAGTGTCCATTAAACATTGAAAATAAAATAAATTTAAGTTTTGAAACTTCCAGATAAGAAAATTGAGTGAGGCTATGGTAATGGTATCATGCATATTGCATATTGGCTCACACTATGGCTTAAATTCTCACTTTTAAAGTTTTAACAGTTAATTCGAACTATTGATTTTTTACCTATCTAAAAAATAGTTTAAAAAGTTCTAAAAAATATAAAATTTAATTTTCAAATACATATTCATATATAAATCATATCAAACGATTCAGATCGATCGTTAGAATTTTGAAAACAAAAATATTAATAAGTAATATGAACCAATCCGCGAGTACGATAGCCTCACTAATTAAAATTACGTGCTACTTGCATTTTGGAATTATATGCTTGAAATTCGACCAAACAAAATCTGGTAGCGGATAATGCACTACTGGAATGGAAGGCCTAAACTGAATGCGACAAAAATTACAGAAAATTACAGAAGGGTTAAAATTAATTCTAAAAAATATTTCTAAAACAACTATAAATGACCAATATCTGCAAAAGACGCTTGTTCATATACTTTATTTACTACATATACAAAGAAAGATGGAAAAAGAAAAGAAAAAGAAAATTACATTATGTACATATGAGTTACCAAAACAACAGAAAAATTATATTATATACATATGAGTTATGAAGCATAAAATAAAGAAACCCAAATTCCTATAGAGACAATACCTACAGTTGCAAAAGCTTGACCAAGTTCAAGCAACAAGTTTGGCCCCTGCAAAGGTAACTCATCCCACTTTGTTCTCCTGCCAACATGCCAAAATCCTTGTCAAATTAATGGTGGAAGTCTACTACAACAGATAACAACTTAGCAAGAAAATGTGAACGAAACAAAATTGCTAAATTCGTCTAATTTATGAATAACATACCCCAAATCTGCAATTACCACACTGATGTTGTCTTGTGACCCTTGGTTCTGCATTTAGCCAAAAATTCATATAACTTCATTTTAATGCCTGACAAGTTACTTGACTCGGTAGTAACCTACTTGCTGCTGTCTTGGGTACATGCAAAAGCTGGTATATTAAGGTAATGATATGAAAAAAAAAAGTTTTAGCCTGTTTCATGTTTTAACTTAAATCAGAACTTGATAAGTTAAACATAGATTCAGCCCTTTTCAACAGCAAAACCATTAGAAACCGGTAGAAAAGTGCAATATCTGGATGAAATCAAACCATAGTTTGAAATAATAACCATAGTTTGAAATTGAAGGTACCACATATCTAGACACGAAAAAGAAAAGACAGGGAAAAGGGAGCAAGGGTAATACCAAAGCCATCTGAGCAAGCGCCTCACATGCAAGCTGAGGTAAGATGAACCAAAGTGAGCATTTGAAATCAGTATGAACAGGAATATTAAAAGAAAGAAGAAGAATATATGAAAAAATAAAATGTACCTGCACGTCACCATGCTTCCGGAGCTGATTCCTAACTAAAGCTACAGCATCCGAGCTGTATGAACAATTTAGTTAATTAACCAATTTATCTATTTTGATAAATGGAGAGGGCTTAAAGTTCCATATTAATAATTGTGCCTTTGGAGATTTCAAGCAAAGGTACTTTTGATTATGTAATCTCAATTTTTACATTGGAAACCGCACACAGGTCACCAGCTCATGAACCCTAAATATAAATTATCTTGTGAATGAGAGAAGCATTTATTGATTAAAGCTTCATAAGATGATTGATGTAAAAGGATCAAAGAAACAATTGATATAATTCGATTAGTCGATTGGTTTCTCAACATATTCTTGTTATTATCACTTCAGATTTATCAGATGAAAAAAAAAAAAGGAAATATATAAGGATAGTGAAACAAACGTTTTCATATAATCCCAAAGACCATCAGATGCTAGCAAAATGAACTCCGCATTAGGTCCCAACTCTGTGACGTATATATCTGGTGAAGCTGTAAGCAGATCTCCTTTGAATTGTATTCTGAAAACGAGAAAGTTATCAACAATCAAAATCCAAACATGTCTACTAACTGTAACTACAGTTAAGACCGAAGAAACTTATTGGTGTCAGATATGCCTAGTTGCCTACCTAGAAGCAAATTTTTCTGGCCACCTTCCATCTTCAACTCCTCTTGCAAGCATTCTTCATAATGGGACCGAAGTGCAATATTAGTACTAGAAGGTATAGACTTCCAATAAATTTCGAAAAATAAATTCAATAAAAAAGTAGCTCTAATTTTGAAAAACATAATTGATGCTGAGAGAAACAGAAAAAAAAAAAAAGTACAAGGGACAAACTCATTCTTCTTTGTCTTGAATTGTATGTCTCCAAAAGCACGCGAAACTGAGATTTCTCCACATATACGCCCATCGCTAATCTATGAATTTATCAAATTGGTGAAAGAAAACATTAACAAGTAGAAAGTCACAAAAAAGAAACTCCTTTTGGTATACTGCTGAATTATACTCCTTGGCAATATTATTGACCAAAATTACAAGTCCCACTAAATAGAAAGGAAAACACAGACCCATCCACCTGCAGCCCTGATTCGCTTGATTTCTTGAAGTGAAACTCTGTTATTTCCATACGGCCTATGGGGATTGGTCACAACTTCAGTTCTTCCGCCTCGAGACATCACCTACAATTTGAAGGCCTGATGAGTTTCCACCAACAAGGTGAATAATATAATGCAAAGAAAAATTACTCATAAACTAGTAGGAAATGGAAAAGATCTGAAATGTGAACTCACAGCAGCTGAATCTCCCAAATGGGAAACAATTAGTAGATCATTCCTGATGAACATTACTGTGGCAGTTGCACCTGATGCATCTTCTGTTTCAAATTGTTGAAGCCTTCAAAACATAGATAAACAAGATCATTGATAAGGCTAGGTATAACGTCTTGATAAAGTGTTTTTTTGGAAATTTTAAAATAATGCTTGGGTTGAGCAAGCACTAACCAACTCAATAATCTTGAATCAGCATTCACAAAAGCTAGCTGGATGGCATCCTTTATGGCATCAAAGTTCTTACTATTTAGCACTGATCCACCTTGCAATGCTAATGAACACTCTTTGTATAGTTCATCTCTGCATTATCAGTCATCCCATCAATACAATAATCATTCATTAGAATTATAATATTTCATAGAAATGGTATATTTCTCAACACAATTGGATCAAGGATAACAGCAGAGTAATGAATCATGGCCTCAGATTAAACACTTGTCAGCAAATCATGAACAGATAACTTCTTTTACAAATATCAAGACCGTTGTGTTTCAATTAACAAGGAAAGCAAAACAACAGAGTTGCATACTACTAATTCATATTTCTACTTAGTGTAAATGAAACAACTTTGATCTTAGCAACCATGAACTAATTGCTAAATGTGGCAGCCAAGTGAAATCTCCCTCAAAACCATTAAACTGAGATCTTTTGGAGAGCAGAGAGTTTTGGAGTAGAACTAGGGTGTTCTTAAGTTCACCAAGCTCCTTTGTGAACTCAACTCTAAAAACTATTGGATTGGCTTCAAACGACGAATCCAAACATTTGAAATCCATCTAACTTACGAGTGATATGTCTACATGCAAAAATTTTAAACTTTCGAATTAATTTACTATAAAATCAAGCGGTCAAAATTAGAATATTTATAAATTAATTTTAGTTCATTCATTTTTGAACGTTTTTTGACCATTTTTAAAATTTTAGAGTATTTCAAAATTAATTCCAAATTTTAGTTCACTCATAAGGTAGATGAGATTCAACAGTTCGGATTCGTCATTTGAAGACAATCCGATGGTTTTTAGAGTTGAGTGCACAAAGGAGCTTGGTGAACTTAAGAACACCCTAGTTCTACTCGAGAGTTTTGAATTTATTATCCGATTATATCAAGCTAGTCCAAGGGACTCGATGAAGTTAAATGGAATGAAAAGTCAAGGACAGATCAAGTTATAAATCAATACAACAGAGTTTTAGATAATATTAACAATTAATTCGCATAGCAAAATCATTACACAAGGGACCTCAAACCTCAGAAATTTATCTCAGTTACAAACTAGGGAGCGAAGTATCATACCAACGCATAAAGAAGCACCGATTTATCTACGAAATAACCTTTAAAATTAAACAAGAACAGAAAAGTGACCTGAGGAATCGAACGGTAGAGAAACCGGCGTGGCCATCAAATACAGCGGCGAAGGAGAAGCCAGCAAGGCCGTCGGATCGGATGATGACGTCATCCTCCATCTCTGAGCGTGGGCCCTGCTGCTTGGTTGACCCCCATCGTATCCGCGCCACTTCAGAAACAGCCGCGTCGGAAGCTGCTATGGTGGCGGCGCACCGTACACTGACCTTAGAAAAGGGAATACAGCCTCCGCCGGATCCGAGCGGGAGCAGCCGCGGCGCGCTCAGCAGCGCCATTCCTTCAGTAATAGAGTGAGCGACTTGATAAGGGTGATGTGTGTCTGACAGAGAGCGAGAACAGGGGACCTCAGAGGTCATCACACCTCTAGTGTTTTCTCTCTCCTGATCTCGATGCGGTTCAATTGATCAGACGGCCCGGAGAACTTGAAAAATTGCACGTGCTTGCCTCGCTTTGACTTTTCGGAGCTCTCAATTAGGGGCGTCAACGGTTACGATACTGAGGCAGAGCAGAAGCATTTTCATATCCAATGATCTTATTTATGTCCTAATGGATAAGAATTAACTTTATTTTATTTATCCTTTGTTAAAATTATCATGTAAGGAAACGGTAACAGTAAATAATGAATAGTATATAATAATTAGTTTTATTATATTTTATAAGAGAAGGGATCAAATGACACCATTTTTTGGTGACATGAAATAACACCGTCCATTTTCAAAGTCCAAACAGTCGATCCAAACCGTTCAACTTGATGGATATGTTAAAATGTACTTACAGATCAAATTTTACATTTTTCTGAATTTTTTTTGGGTTTATTTAGAGAGGTTCAAAAATTCAACGGTCTGAATATAGCGATTTTGTTAAATACTTAATAAATAGTAAAAAAATTCAGAAAAATGTAAAATTTGATTTCCAAGTTACTCTTAATATATTCATCATATTGAACGGTTTGGATCGACTATTTGGATTTTGAAATTTTGAAAATGGACATTGTCACACAATGTCACCAAAAAAGTGGTGTAATCCGATCCCTTAGAATATTAAAATTTATTTATTTTGCACATATACAATGACACTACTAATATAAAATAAAAATAAATGTGCAATCAATTTCAATTAAATTGTATCTGTTATAAAACAAGAGAATTCAAAAACAAGAATATATCTTCCAACAAATTCAATTATTTAATCAAAGAACAAGACATACAAATAAAAATAAATAACAAAAACAAGACATATATATGCTTTATCAAATACGATATGGATCGGATAAACAGTTAAAAGGATATCATTAATGTTGAATTGTACCATAATCTACTTCTCTGTTTGACTAGATTTGTGAAATATATATCTATTGAATTTAACAATTTCATTGAGTTGAGATATGTGCAGGTTCTTAATATTAAAAATTACAACAAGATTGTTGAGGTTTTTTTCTTTGTTCTTGAGATAATTGAATGCACCATTGTTCCAATGAAAGCTAAGACTTGAAAATCTATATCTACTCGTCACAAGTTTTCCAAAAAGTGGTCATATGTCAAAATCGGACACTTGAGCGCCAAAATACGCCAGTTTGAAGATTGTTGAAGTTTCACAATGCTTAATAACCATTATAACGGGTCATAGGCGTTGTGAGGGCTGCCACAACGGTTGGCCTTTGGAGTTTTGGCAGAATTGTGGACCTTGGAAATGAATTTTTCCGTTATACAATGGTTACAACCGCTATAACTGATTAAATCTAATAGCTTACACATTGTTCATATTTTGACCTCCGTTTGGTCATACAAATTCCGATTTGAGTGAATCAAAGCTTGAAATTTTCAAGAGACCAAGATATATAGAGAAGCAAATATAAAGTTTTTTGTGTGTGCTCCACCATGGTTGCTTGACCTTGAAACTTCAATACTAATTTAAGAATCGAAAATCTTCTCCACTACACTCAATCTATTGCAACAATTCGAGTGATTTGTGAGATATCTTTATTTACTACAAACACTAGAGCCTTTGTTGCCCGTTCTTCTTCTTTGAGCCTTTGTTTCTCGCCTTGTTCTACTTTGAGCCTTTAGTGCTCGTGAGTCATTTTCGTACTTGAGCCGTGTGATTGATAAGTCGAAATTGTATCTATTGAAACCAAGTTATGTAAATTAAGCCAAGTTTTGTTGAAATTAGGTTTGATTATGTTAGAAATGTCTAAAAGTTCAAGTTACTGCCCTAGTTGTGTTTATTTGGCAGGTAATCAAATGCTTGGAGCTTAACGGAGCAAAATGGGTGATCTATAGCAAGTCAACACGAAATTGGGAGCAACTTCCACATTTATTGTGGACCGAAATGAAGTTATTGCGGGCTGCAACATTATCAGACAGAGCCAGCTTCCAGACAGCATTTCCCGAACTTTTATTGCGGCCCGCAAGGACTTTTATTGCAGCCTGCAATGACCTCTCCAAATTTTTCTGCGCAGTCTGTTAACTGCCTTCCTTCATTGCGGCCCGCAATGAATGTATTGCAGCCCGTAATGAATGTATTGCAGCCCGCAATTAGGTCGGTTCAGGGCTCGAATTTGCTATTTTTGGTTAGTTATTTCTAGGTTTTATAGAGGGGTATAAAAGGGGACCTATATAACATATTAGGTACGGTTTTTTAGAGAGAATTTCTAGTTTTGAACAAGGAAAAGCAAGGAGAGAAAAGAAGGGAGAAGAGATCATTGATCAACCGGTTTTATTATTTTCTTTCCTTTGGAACTCTTTTCTTCTTTTGATTTCATTTGTGTTTTAGCCATGACTGGCTAAAGGCTTTTCTAGGATTGATTAGGGTTGTACTTGAAACTTTTGTTATGATTTAGTTGGTTTTGTTTTATATGCTCTTGTTCTTTGTTATGATCTATTATTTATTTTAATTGATTGTGAGGACTTAATCGAAATCGCATGAAACCCTAAGATTTTGTATTTGCAATTGAGAAATTAAATATTAGGTCTAGACCATAAGGAATAGGGTATTTGATAGGCTAAGTATCGAGAGGTGACGCTTGTCTTATACGGGATTTACCTAATAGTTTAGACAAATTGTGTCAAGTACCGAGAGGTGAAAGACGGTTTTCTAGATTAATTGGGACAGTAAGAACTTAATGACTTTAGATTAGGGTAGCCAAGTACCGAGAGGTGACGTTTATTCTAATTTAAAGATGGTATTAATATAGAGATATCCCCTTGTAGCTACAACATCCAATTGTGCCTTCATAATTACAAGAACAAATTTAACAAACCAATTAGTCGTAACACTAGTGGATAGGAACCCTAAAAAACCCTAATTTCTCATTCTTGTTAAAAATCTAATTTTGCTTTAAAGACTTTAGTTTAATTCATTTTAATCGAAACCAAACCACTTGAACAAACACAAAACATTTTTACTTTCTTTTACTAAATTAAATTGTTAGGTTAGAGTTAATATTCCAACTTGTCCCTGTGAAGACGATTCGTAAGTGCTACTTGACAAGGTTGTACACTTGCAACCAAATTGAATATCAACTAGGATTTATTACTTGTATTGTAATAATCACATCAGTGATTTTTCATAAGCTTTGTAAAGGCTCATTGGTTCTACCTTGTACTTCCTTTCTTACTGGATAAAGAAAAACGCGTCATCTCGAAGGCCGCGGGTTCCTAAGATGTAGGCATTAGTAGTGCCAAACTCCGTAAACAACTCTCGTGTTAAGTGTCTCTAAACTCTACTATTTACTTTTCATACACTAGTTTATTTTATGGTTATTCTTGTTTTCATTAATAATAACACTCACACACGTTAGTTAAAAGTATCTTATATTTAAGTTTTAAAAAGGCCCATATTTCCCTCCCTCTAGGTGCGACGAACAATTGACACCCCTATTCGCAATGTTGATGTGTCATCTTAAGTTTATGTGTGTAATTTTTTTCATATATATTCCTAAAAAAATATGAAATTTCTTCTAAAATTCATAATATCATATTTATCTTTCAAATTTTCAAATACTTATAATTTTACCTAACTTTTTATTATTATTAAAATTCATTTTAAATTTATAAATATTCATTTTATTTTTTATTAAAAAAAATAAGAAAATATGTATTGTATGTCAAAAATCTAATTGACGAGTTTGCGAAGGCAAACGGTTCATATATATGCTTCCAACACATACACAATGATGTTAAGATATGCACTTGTATGTGTATAATAGTAAGCATGAAAATGAATTATTTGTTCTCACATAAAAATTAATTTAAACTAAATATTTATTACACATGCTACATACTTTTTTCTAATAAAGAGTAAAAATGAGAATTTCATAAATTTAAAATGAGTTTTAATAGAAAAAAATAACAAATTGAGTAAATTGATTGACTTTTTAAAATTTAAAGAGTAAATATGATATTATGAATTTTAGAAGGGAGAAGACTTTAATTTAAAATTATTGAGGATAAACATTTCCCCTTGAGTTTCTAAGAAATGCCAATTCGTTACTTTTGAAATTAACGCGAACGATTGTCCATGAGGCGATTTAGATTGGTATCGGGCTACGAATATAAAGTCAGATCGAACAAAAATTAAACGGATGATCTAACAGAAACAGAGAAACCGAGCGAGCTGGTTCGATCAAAGTGCCCAAACTGAATAACGGTACCGAGTGAGGTTCGGTCTGCTCTCATCGCTACATATTTGTATTTTTAGTTGCATAATATCTTGACAAATACATAAATATAAAAGAGGATGGTTCTAATATCTTTATTTTTTGTCTCAATTGTGTTTCTATTTTTAAAAATTTTGATAACTCAAAATAAAACCGTTGAATATAATCTATGTTATTTTCTATATGTACTCATATTAAATTTCAATATTGTTTTTATGTTAGTTAATCAGTTGAAAAAATAACGTCTCTAAATTATCCACATTAGTACATTTTTTACAAGTTCTTGATGACAATCAAAATAAAATTAGAATATCATAATTTTGATGACAATCAAAATAAAGTTAGAATGTCATAATTTTGAAGCAATTGTTAACTGACCTTCATAAAAAAAAAATTACACATGCATTTGAACACTCCTCATATAAAAATTGCATTTTTAAATCGATGTTATTATTCAATATTTCAATTAGAAAGTTACAACAACTAGGCACTTTATAAACGGGTTAAGACACGCTACCAAGAACCTCTTACATTCTCTTTTCTTTCCCTCTGCTGTAAAAAGGAAGACATGAGTTTTATTAGGTACAAAACTGTGTTTTTAATTTCTTATTTTCGACATACCAACTGTAACCGTTAAATTGTCTTTATTTTGCACAATGACATACAGTCATAAATAAATAAAAAATTAAAAAAAAAAAAACCTGGTCGATCGGCAATCGAGCTAGGGACTTGCTGGCATACCCGAACTTTGAGAAAACAATGAGGATCTAGCTCTCATTTTTCATTAACCATAATTGGTAATAGTTTTTTGAGTTTCTGATTAGAAACCCGGTTTACAAAACCTAAGAAAGGAAAATAAAAACGAAATGAAAAAGAAAGTACAATGTCAGAAATTCCATCCTATTTCTAAATCTCCTGGCCTTCACTCTCACTCTACATTTGCTTCCTCCGCGCGTTGTCAGGTGTACTGATTCTTTACTGTGTATTTATCTCTTGAATTAGCTGATCTGTGTTTTTTATTTCTTCTTTAAAAATGCAATTACATCTTTCACGCCAGATTATAAAAAGAGAAATTAACAGGAGTTCCCTCGTATTTTCTGTTATGTTCACCTTAATCAATGTTTGCACTATGTCTTGCCCTGGTATCCGTACCAGTAACTCCTGTAACGTCCCGTTGTATACTTGCTGACTTGTCGGACATTCTGATTAGGGGTGAGTAAATCGCTTATAACTCGTGAGCCGCTCGTAACTCGCTCATTAACAGCTCGCCTGAACTCGCTCATTTATCCGCTCATTTAAACTCGCTCATTTACTTAATGAGCGAGCATGAGCATGACCTAACTCGCTCATTAAGAATTTGCTACATCTAATCCCTGCCACATTTAATCCTATGTAATTATGTGTAACATCAACCTTGCATCATTAAGATTGATAGATAGTGAACATAGTTTCATATTTAATCATGTGTAATATAGTGAGCACAATATAACATTTAATCTTGTGTAATATACTAATATTCATAGTTTCATATTCATTTCTTTTTGTAAATTGGCAGAACCAAAACATCCGCCTAAAGCCCAAAACAAGCAATAGTCATAACAACTCGCTTATTTAAATGAATTATGACAATTTGTTGAATTTTGTTATGATGACTTTTAACAAATTTTGTTATGCGTGAACACACTATATAATTTTGTTATAAGTCATAAGTCATAACTCATGAGCCGCTCATAACTCGCTCATTAAAAGCTCGCTCATTTACAACTCGCTCATTAAAAGCTCGCTCATTTAAACTCGCTCATTTACTTAACGAGCGAGCATGAGCATACCCTAACTTACTCATGCTCGCTCATTAATCACCCCTAATTCTGATAATAAATGCTTGACTGTTTCATCACTTCTTCTACACATATAGCACATTCCAACGGTATGAAAACCTCTTGCTCTTAGGTTGTCTGCAGTCAGAACTTTATTGTGCAGGAGCAGCCATCCAAAAAACCTCATTTTTGGTGGAACCCGGATCCGCCAGATTCTATTAATACCCACTGTAATTGCAGGTGAGTTCTCCATTGTTGAGTAGGCCCCTTTGACTGTGAATTTTCCATTTACATCCATTATCCACTGTGCATCATCTTATTCCTCTATTCGTTGTGTTTGCCTTCCTTGCAACAGTGTGTTCCTTTCATTCATTAACTGTCATACCTGAACTTTGTACCACGCAGATCGTGCTTAGCATTGGCTCCTCCATAGTCATAATCTAGAAAATGAAAATAATTCAAATTGGGTACAGAAAATATAGAACAAAATGAAATTAAGAGAGGAGATGGCGTGCAACAAAGCAATATTACCTTGCTTGTTTTGCCTCCATGGATTAAAATTCCTGCACGCCGTGTCGGGTACATACGCATTTCTTTGATCTCGACACGAGGTCTCAAGAAAAAGAGAGAGCTAAAATGACAGCAAGATCTAGTAGCACCAATCTTCTGCATATTTATTTTCTTTTTCAATTAGAATGGTTTTCTAAGAGAAGTAATTCTTGAATGCGGATTATATACCAGTACAAATGTAGAAGCCTTTTAAAATAATTCATATGAACTGTTCACAACAAGAATGAAACACTTTTCGCGAGGATAAAAAAATGATTTTTTGCAACGGACTACTCTCATTGCTCAGCTTTTTCTTTTTGCGACGATACCTTTCGCGATGAACAGCCGTCGTAAATGTCATTTTTCTCTCGCAAAAAGTGTCTACTTTGTTGTAGCGTAATTCGGACAAATTTGATTAAAAACAGGATTTATATTGTCTGATTTCCGTTAAGATTTGTGTGAATGAATTTAGAATTTAATAAATTTAGATAGTTTCATAAATCTAAACAGTTCATATGAATTGATTGAATCAGACTTCGTTCAAAGATCTTTGAACAAATACCACACCCTTTTGTTTTTACATTTTTATTCTTACTTCCTATATATATATATGAGGAGGGATCAAGTTACAACATTTTTTGAGTTACAACAAGTTACAACAAGCTATTTTTAATTTTGAAAGTCCAAATCGTCGATCCAAACCGTTAGATATGATCTCTACAATAAAATGTGCTTGGAGACCAAATTTTACATTTTTTAGAAATTTTTTACTATTTATTAAGATGGGTACAAAAACTAGTCAAATTCAGACCATTGAATTTTGTACCCATCTTAATAAATAGTAAAAAAATTTCAAAAAATATAAAATTTGGTCTCCAAGCACATTTTATTGTAGAGATCACATCTAATGGTTTGGATCGACGATTTGGACTTTCAAAATTAAAAAAAAGCTTGTTGTAACTTGTTGTAACTCAAAAAATGTTGTAACTTGATCCCTCCTCTATATATATATATTTATACGAGTGAGTCTATGGTACTATACATAGCACAAATTTATCCGTAATACCGATCAATATTTTTGTTTTCAAAATTCTAACCGTCGATTAAAACTATTCAACATGATTTCCATAAGAATATGTACTTGACGAACAAGTTTTATATTTTTTAGAATTATATTACTATTTTTTAAGATAAGTAAAAAAATCATTGTTTTTTTATGATACATAATTTTCAGGTTAAGTGATTTTCTATCTATCTTAAATAATAGTAAAAAAAATTTTAAAATATAAAATTCGGTCTGCAAATACATATTCATATGAAAATCATGTTAAACGGTTTGGATCGACTGTTAGAATTTGGAAAACGAAAATATTAATTCATATTACGAACAAATCCATGCTATGCATAGTAATAGACTCACTCTATTTATACTATCCAGTATCCATTTGTCCTGACTCTCGTGAACATTCATTGATATCTTAAAAAATGTTATTTAAAGAAAAATTATTTTACATATGTTCTTTATTTTTTAAATAGCATGTGTGTCAAGTTTTGATCAATTTAAAAGTCTTTTAACCTTTCATCAATAAATTGAAAATTATTAATGACAAGTTTTTAATGGCTATGATGATTGACCAATTAAATTTAAAATTGATTCAAATTTGATATACGTTCCATCCAAATAATTGAAAACAGATGCACAAATTACCTTTTTTAATTTAATATTTTTTTCCAGGATGTGAAATGGATATTTCGAAACTTAGTTATAAGTCAGAATTATCATTTTGTTTATTTCAAGCTTGTAAAAAAATTTAGTTACAACTGGAGGCTAGATCTCACATTTCTTTTTCAAAAAAAAAAAAAAAATAGTTACAGAATTTACTCACGGACTCGAATAACAAACACAGACATGGTGTCAGCAATTGACCCAAATTATGAACCATGTATGTCAATATAAATGCAATTATTCTTAGGCAACACTGAACCAATACAAAACACCAGATACCTAAAGTGTACACCCCTACACAGATGCAATTATTCTTAGGCAACACGAACCAATACAAAACAACAGATATCTAAACTTCACCATAGTAATTTTACTCTTAACTACAGCAAATGAGGTTTATCACACCAAACAAAGGTAAAATTACCGCTAAACACCCCCCCTGTAGATGTTTGAAACTTAAAAAAAAAAATCGCATGCTTCTTAGTAATCAAGCTAACAAACACCATTGCTTTTTATGCGATTAACTACTTTCTTCCAGGAAGTTATCATCCCCTCTTTGATCTCCCGCTCACTCTTGTGAGTTACTGCACCTCCAGTTTGAATGTCAACCTGGGTAGCGATAACCTTAGTCACATGTTCAAAGTGTTCCTCTAATTCTCCTATCACCTTTTGAATGTCTGAAAGAAGCCGTTCTGCGATACTGCGGCTGAAGTCCTCCCTGAAAAGAGTATTTTGATATAAGCTCTTTGGTTCTCTTAATTTAAAAATTAAAAATAATAGCTTTGTTTACAAAATTACAAGAAGATAGTAATGGAAACTTAGTGTTCCTTATTGCTTTTCCTGTTTATTGCTTGCTTAAAAACTGAAGTACTCAAGTGATGTTTTCTCTATTTATTTTAAATAATCACAAGCATTAAGTATTTAAAATTTGGAGTGGCCTTCATTATACTCGTAGTTGAACCTTTCTTAAGTGATGTTTTCTCCGTTTAACATATCTTATTAATGTTTCTTGGAGAGTTAACCATTTATGTAAGGACAATTTTATCCTTAGCTTGAAATACCTGACAACAATACGAAGGACCGCAATGTGCTGCGCATCAGCGGGCATGGTGTAGGCCGGTACAATCCAGCTGAACCGCCTTAAATTCTCAGATATGTTGAAGACCGTGTATTTCGTACTATCCTTCAGGGCAAAGGCGACCAATGGCACACCTACTTCCTTTGATACTACGTTGAAGCATCCAGTTTGTTCTATTCCTTCACGTAGAAACTTTGCATTCCCCATGCAATTCTCCATTATATCCTTGTAACCCTGCCATGATAAATTAAGATTTAATAAAAATACGATTTTAGCATATTCCGAATGATAAGAGCCGAACAAAATAACTAATGCCATGTTTCAGAGTCAAAACCAAGTCATTTTCAAGTCTTCTCTCTATTTTGACAGTAAAGAAGATGGAAAAAAAAAAAAAATAGTAATTACATGTCAAAACCTTATGGCAATAAATTTAAGTCGAATAGAGACTTTTATATAGCCCATTCAGAGTATAAGACATTATTGGAACAGATAAATTGACATTGTCCACATTTTTGCTCATTTTCCAACTAACAATAACATCAGGTAAGTTTCATCTTCCAGTTAGCACATACATTGAATAATTGCCTCAAAGAATAACTACATGTCACATGTTGGGAAAAATTTTGGCCTGCCAAAAAGTTCACATATTTTTGGCCTTAACCATGTACAATGAAATTTCAAAAGATGAATCAAAATCAGTCAATCTAGACACTATTTTACAAATCAAGGCAAAATTTCCAAAACTAAAATACGTTTGTGGGAAGTGTTGGTGGTCTTACAGATCCTTGGCCTATAAAATTATATCTAATTTGAGCATTTTTTGATAATTCAATGAATGGTAAATTAGCATCAATTATTATAATTTCTTATGGGCATGACATTTATACATAAACGTATTTAGAATTATTATCAAGATTATCAAGTTAAATCCATTGTCAATAGATCCTTACCTTACATAAAGGCTAGCTTTGAGTTTTAGCATTGCATATACAATAGTAGATACTGATGTAGAAATACTAGAATTAGAAACTAGCATCTAACTTCATAGGGTTCGATTTATAAACCATACCAACCAGATGCCAAAAAGAGAGAGAGAGAGATCTACCTCAAAGCCCAGGCGTATGAATTGATAATACTGTGCAATGATCTGACTGGATCCTGCAAGAAAGGAAAAAACATGACCACTTACATATGAATTCTTACATGCAAGAAATAAATGAACAAAGAACAAGAACATCCATGCTTCAGCAAAGTTTATGAAATTTGGATATAATCCAGCAATAAGTTTGCAGGAGCAACTTAAATGAGCTGAAGTTATGCAACTTTTGTGGAAATTATATTGATTTCTCCTATTATTTACTGGTCTATTCAACTTCCATCTTTACTTTAGCACTGTCACCACCTTATTGGAGAGAAAATACAAGACCCTAGCTCTCAGTAACCAAAGAACCTAATACAAACACCGGCTCAGAATTGCTCACATCTTTCATAATTTTGAGACTTATTTGTAAAAAATAAAAAAGTTATAATCAGATTTAATTTTTCCAATCTAAATAAAAAGCAGATGACTTCATCTTATAGAGGAAAATTCCAAATTATACACAAATCTTTGTGAACCAAAATAATGGCACAACTGACTGAAACAAGTTACAGTACCAACCGAGGATCTCCATTTTGGCTGTTAAATAATGATAGCAGCTCCTCATGTAACTACATTGAAGGTAAAGCAACTTTGCTCCCAGGCCAAATTAAGCCCGTTAGTTTACATTTAACCTAGATGCCAAATCCATCTTCAATTTAACATTGCAATGCCCCTAATGAACCCACGACTTGAACTTAAATTATTATTTTCAAAATACTGAGATTGCAACCTTAAAAGCATGCTAAACTAAGAAATAATAAACTGTGAAACCTTTGGAGAAATTGAGAGTAAAGGTAGGTTGGTCAGTCCCAAGATAATTGATATGAAAAACGAGTTCATCAGGCAAATCCTCCTTGCTCCGCCAGACAACCCAACCGACACCCGGGTAGACAAGCCCATATTTATGACCACTTACATTAATGCTCTTTACAAGAGGTAGCCTAAAGTCCCATTCAAGGTCTTTGTAAAGGAATGGCGCTATAAAGCCCCCACTGGCAGCATCCACATGGATTGGCACATCCCACCTATTTGCACAAGATAGACATAGCTTTAATCACTTCATTCCTACACTCACATTTAATATCTTTTATGTCAAAAAGTTGAAGATTTTAGGATATTTTAAGAAAAATAACAGCAATAAAGATGCTTAACTAACTAGTGCCCAAAAGGGTAAATCTCAAGGACAATATAATGGATTTGTTTAATTGGATTATATTGTTATTTTGAGAAACTGCAACTTTACAATAAGGCTGTTTAGCCAGCTTCCTACTTGAGTTGCTTCACTATTGTTTATCTTTATTTTTATTTTATGGCTTGTTTGTGCTTAATGCAGTAATTGACAAGCATAACATATTACATGATTTTAGGTTACTCTATTCCAATGCTCACTCCTTTAACACTTCTTTTTTCAAATATTGAATGAGCCTGAGTAAATGGATCTCCTTCAGTTAAAATGAGTCCGACTAAAGTTTACACTGAAATAAACTGCATCTGGATCTAGGATGCATTTAGGCTTAGTTTTTCACACAATCTCACTCTGGTTGTTTGACCAGAACTAATATATATATATATATATATATAGAGAGAGAGAGAGAGAGAGGGAGATGAGCTAACTTGCTTTGGGAATTAAAGAGAGTGTTTTACTTCCCGCTCATATCTTTATTTTCAAAGTTCAAATAGTTGATTTGAACCTTCCAACATGATCTCACATATTAAAATGTGTTTGGAGACAAAATTTTACATTTTTTTGGATATTTTTTACTATTTTTTTTGGAATTTTTGAAAATCACAGCTTTTCATTAAATAAAAAATTCAGAAAAACACTGATTTTCAAAAATTCTAAAAAAATAGTAAAAAATTTCCAAAAAATGAATTTTTGTTTCCAAGCACATTTTAATATGAAGATCATGTTGGAAGGTTCGAATCAACTACTTAAACTTTAAAAATTAAGATATGAGCGGGAAGTAAAACACCCTCTTTAATTCCCAAAGCAAGTTAGCCCATCTCTTTCTCTCTCTAAATATATATATATATATAGAGAGAGAGAGAGAGATTGGCTAATATGCTTTCGGTAGCACTTCGGCCGAAGTGCTACCGGTCCAAATTTCAAATTGCAAAATTCAAAAAGTTGTCTGAACCGTTCATCTTGTTCTCCATATTAATATGTGCTTGGAGACAAAATTTTATATTTTTCTGAATTTTTTTACTATATATTAAGTCACTTTGAAAATCACTGATCGAACGGTGGTTTAACAAAATAGTGCTACCGTTGGATCAGCGATTTTCAAAGTGCCTTAATGAATAGTAAAAAAATTCAGAAAAATGTAAAATTTTGTCTCCAAGCACATATTAATATGGAGAACAAGATGAACGGTTCAGATCGACTTTTTGGATTTTAAAATTTCAAATTTGGACTGGTAGCACTTCGGCCCATATGCTACCGAAAACATATTAGTCAATCTCTATTTATATATATATATGTTAAAGGTATTAGTATGCTTGTCCAAATTGAAATCCTTGGTGATTACCCAATTTCCTTGTTTTTCTGTGTCAAAAGTTCATTCAATTTCTTCACATCCTCAAATTCTCCAGTGAGAGTTGAGCCTAAAATAGCAGCCACACAGATAGTATTCTCATCCACCATCTCCACAGCCTTCTCAGGGTTCATGATGTAATACCCCTCTTTCAACTTCACCTCCTTCAGCTCCACTTCAAAGTACCTTGCGAACTTCTCCCAGCAAACCTTTAGATTGCAAAGAGTAATGTCGATACCAATAGCCAATACAATAAGCAAAACAATAATAATATCACTTTTTACCATTGTTCTATCAAGGCTTTCATTATCTTCTCTCTCTCTCCCTTTATTTTTTTAATGCATCCTCATCTAAATGCTGTGGCACCAGATGTTTACGTGGTATTTTTGCCAAATGCTTGGTACAATTATGAGAGTGCTGATCAAATGAATGATCCCAACAAGAAAAAAAATTCAATTACCTGAACATTGGCACCAGTAACAATATTGGGTTTGTCATAAGGCTTTCCTTCGGCTTTTCTCTTGTTCTGCCATTTCCTTTTGAATGCCAGCCCAGCCAGCATTATTGCTTCGGAACTCCCAACAGTACTAACTCCCACAGCCATCTCGTCTGCCCCTACCGGCGCATTAAAAAGGTGCGCTATCATATTTACACATCGGTTCTGAGGGGAGGCAGCAAAAGAAATTAGCATGAGTTTGGCTAGAGTAAGGTTTATAAAATATCTTCTTCTAGTTATGGTTCTTAGTCTAATTCCTTCTCTTCTTCTAATCCCTCTTGTAATGAAAGAATAGTTCTTCTTTCTTAAGTCTGCTTTTTGTAAATATCATACCAAGTTTTATAAACATGTTTTCAGTTCTCTAGGAAGAAATGCCCAGAGCTATGACCATAAATTAATTCCCTTTTGGTTGACCCATTAAATGTTTATATCTGGGATGAAAGGTAAAATGTGGTTTAATTGAGCCATTACTCATATTGTAGTGACCTTGCATAGTCTGTTAACTAAAACGACCAAGGAGTTAGTTTAGCTCCAATTTTGTATAGATTCCACTAGTAAATTATGGATTTTAAAATTGTTGACATGGAAATCTAGACATCTCACTTCAATAACATACAAACAGAGTGATGCAAATATGCACGGATACATCATATATTGCAACCTTATCTGGACCAAGAACCAGCACAAACCCAATCAATACAAAACCAACAGAATAGGCCCCAATTAATTGCTATCTGGATGTCTCTCTCTTTTCTAATTAAGTGCCTAAGATCAAATACCCAGATTAATCAATACTGCTTCCATTAAGCATTGAAAAAACTAGATTAATAAAGACTGATTCAGTATAGGATTAAGTACATTCCAATATTGACCACATCACCAGCACTAGAATAGAAAATCCATCACACAATTTTTGACTTGTGGAAATATTAATATGATTATTTAGCATGCAAAAAGAAATATAATGTGCTATTTCTGCTAAAAGGATACACAACATCAAAGACTAAACCACACTTTCCATAAATAGGTATTGAATAATTTAAAACAAAAGGTAGCTCCTTTAATATATATCCTAAACCTTCAATTTTTTTTTTTTTTTTTTTAGCTTGGAGCAATCTCAAGTGGTTATTTTCAACTAAACCAGCTTGGCCCCTTCCTACGGAGCAGGAAATGAACAAGACAAATGGATGGCCAAGGAGCTCTACTTTCTCCATATTACTACATACAAATTTTACCAAATAAAGAAATAGCAAAAAAAAAACACTCCCCTTCAGTCCCAACCCCAATTCAAAATCAACACCATTCCTCAGAAATAAACAAGTTACCCATCATCAGTAGTTCAGTACCACTTCAAAAGAAACTAATCTTATCCGAAATGGAAATAAAGTTCTAATCAACACTACTAAAAAAACAATGCACACTATGAATTTTACATTTTGTTGTTGGTATTATTCCTTTTAATTTTAATTGTTTTCCAAGGACTGAGGAATACTGGAAATTAAATTTGCAATATCTACTTCTTAAGTCGGTCAAATGTTCCTCATATCTGAAGCTGGAACCTTGCTTATACAAAAGCTAAACGCTCTGACCTATATATACTTTGCGCATATTATATCCACCTATAACAAATTGACAAAACAATACAAAAAGAAGTACCTGAAACTCAGTTGTGACAGGATACTCATCCATGTCAACATAGTTCTTGTTCACTGCCGACATCATTAACTTGTCACACTCCGGCTCCATCCATGTGGTCACAAATGAGGCCAGATTCAGCCTCGGGTTCCCATCCAGCATCAACTCGTCGTTGATGACCTGGTACGCGGCCTCCTTTGGTATCGACTCCACTGGCAGCGTGAATCTGGAAAATAAAATAGCGCCAAATAATCATGAACTGAGAGTTTATAATTCTAAACATTGTTGATATTTGGTGACAACTGTGGTAGTACCGAGAAAGTGGAGCTCGCACATAGCGAGATGCAAAGGTACAGTGGAGAGCAGCGTCGTCAGAATGTACGGCCTTGGATAGAACCATGATTAAGAGAAAGGTTTGATTTGGAAAAAAGAAGATGGATTTGTGCTGTGCTGGTGAGTGGTGAGTGGTGCATTTATATTGAGAGAAAAGGATTGATTTAACAAAACCATAGAGAAAATTGGAAAAGGAAAAGGGGGACCAGGGAACAGAAACAAGGACATAGCGCGATGCATATTACTGAGATATTTTAGGAGACTAAGTGAAAAGGGTTAGGCGCTTGAAAGTTGAAACAGCTCGTCGCGGCCTTCGCGTTCGCGGGAAGCCGGGAACTAAAGACAGCGCGGCAGTACACTTGGCAGTAGAACTTAACGGATCCGCAATTGATGCAGCGGAGCGGATACCAACGGTGTGCCTCCGAATCCAAGAACAGAAGTTACAGAATTTTTTTTTTTTTTGTTATTTGATATTTAAAAATGTCAGCATTTTTAGAGTGTCTTTTAATCCATAGTTTTATTTTTTATTTTAGTAATTTTTTTACGGATCTTAGTTTAAAAAGGTTGATTATTCATAAGCCTGTTACCAAACTGAATCCCAATATAGGAGATCTACAAAACCTACCTCACCAGCTTTTTCTTATCTAAGCGCAAACAGTTAATTAGAAATCTCCATAAGTTCCATCACATGTTATTATCTATGCGGTACACTTTGTACTCATAAGATTCGTGAATTATTTGGTTGGTTGATTGAACTTTGATCAAATAATTCGTGAATTATTTATGAACTGGATTGATATCTAGATAATTTTGAATTATTCTCAAATTATATCCGAATTATTTTTTAATCATAAATCTTTGACCCCACCAAACTAAACACAAATAATTCATTTGTCACTGTTAGATATTAAAATGTGATGAAAAGTTGTCCTTACTTCTAATTTTGATATTATTATTTTTATAATAAAACTGCAACCTAAAACAAAATCGCACGATCGTGATAATATTAAATGCAACATTTTCATATAATTTATTATTATAAATTATTTATTTCACTGTCAGTTTAAATTTATAATTCATAAAAGAGTCGAGGACCAAGTCTTCTCAGTTCTCAATACTCCCACGCAATTGTTCTGTACCGTTTAAATTGAGTTGAGTTTGTTTGTCTATCATTTCACCTCTCGAGGTGGTGACAAATGAAGTTCAAATTTTAAAATTTTCAGTGATAAATACATAATTCACCTTTAATAACCACGAACCTTGCACAAAACTTATTATGTTAAGTGCGGACCATTAAATGTTTACATAATTCACACTTGAGAAAATAATTTATATAAGGATTGTGCTTGATTCTTTTTTCTTTTTCTTTTTTTATAGAAGTAGCCATGCCACCAATTTTCATTAAGAAAAATTACAAGGTTCCGTAAAAGTGGTACCAAGCTGGTACCAGTACCCCACATAAGTTCTTAAGTTCTTACATCATCGCTATAATTTTTAGAAAACATCAAACTAAGCAACATAGCTAAAGAGATTAACCAAACAAGCAAGACTAAGTGCATGCCAAAACAAGACTGACAACATACAAAAGCAAATATTGCATTAAGGTCATGCTGGTACATCAATCAAAAGCAATCAGGTGGTCTTCATCATCAAACTTTATGACATACACACACTGTTGTGTTGTCATATCCAAATTCTTCTTCAAGTCCTTTGCACCTAACACTGTTACAAAACATATAAGGCCAAAAAAAAACATAAAATCATATGTCATTTTGCAACAGCTCAATAGCTGTGACGAGTGACGACCCATAGGATCTTCTCTATTCCAGACCAAACTACCACAAATATGAAGGTTTGTATGTACTTTGGTCTGAATTATGCTTGATTAAGGGTGAATTATGTGTAGATTTATTCTAAAGATGTTTTAAATTGTAATTTCCCCTTTGTAAAATTATCATTTAATTATCGCAAACACAATATAAAATATCATTTTCATAATTGTATGTTGATACACAATTAGAGAATATTTTTAAGCCTTGAAGATAACTAATAATTATTATTTACGTTTAGTTGAAGTCTAAATCATGAGAATAATATTTTCCTTTAGTTAAGACTTGAGAGGATCCATTATCTGATTTCATTCAAACTTGCACAGTTGGGTTCTCTTCAATTAAAAAGGAGTCTGAATCTTCTAAAGTAACTCAAATAGAGTTTAGATCCGAATTATGCAATAAGAATCCGAACTAATTCTTCTGAAATTAAATACAGGTGTTCCTTTTAATATTTATATTAGAGAATCACAGATTTAATATAATAACACGAATTATCTTCAGAGTAACATAAGTTCATTTTCCAAAAATGACTGAGGCATTAAAAATATATATATATATATATTCGAGCAGAATAACGGTACGGACCTAAATTCAATTTAAAATTCATTAAAAATGGGGTCGGCAGGTAATTCATATCACCTGAGTTAACTTAAATTTTGAGTTTAGATCTGGACCGTCGCTATAGCAGGAATATTGAAGGGTCTCCGTGCATTGCTGGATTCTGATCGTCCAAATCTAAACTCATAATTTGAGTTACTTCAGAGGATGCGGCCTTGTCGGCAGGTCAGGCGTCGCTGTCGGGATTGGACAGTTTGGAATGTAGGTCTTGTGACGTGGAGGCGCGATAAGATAAAAAAAAGTAAAACAGTAACATCCTTTATGGTTTCTATTAAATTATTAATTATCCCCTTTAATTTTGATTTGAAAGAGCTTCAATGATTTATGCTGTCAGGTGGCAGACGTGGCAGTGGCATAATTTTCGGGGGCCCATTTGTTGCCGACAGCCAGAATTTTTTTATTTAGAGAAACTAATTAGAAAAAAAAGTAAGGGAAATCGATTGGTTGCGGCAACATTTCGATAGCATTGAATGAAGTGGGTTATTGATTCGATATTTTTAAGAAATTTTAAAGTAATGGAATCAATAATTTAGTTCTTTTAGTAAGCCGCACAATGCCATACAATACAATGAAAGGTACATTAATTTTCTTTAGTTTCAGCTTCTAAAGAAATTCACGATTGATTTGATAATTTTTAGAACTAAGCTTATCAAAAGATGAGCTTAAGAACACTCTAATTCTACTTATAAAAATCAATCTACTATAATTTTTTTTTTAAAATTAGTGGCTTTAAATGTATACTAACAATTTCACTGATAAAAAACAGATTTACAACAGATTAAATGACCCTCCTTCCTAGATCTAAACTAATTTATTCTCATGAAATCACGTAAGATACTCTAATCAACTAATCGTATTTATCTACTATAAAAAACACCCTATTATCTCTTTTCCCATCTCTATTTATGATCAAATCCGCTTTCGTCTGATAGCCACTGCACTCCGATGGCCAAATTTGTCGCGCTCCGATCAAAATTGAGATAAAGACTCTACACTTCGAGCTTCGACGATACTGTGCTCTCGGCTTCGCTCGATTCGGCTCTCTTCCCTCTTCCTCATTCTCTTCTCCGCTGAAAGAAATAGAGATGAGAGAGATGAAAGGATATCACTATGTCAAAGAAGAAAACTAAAAATGGAACAAGTGGAATTGAAAGAAGTGAGAAAAAAAGAAGCGACGACGGCTATGATTTTTTCTCTCTAGAAAGCTTTATTTTTTGAGGACCAGCTCCTTTCAATGATCGGATAATATTAGAGCTCATTGAACTCAATTCACTATAGTTAGATAACTATAACAACTTTCTGCCAATCTATAAAAAAAAAATGACCTAATATTTTTTTCTAAAAATTACTAACTTGAATAAACATTATCTGGCATTTACCGTTGAAATAAAAAAATATATATTCTAATCTCAAAATTTAAACACATTCTTTAAATATATATATATATACAGTGCTGAAGAGAACATGCTGCAAAACCGCCTGGTGCCTTCAATTTTATCAAAATCGGACCATTTGACATGTGATTGAGCTGTGACAATTTTTAGAATAAAATAACATCCTTATGTGCAGTATTTATTTCCAATTATTGATTGTGAGCAAATGTTTCGATAAATTTTAAAAAATAAAAAATACATACGTCTATTATGTATATTATTTATTTATTATATATTGTGTTTAGATAACCACAATTTTAATCAAATTTACACAAAAAAATAAAGATTGAATCTAAGTATGAATTAAATACCAGAGTTGCTAGAACATATTACATGTGATTCTCTAGAACAGTGGTTAAGGATTTTGATACTCAATCAAACTTTCAGGATTCGAATCACGCAGATGGCCGAAAAAAGGAACCTAATTTGTGGAGTGTTTGCGGGCTCATGAGCTCAACCAGTTTTCGGGTTCGATCCCGATCGTATCCTGAGTCCAAACATATATATCCAGTTGTATCAAGTGGTTGGTTAAGACTTAAGAATACACCAGTTCATTCGACACACCAACTAATATATCAAACACATATCGGAACCATATTAAATGTGTATCTACATTCGATATGAATACGTCACCTGTATAGACGGCCATTTTTATTAATACCCTAAAAAAAAGAAAGTTTTAAAAATATCCTTCGATTTTATTTTAAGAATATGCCAGCTCATTCGACACACCAACTAATATATCAAACACGTATCGGAACCATATTAAATGCGTATCTACATCCGATATGAATACGGCACCTGTATAGAAGTATGGACTAATGGAGTAACATAGCTGATAATTCTGTGGTTTTGAAGAAAATTAATGAATCGTCTCAGTAGACATAAAAGAGATGTTTCCATCTTATTACGTCCTCAATCTTCAATTTAGTTTTTTGTTTTGTTTTGTGAAGATTAGTGTTTCATATATCTACTAATAATATGATTGATAAAAAAATGTATTTACAACGAGTCAAGTAACTCTAAATCTTAAATCTACTCATTTTATTCTCACGAAATCTTCTAAATTACTCAAAATTACTCTAATCACTCTTAAATTACTCTCTAATTAAATTCCTAGATCTAATATTTTACTATATTTACTCTTCTAATCCTACTTACGTATACTCATAATCATTAAAATATCTTAATCTCCATTTCGCTCCCCAATCGAATCCGCTTTATCGACTGCTGCCGTGCTTCGACGGCCAGATCTACTAACCATCAACAAAATATTTTTGTTTTGATCCATATCGTCCAATCAAAATTCGGATCAATCTGGTCGAAGTGGAATGTATAGAGTCTCTTTAATATCCGTGAGGATTTTGATCGGATGGTCCAGATCTAAAACAAAATATTCTGTTATCTTAGTTGATATGAATTACAATATAATATACTCAGTTGGGGGTGCTAGATTAAGCCCAGCTTCAAACAGACAAAACTCAATATTATATGATGAAAACGATTTATGTTAATGCGTCATGGCAATATCCCACATCTGTGGTTGGTATTTGGAAAAGACTAAAATCCAAAACTTTAAGATGCTCCTCTGTGCACGAGGAACTTTTGAGTTTCTTTCTTATATAAATAACCACTTTTCTATTGTGTCGTTTAAAAATAACAATAATAAAAAAAAATAATAATAATAATAATAATAATAATAATAAAAACGTAACGCAACGCGACTAATTAACATGTAATGATTTGGTCAACTTATATTCTAAAATTGCTTTTTTACATAATATGACATAATATGGTTAAATTAACGGATGTAATCACGACGACATGAGTGATCAGTGATCACACCATTTTAATTCTTTTTTTCTCGATTTCTAATTTAATTTATGAGAAAAAAGTAAAAAAAAATTAAAAAATTGCCAAACAAATTTAAATAAAGAAATAATGTAGTTAACATTTATGCGATCCAGTTTTCATGAGGTGACATGCTGTGTTATTTTTTATCAAAGAAAAATACATTACACGACGTACATATCACATCCTATGTCATACTATAATGCAGTGTGGTAAAAAATAGTTGTTTATTCTAATTAATCAGCCGATTAGTCGTTGGCAGTGATCAAATCATTATAGATTTTTTTAACTAATAGATCGATTATTTCTAATTATGACCGATTACTTTCAAATAATCGCTTGACGGTACCTTGTCCGTTTGTGACGCCACGTAATTTAGGTAATAAAATTATATAGCCGAATTAAAATTTCATAAGCACAATAGAATAAAATTTAGGAGACAGATAACTGTTAGTATTTTAATTATTTATCATTCATAATTATTCAGATCTAAATGAAATTTAATATCTAAAAACCTAACCTCAAGATCTACAACATTCATTTAGAAACTTACCTCAAATTCTGAACATAAAATTCTTCATAGATTTCCAAAGTCAGTAAACAATGTTGTTCTAGAACTGCAGTTCCCTGTCGACTATTTTATTAATTCTGATTAAGGTGAAACCAGTTGCGTTAGAATCGTAAGAGAAAAACCTACGATTGTTATATTTTAACTTTTACAAAATTTAGAACCTATAATTCGAGTTCTTTCAATCTTTGAAGGCAAACATTAAAATAAAATTCAGTCATGGATCCAAATCCGAATTTACAATATGTTGGCCCACTAAACCCAAGTCCAAAAATCACAAATCCTCTTATAAACTTAACTCTAGTCTATATAAAGCCCCCCTCTCCATAGCCACCCATCCCCCCTCTCTTTTCCCTTGCCCTAGCTGCCACTCCCTCTTCTCTCTTTTGGCCGCTAGGCCGCCGCAATCACCCACACTTTCCTCAACCTCTAGGCTGCCCACCTCCTCGGCCACCACTGTAGCCCCTTTCCCCAAACGAAGACCCATTCTTCTCTACCCCCAAGCTGTCACAGCAGCCTCCACCTCAAATCTGAGCCCTACCCTCTCCTAGACCCGAAAACTCCAAAGGTCCGAATCGACGAATCCCCTGCTGGATCCAAACCGACCAATCGGCTTCCGCATAGAACTGCCACCTGTACATTCCGAATATGAATGATACTTCCACACGAGAATTGTAGTGCTCAGAGATACAGACAATTGAGCGCTGGATTCACCTCGATCCGAGTTTTCACCACTGAGATCTAGCCAAAACAGTGACTGTTGTCCGTACTCAAACCAGAAAACCGAGCTGAACCAGTCAGCTGAGTTCCACAGGGAACTGCACTTATGTCCGGAATCTCAAGGCTCCTGCAAGATAAAAGTTGTAGTGCTCGCAGATACGGATCTGTGAGCGCTGGATTCACCCCGATCGGAGTCTCTATCGCTGAGAACCGTCCAAAACAGTGACTGTTGCGCGTACCGCTAGCTGCTGATCCGAAAATCCTCATTCAAAATCTGAAATTTTTCTTTCGTTTCGCATTATAGAGAATCCATAAACTCAAAGTAACTCAAAGATTTAGAACAAATAAATTACATTCGGATTTATTACATTCTATTCAAATAAAATAAGTACTTTAGGAAATTAGAACACATGAACTTGAGCATTATTAAATAGAAGTATGTTTAAAACTTAGGTTCGACTTTTGAAGAATTAAGAGATGTGAGAAACGATCAAGGAATCGCTAAGCTAACATGTGAGGGTTTTCTAGACTTTTTGTAAAATACTTATTTCCTTGATATTTTATTTCATGATGCATACGTGTGAATTGATTGCATGTTGTGAATCGAACATTCCGTAAATGTTTTGAGTTAGGCATCATTGGAAATCATAAATGGGTAGGGTTGTCTAGTTGATCAAAGATTTGCATATGGTTAATTGAACTACCTTGGGATTGTTGCATATCATACAGTAAATGTGAATTGATATTGAGTGATTAATTATGCCCTTTTTTTTAGTTGCCACCCCAATAAATTAGAATTAAATGAATACCACCCGAATTACTAAATTTAAGATTCCACCACGTTCACACCATGAATCTGTGGACGGATCGCCACTCGTTCACGTCATGTATTTGCGGATTGACTTCTTCCCGACTTGACCCGCTCTCGACCTGACCCGTTCGCATCATGGATCTGCGCACGTAGTCGCGTAATGGATTTGTGGACTGACCCATTCCCGACCTGACCCACTCCTGACCTGACCCGTTTGCAGATCCATGGTGCAAACGGGTCGGTGCAAGTATCCATGGTGCGAACAGGTTAGTCCGCAGATCCATTTCGCGAACAGGTTGGTGATCCGTTCGCAGATCCATGGTGTGAACATGGCAGAATCTGAAATCTGATTATTCGTGTGGTATTCATTTAATTCTAAATTATTGGGGTGGTAACTAAAAAAAACGATTAATTATGGGACAACGCATTCACGGGTGATGGATAGTCAGTGAATTAATGATAAGATAATGCATCTACGGTTGATGGATGGTCAGTGAATTAAAGCATCACAAGCAAAGTGGTGGTCAGTGAATTAACGCATCACAAGTAAAGTGATGGTCAGTGAATTAACACATCACAAACAAAGTGGTGGTCTGTGAATTAAGATAAGATAATGCATCCATGGTTGATGGATGGTCAGTGAATTAACGCATCACAAACAAAGTGATGGTAAGTGATAATTGCTAGCAGGTTAAAAGTGCAAGATAATGCATCCACAATTGATGGGTGTGGAAGGATTTCATGTGTATGCCTATGTGGTGAGAATTTAAAATTTTCCTATCACAACTTGGCTCAACACACAAATAACGTTATTTATATGACAATAGCAAACAAGAAACTTCTTAATAGTTTCATTAAGCACCTAATGTGTGCTAAATAAAAATAAATAAATTTATTCATTTCTTATACAAGAGAAGATAATAATTTATACCTAAAGAGATTGTCAAATCTCTTGATTAGAGGGAAGTCGATTTCCCTTCTAGATTTCTTGGAAACAGTCTCTTCGATTGAAGCGCCTCTCCACCTCTTGGTTTACCTTGAACCTAAACAACAAATTAGCACACCTCTTAAATAGATGGATGTGAAGTTTAGAGCTTAGATCCAACCACCTAGTAAGAAGAGATGAGAGATGAGAGCCTCCCTTCAAAGTTTCGGCCAAGGGGAAAAGAAAAACGTGGCTGCTCAAAGGGGCTGATTTTGGCAAGTGTTATAGGTAGAAAATTAGCTTATTTTTCTCCCAAATGAGCCCCCTTAAATAGGCAAGGGTTAGGGCAACCCTTTGTGTAAGGTTTGAATCAATTACACAAATGCCACTAGCCTTGTTTAGCCATCTCATGCTCTCTTTAATCCCATCTTATGATTGGTTCAATAAATTAATTTATGAACAAATAATATTATTCATATTATTCTTATAATGTATTCAAACATTATACCAAATAATATTCGCATAACTTCATAAATTTATTTATGGTCTAAGCATGTCATATTATGACATTTTATTTTAACATTTCATCACATCTATTTTATCTTATACATCATTATGAAATGTAAAATACTTGTTGTTTCTCTTTAGTTGGTGTGACTGTATAGAGGATCTATGTCATCTTGGCAATAATATAAAACTTTATATTATTGACTATAATAGGTTCTATCATTACATTGTAGTTATTCAAACGACATAGTAATCATTTACTCAATCCACTAATTTTGTGTCTATCCTTGTCACATGATATTATGAATAATATGGAAAATAGGATTGTGTCATTTTTGCATTATATTCGTTTTCTTGGTCTCTCAAGTGAATTATAATTATAACTATATCAGTTATATTGCATGCGATATAATTTCACTTTACCAAAGGGCTCAGTAATATCATAACTCAAATTGAGGGACATTGATAATATTAATTGTTCGCACAGAATATATGCTACAAAGTTTCCGTATAGCAAGCTATACCTTTTAAACCTTTGTTACACTCTGTCAAATCAGATAGCAAGTGAACTATCCTATCGATGAGTATGTTAAGGTATCGATCCAAGGGAACGGAAGAAAAATACCGGACTTATCCTAAAATTACTTGAGATTCTAGAAGTGAGAGAGATTGATTTGGTTTGATTCTAACAATTCTACTGAATTATGACAAGTCTAAAAGACAATAAAAAAAATTAAAGTTGTTTTCAATTAATAAAAAGGCGTTTCCAGAATTCAGATTTCATTTCTGTTCAGTCCCGAGGCATACGGCCCATAGGGTTTCCCGTACGGTTCGTATGGAACCCCGAGTTAATGCAGCAGCTATTGTTTTCTGTGTTGGTGCTAATGTTTAGGGTTTCTATCGACCAGATCTAGATACCTAACCTCAACTTTCGCATTTTGGCTTAGCACCTGATTACCGGACTCAAATACTTCCCTCTTAGATGCGTTAAACCTCAACTTTCGCATTTTGGCCTAATTTATCTAAGTTACTTGTTGGTTTACTAAAAGTATCCAAGGACTTTCGCCTCAAGGAAAGTTTCGCCTTTCGGGTACTCCTTGGTTTTACCCTACTTCATATACTTTATTCAGTTGGATTAAATGTCATAGACTTGGCTCCTAACACATAGATGTGCGCATTCATCTAGAGGGATGACTAATCAATTCAAGCAAGCACAAATAAAGCAATCGAAATACTACTCAACAAAGTAAAAACAAAGCATTCAACACAAAATCCAAATAGCATGCAACAAAACCAAACTAGAAACTACATCTTAGCCCTAGAAACAAAGTAAATTAGCTACTCATGTTCATAAGATAACACAAATAACAAGAAATAAAAGAGTTCATGACAAAACAGTGAAAAATCCGAAGATCCGTTGCAAACTCGCGTTTTTCACTTCTCTTCCCCTTTTCCTCCCCTTGTCTTTTGCTCCAAGAAAGGTTGTCCAAGTCCCAGTGGTGAATCCCCTTTTTTTGGTGAGGAATATCTCCTTTAATGCCCCAGATCGTGCCTCCAGAGGTTTCCTTTTCGGCCTCCTTGAATTAAGCTGATTTCAGATTCCAGCTGGATTTTCCCATTTAGCGTCCTACGACCCGTAGGAAACCCCATACGGGCCGTATGCTTGTGTTTTGTCTTGGAGACTTGATGCCTCTGCTGTGGGACCTTCTGTGTGGTGGGGCAGATCCTGTACGGCCCACACGGTATGTCATACGGGCCGTATGAAAAGTAGTCAGAACCAGTTTTTCACCCTTTTTCCTACAAAATACCAAACAAAACATAGCAGTACCACATTTCATCGAAATAGAAGTATAAAGTCCACATTTATAGGCTTTAAAACACAGGTTTAAGTGCGAATTAAGGCTGTAAACTAGATACAATATGGAGATATCATTAACATATAGATTTCTCCCGCACAAGTTGTACACAATGAACTGCTATTTTATTCATATCATAAGATAATATTTAAATAGCAATCACATTATATGTTTCTCATGTGAAAAACCTACACATCTCATATTTAAGATTCTAAAGACACAATGAAAACATTAATGACACAAAACACAATCCATATAATGTTCCATTCATTTAGGTCGTGTTCAATATATAAAATACACATTTTATATATTCATGTAATTAAATGATAATCCTTTATCAACATTTATAGAACTTCAATGTACTTTAATCTAAATGACAATCTTCGTTGGTAATTAATGTTCCTCCTTAATTACCACGATTATGAACTTATTTAGTGATTAAATGTTTCTCATCTTAGGAGTTCTATGATTCAAGATCAATAGCATCTTCTTGAATATTTCCAAAGATATAATATATAAATCTCAAGGAACAAGAATAATAATATTCGTAATAAAATCATGAACAACACATAAATTATTATTAGAATATAACTTTCAAAACACACATCCTTCAGGGTGGTTAGTGAATTAATGCATCACAAGCAAAGTGATGGTCGTTGAACTAACGCATCACAAGCAAAGTGATGGTCAATGAGTTATTGGTTATTAAATGAAAGTGGAAATGGTCTTATGTTGTGATGAATGGTGTATTTGTGAATATGATTGGATGAGAATAATATAGTTGCATTAGAATTGTCAAATATGAATGTTGGATTAGTAGGAAGTTCTTTAAATTTATAAATGTTGCATGCATGATAGAATTGCATAGTAGGATATATATTTTTATTGTTGTTGAATGATTAAAATGGTTTAGTAAAAAAATGATTTTACAAATCTCCGTACTGAAACTAAATTCTGCACTGAGAAAAAGGTTCGATCTCTCACCTGTTCCACCTTTATGTGGATTGCAGGTAATGAAGAAGAAGGGCTCGAGCAAGGTCGCGAGTGAGGTCAAGTGAAAGAATACAAATAACCACTATTTGTTTTTACTTTTGTACTTGAAAAATTGATACTTTGGTTTACTAGCCATGTCTGTTATAATAATTTATATGTTATAAACTCGTTTTGATATTCAATTAAGTGGCTTGTTTGATTTTGTTATTGATAATGTATATGATGCAAATACGCTTTACGTAGAAATACGTGGCAGGTTATCTCGGAGTGTGACATTGTCCGACGAGCACATACTGTTATTTACAACACTGCTATAATTGCTTGGTGATATTCTATCCGTCTGATGAGCGCATATCGTAATTTACAACACTACTATAATGTTACGATGGGAGCATTAATAACGTGATGAATTTTCTTCACTATCAAATACTGAATTTATCATTGTTAAGTATGAAATTTTAATGTTGGACAAAATATTTTGACATGAAAAATCATCAAACAAATTACCATTTTTATAAAGAGTATAACTAGGGTGTTTTTAAGTTTATTAAATATATTTGTGAACCAAACTCTAAACAATATCAGATTGACTTCAATGACAAATTCAAACTTGTTGAAATCTATTTACTTTACGAGTGATGTATCTATGCGCAAATTTTTTTAACTTTCGAATTAATTTGATATAAAGTCAAGCGGTTAAAATTAAAAAGTTTATAAATTTATTTTAATGTATTTATTTTTTGACCACTTGATTTTATATAAAATTAGTTTAAAAATTAAAAAAATTCATATGTAGATGCATCACTCATAAGATAGATAAATTTCAATAATTTTTATTCGTTATTTGAAACTAATAGATTTTAGAGTCAAGTTCACATAGGACTAAAAGTTTGATGAATTTAAGGACACTTTTTACTCTTCTATAAAATTATTAACAAAATACCTCACTTTTCTCCGGTCGCCCTCTCGCTCCTCATCACTTCCTAAACGTCTTCTTCAATTTTACCTCAATTTTTTTAATATCGAAATGCTCAGGCTTTCAAATGATTTCCTCGTTATTGATACTTTAGGATGTCTTGAACCAGCAATTTTCGCAGATGTCCTTCTAATTTGTTGATCTGTGAAGTATATGAGAATCCCAATACAAGAAGGAGCATCGATCATGAGAATATTTTTCTCTTAATTACTACGAAATATGGAGCGGAAATCAGCATTGATTGGGACATTTACTGGGACCTTCATCCTTCAATTCTTCTAAAAGGAATGTAATCAAGCTCCGGCCGCTTATCTGGATCAGAGGATTTCCTACCCAAGACACTTGATTTGATTTGAGAGATGTGGGCTTTGACATTGCTCCTCAAGAAGCCCGAACTAATATCTGGGTAAAAAAACCTTCATATTATATCTGGAGATGAGGGTTTTCTAATGTAAGATTTTAAAACTGAATCTAATTTTTATATTGTAAACGTTCTTTTACTTCTTTTCCATTGTTCAGTTTGTAACATTTTAGTTTATTTGATATACAATTTGATTGCACATATTTGATTACTAATTTATAACCAAATTAGTTGATATTTTGTATGTTAACATATATAGTTCGAAGATGATAGTAATAAATAAATATTTTTAGTCTAACTTAACAAAAACTTAAACAGTAAACCTCTCGTAGTCGGAGCATCAAATTGATTACTCTTCTAAATAAAGCCTTAATGGTCAAATTATGAGCTAAATTCTAAATCTGTGATGCAGGTATGGTATGACAGCGTGAGCTTCAAAAGGAGACAAAGTCTGCCTCCTGCCTTACAAACAGTACTGCTACAGTGCTACGCCTCCTCTCAACAGCATCACTAACCGCCAAAAATCCCCTCCTTTCCCTTCTCCGGTTTGATCTTCACTTCTTAATCATTTTTCTTCTGTGCCAAATCAAATCCCCAAAAAGCCCTTCTTTGTCCTATAACTGTTTTCATTAGCAGGGGCAATATTGGAAAATCGAATTCTATAACTAGTCAAGACTCAAGACTCAAGAGTTGTTTATGCGCCAGTTTCAGCTCCTCAATTTGAACTAGGCGCGATTTGCAAAATAAATCAACCGAAGGCACGCTCCACGAAATTGATCATTTGCAGCTCCTCATCATATCCAACATCCAGCTGAAAGTAAGAGACGCGATGTCAAATCCATCTCTTTCTCCAATTTTTGTTTAAATCAAAGTTTCTTTCTTCCCTTTCTCGATTCGTCTTTGAAGCATTGCTTGTCTTTATCTTTTCTGTCTGGTTTATGATTCGACTCGTGCACTCTCTGGCACCGAACCAAGCAAACCGAGTCTGAATGGATGAGCATTTCCTGATAAGCTCGAATCAGGCTTCAAAGCTCCTCCCTGAAGCGGGGCCGAGATCAATTTACTATCAGGAGATTTGCATGGATAATTTCTGGCTCTTTAATTCAGATTCTGCCAAGACGAAGATAGGTTTGGTGGATGAGGTAGGATCCTGCTTGCGCGCCTTGCGAAGAAGCAGATACCTCCAATGGGGGATCCGTAAGAAGGTGGTGTATGTGCCAAAGCACCGGGATTCTTCTTTGTATTTACCTTCAGTAGAGGTGGTAAGGAAAAAGGAGGGACCTAAAAAGAGGTTGAGAGAAACAAAGGGGTCTACCAATAAGGTGGGAAAAAATGTCAAGCAAGGGATGACTGAGAGCGAGCTAGACGAGGAGTATAATCTCAGAGTGCAATTAGAGAAGCAGTTCAGTTGTGGCAAAAGAAAGAGGGAAGGCACCTGTACGAAAGGTACCAAACTAAATAGAAAAGAGAGAAGGGAAACAAAGGAACTTGAGACAAAAGGTAGAACAGAGAACGAGGGCTCCTGCAGGTGGTCAGCTGCACGGTATGAATATGCCAAAAAAACATTCATAGAAGTGATACGAAAGATGGGTGCCACATGGCGCAATCCTGTGCTCCGGCTCGACCTGAGGAATGAGACAAGAAAGCGCATTGGTGACTTGGGGTTACTGGATCATTTGCTCAAACACACGGTGGGTATGGTTGTTGCTGATGGGACAGAGCGGCTTGTTAGGCGGCACAACTCGGAGGGGGCCATAGAGTACTGGCTCGAACCAGCTGACCTGGTGCAGATTCGCCGCAGGGCCGGGATCACTGACCCGTACTGGGTTCCTCCTCATTCTGGTTGGAAGCCAGGAAATATTGACTCAATATGTACCTGTCATGGCCATTGTGAGAAGATTGTCTCGCAACTCAGAGCAGAGAACAATCTTCTCAGAAGGTAAGCAATTATCCTTGTAGCTCTTTCTTACTTGTTGAATCACACAAAGACAGACAACACATATGGAATATCAAGGTCATTAGTAATGTTGAAAATTTTCTTTTGTATCTAGTGAAATTGAGGAATTGAAGTCACTGAAGGAGACTGAGAAGTTGACGATTGAACAGTGGCAAAGCCAATTGCAAATACAAGCAGTTGACCCGGATTGGCAGGTAGCATTCCTTGCTTTTTTCTGCAATTTATTAATTTCTAGTGACCGTGCAGTTAAGAAATCATAAATTTCTGGATAGATATGGACACGTCTGGTCTATTATATACTTATTCAATCGTTTTTTATAAGTAATGTCAAATGATATGCATCTAACATTTTTGTTCCAGATAAAGTGCATTTATTAATATAGGAGTGTGTTATGTTCTTCTTCTCCCCTTATTTTATAGGAGAAACACGACAGTCTTCTCATACAACACCGAAAGCTGCAAAAGCAGCTGACAACAATCTCCACTTCATTCCTGGCAATGAAGGTAAATTCACTTACATGCATGTGTAACTTGTGCAAACCTTCTCAATTTCAATCCACCACCATTTCTATCTCCACACGTACTCCCTCATTCAAACAATGTTAGTTTTAACAGGAAGAAATTTGCTCCTTGAAAAAGGAGAAAGAAAAGAGAAGGCCCGATGAGCTGGCCATGGGTTTCTCAGAACCAAGCCAGGCCAATTCGGCCAACGAAATGCAGTTTGTGCAAGAGAAGGAGAAGGGGAAGCAGGCGATGGCGGGTAATGAAGTCGGTGAGCAGAAGATCATGGAGATGAAAAATGGGTTCAAAATTGACAAGCCTCGGGGCACATTTCTTCAGCCAAGTATGGCAAGTGACAGCAGCTACTCTTCCCACTTCACGTCATCTGCCACGTCAACGCCACAGTTGCTTCTGCTTCCCATCCCCACATCTTCTCTCCTACTAACAAAAGATGTATCAGATTTTGAATAAAGATTCCTTTAGAAAAGTTTATCTGATTTTTACTAAAATGACGATATTTTATAAGAAAAGATATCTGTAATGCCGGCACTCAGCAGTTAACTGGGTCTCGGGAGAATGATTTGTGGATAAATATTTAATATTTGATAATATGATTATCTTGTGTATAAAATCTATTGTTGTCGTTATAGGGTATGGAGAATTATGGAGAGTCAAGTGGAGTGTGATGAGTTGATCTTAGCTATGGTGCCTCCAACAGATACCAACTCAAAGGAGTATTGATGTAGCTACCGACCTGGTTCTAGCACGGGTCTGTCTCTGTCTCTTACTAATTATAACTAATAAGCAATTCCGTGCCATATTGTTATGTGTTTGCCACTGCTCCGTTAGACTGTTACTGGTCAGGCTTGTTGTTAGTATGCACTGAAGCAACCTTTTAGGAACATTTTGTGATAGATTGTCAAGGTTGATATGCACTAGAACAGGAAGTTTTGTTGAACTACTCCACAGGATATTTACAGAGGAAGATTTTTGTTATGTTTTCGTGGTGTCTGGTGTTACCTAACTCTGTCATAGATGGACTTAGCTTTCCTAGATGAATTACATATTTCAGCAATTATAATCATCTCACTGTATATTGAAAAATTAATCAAAATGTCTGCTATTTTACAATTAATTATAACAATATTTGCAAGTCTACTATCTAAATTAGGATCTATTATATTAATTAGAGATCTATGACTACAAAAAAAAAAAAAAAAAAAAAACTATTAATTTGAGATCTATGACTACGAAAGAGCGATTAACTGATTATCAGAAAAAAAAAAAATTCTTTCTTGATTTTGATAGGTGATGTATCTGATTTGATATAATTAGAAAAATAATTCTTTACCAAAGTGGGTGACTAGTTTATACAAAAAATGTTTTAAATTGACAATAAATTTAAATAACAAAGGACATATATGGTCATAATTTGTCATCTTTGATTAATTAATTTTGACATTCAGGCTCTCAACTTTTACATAAAATATTACGTTCAACATACCACGTTTGATCTAGTTTTTAACCTGCATCCACACTCCACAGTTTATGTTTTCTTTTGTGAAGTCTTTACTTTTTACAAACTGATGAAAACGATCGAGGTCTCCAAAACTATGGGTACTTTATAATTTCAGCTGCTAAACAGTGAAATCTCTCTCTAAATTTAAGAAAAAAGAAATTGTCCTTAGTTTCTTCTTCTTTTGTTCGGTCGAATAACGCAAGTAATTAGAATAGATGTCCAGAAGGCGATTAATGCTATTGATTACTTAAGTAACCAGCTATAAAATAAAAGAAATTGAGATATTCTGACCTCTGCTTCAAATGCTTTAAATATTTTATAAATGATAACAGCTTGATATTTGTCGAACTTTTTTTTCTTAGCAAGAATTATCTAACTATTTAATATCAATAAAAAAATTATCATTCAAATTTCGAACCCGCAACCTCACACACAAATAAGAATGTCAATGACATCCTTTTATCTGTTTAATCGACCCGTATCGTATCCGAAAAGACAGATAAGGGTAATTTTTTTTTCCTTAGCTTATCGGATACGGTAGGGGTAAATTATCGTTATCTTATCTATTATCCTATAATATAACTTGTAAAAATTAAATTATACATATAGATATATATTTGTATGAAGATAATAGATGATATAATAAATTTTAGTATTTTACTAAATTTTCATAATACAAATTAGTTGCATTCATCATTATCTTTTTTCTTTTTTTCTTTTTTTGAAAAATATTTTATCGAAATCACAAATCGAGATGTGAATAATACTTTTTTATTCGTTTATCCGACTTGTACCGTATTAAAAAAAAAAGAGTAAGGATATAATATTTTTTGTTTTAGTGACAAGTACGAATATAAAAATGTCTCCACCCAAGTCGTATTGTACCTATTGAGACGAGCACACACAGATAACGTTACCTTTATCATTATATAAACAAGTGGTTCTTATATTTCTTAAACATTGGTGCTCTTATCATAAAATAAAGCTTACCATTTATTTCTTAAATTTTGGTGCTCTTATCATATAATAAAAGCTAACTAATGGTTACACTAATCAATCCATTTGGCAATCTTTACGACCACGATGCATCCAATGCAATAGTGCTTTGGGATTGATAAACAATTATAAATTTGAATACCATGCAAGTAGGGATTTGCTAACGGGTTATCCGTGATCCATTTCGGGTTACCCGTCAGGGGTAACGGGTAGGACGGGTAAAGGGTAGGTCGGGTACGGGTAAAACCCGTAATGGGTAGATGAGTAATTTTCTCAAAACCTCTATTTGGTCCGTTTATTACCCGTACCCGTTGTGGGTTGACGGGTACGGGTACCGCGGGTACGGATTTGGGTATTCGGGTACGGGTCTGGTTCGCCCGGTTTTTTTCTTTTTTTTTCAAAAAATTCAAAAAATTCAAATTTTTTTGAAGTGAAACGGGTCGGGTACAAGTAACGGGTACAGGTAGGCGGGTACGGGTAGGCGTGTAGACGGGTACGGATGTAACGAGTTTTTTTTCAAATTAGGTTGTCCGGTCCATTTATTACCCGTACCCGTCTACCTGTCTGTACCCAGACAACAAATACGGGTAGTTCGAGTAACGGATACGGGCCGGGCAAAACGGGTTGAACCCGTTAAGAGTTTAGCAAATCACTACATGCAGGCACACAATGTTGTTCTTATCTACTTTTGTACGGACACATTTTAAGTCGCACATAGAGTCATAGAGAGCGATGGCCGCATTGTTTGGCGAAAATCTGGATCATTAATTGCCCCCAGTTTATAAGCTAGCTCACTTTTTACCTTTTACCTGGAGGAGCGTTTTCAAGTTTGGCGTGCTCGGTAAAAAAAGACAAGTGAATTGATCTTAATAAATTAGGGTACCACCATTCAAGTATAAAATCCTTATTTTAAAATATATTTTATGATTAAAATTTAACTCAGAGAAATGCAATATATTTACTTTTTTCATTGAAGGAAAATGACATTTTAGACTTTATTAGTAGATGTAAATAAATGATTTGTATTAAATATACATATATGAAAAATCAAATATTGTGAAACAATACTTCCTTATATAAAAGATACTTACTTTGATATTACTATCATTTTTTTTTACCTCTTTAAGAATTAACAACTATTACTTTTAGATGAACATTTAGACAAAATGTACATAAAATCATTTTTTATTTCGTGATTCTGAAATTAAAATCTGGAACATAAAAAGGTGGGCGCTGCTATAAACTATCTAAAGAGAGCATAATATAAATATATAATTGAATGTAGTACTGATGATGTGACCTCATCAAAATACACATTTCACAAGAAAACAGAAGAAAACAAGGGGACTTCACTACACTACACTGCGCCATAATAAAATCTGCTCCACCAACTACCCCCTGGTTTCATCTGAAAACCATCTGCTACTTTCCCTATATAAACACACACCTTACATAGTTACATATCACACCAACTACAAGCCACACACACTCACCCACTGACTACACAAGCATCTCATTTCATATTTCAAGCAACTTGAAAAATTAATTCAGGATATATGGGTTCAGTAACTCGTGCTTCTTTGGATCAGAGACTCGCCTTAGCTAAGCGCTGCTCCCATGGTACAAATTAAATTAATTGGCTCGTTATTACAAATTAAATTAATTTCCTCTTTTGTAGATTCATCAGTTCATTTTCGGTATTTTGTAGAGGGAGTAATGGCTGGAGCAAAGGCAGCTGTTGTTGCTACTGTGGCATCAGCTATTCCTACTGTGAGTGTCAAAAATCTCTGTTTCTCATTTCCTCTTCTTTTTTTTTTGTGTCTAACAGTGGATCTTCATTTCATCCATTATAATCGAATTTAAAATGTTTGATTTATAGTTGGCAAGCGTGAGAATGATGCCATGGGCTAAAACTAACCTCAATCCTACTGCTCAGGCACTTATCATCTCTACAGGTTTGTAATTACTAATTTCATGCTTCAGTTTCTTCTCTTCTTATATTTTTTTAAATTTAATATGTTCAACGAATAATTACAGAAACTAATTGGATTGAATTACTTTTTGCAGCTGCTGGGATGGCGTATTTCATTGTAGCGGATAAGACTGTGCTGGCTTCTGCAAGAAAGAATTCCTTTGGTGCTCCTAATAGGCCTAATTAAACAGACGTATAATCTCATGTTTCCCGCTTATTTAATTTGTGGCTTCACCTTGAAGCACAAATCTATGTAAAATATTCAAGCAATAAAAACAGTGATGGCTTCTTCTTCAATTAATTTTAAAGGTTGCTATAGATGACTGTTTTTTTTTCCCCCTGTTATCTCATTAACTGTTACTTGTGAGCAACTAATTATTTAAATCTTGCATAAATTTATTCAAAATTGCTAGAGAAGCACATTTTTCAAAATAACCTTTCATAATTTCTTACGAACCTTGTATTTTCATCTTGTAAACAATACGAGTTGACATATTGTGGTTTTTTCTATCCAGCAAAAACAGATATCATTTCTATGCACCTAATTATGGGCATGTAATATTATTTATTGAATCTACAGTACATTAAAAAGTTCGAATGGACAGAATAATCGTGATCGGAGGGCTAGCATTCAATTTAAAAGATCGCCGTTACGGATCATAGTTCATTAAAAATTGAGAACTCAATAATATTAGGCAAGAGTTAGGTTAATATGACACTAGTATTATATAAAACTAAATAACACTACATTTTAAACTCTTAGATCTGTTTTAAGATCCGTAATATTTATTTTTACTGTTCAAACACTTCATTTTGTACGGATCTTAAAACAGATCTAAAAATTTAAGATATAGTGTTATTTAGTTTTATATAACACTAGTGTCATATTAGTCCAACTCATTAGACAATATACATAGTTCTTTCTTTTTGGCATGTTTCTACTAAAAAAAAAAAAAACCATGGTGAACTATGGGCCCCATTGTACTCTCTACAGCAAAAGAGATACTTTTTTTAAGTCTAACAATTTGTTCTATTGTACTAACTTTTTTTTTTTGAATGAATATTATAATATTAGGTGAAAAAGGTATGAAAAATTATTCTATTTCTGTTCAAAAACTTAGATATAAATATTTTATATCTGAATATTCACGTAGATAATAATACTGATATAACTTTAAATTTTAATTATCTATATTCGAATAATAGATATGTGTCATATATTAAAAAAATTATATTATTCATTATTATAATTAGATAAATATTATGAATTTTAATATTTTAATATTATTTTAATAAATATTCGTATCAGTATTCTTATCCGGAGAATAATAAATGAGACATGAATATAGTTTTACACTATCCGTTACGTATCCGCTCCGTTTTCAACCCCTACCTACCTACCATTCAATATTAGATAATACACAATTATACAATGTAAGCGCGTTCAGCGTCAAATTAATTAGCTGTAGCCCTGTAACACAAACTATGGGACTCAAAACTCAAAAAGTGTCAAACTCCGTTAGTTACAGAGCAGTGACTCTATTTCTCATTCCATTGCAATACCTCACTGTGTAGAATGAGATCTGAATCGTCCGTTTAAATATGGCACAAATCTGAAAGCAGATCTCCCCTGTATTCTAAGTAGGCACCAAATTAATTTTGATTCGGCTGGGAGTATTCTAAGCGCCTTCCTAATCTGCAGCTAACAGAAACATTTTTTTGGGTAAAGTTATTGACAGAGTAAGTTAGACTTCATGCAGCACGTCACAAATAGGGACAACATGAAAGCATATGGCAGCTCTGTTAATATATTTAAGACATGTTCGGTAACGGGAATTTCAATTTTTCAGAACCAAAGTTATTTAACATAAATAATTTTAGAATATAGGTGTTCGGCAAATGCATAGAAAATTTGTTAGGATGTTATTATTATTATTTTTATAGAAGATGTAATACTCTCATTAAATTATATTAAGTGTATTGATACTAATAACTGATTATGATTAAATTAACTTCATCTATTAAAAATTTACAATTGAGTGTTACTAGTTTAATTAATTTCTTGTATTATTATGTTGTGTTTTTTAATTAATTATTGTCTTTGTGTTGTTTAAATTGTGTTTGTTGTTAATGAAAAAACAAAATAGCTTCAAGAGTAAATTTGATTTTGAAAATTATGGTCAGTATATAATAAACTTTACGATATTGGTCTTATATTTGATCAATTAATTAAATATTGTTTATAAAACTATAGGCTTATGTTCCTGATGGAGAAGAAATAATAATAAAATTATTAACAAATCTGTTGTGTATTTTAGGTATTGGATAATGGGTTAATTTAATACACTTTTTTTACTTTTAAATTTATAAAATTTTAGTACACAATAATAAGTCAGTTGCAAGCATACAACATATCATTGTAGTAGTTTAGGTATCGATTCAAAGATAACGGGAAATATTATTTTTTGCCAAATTAATTAATTCTAAAACAGTGCAATAAAAGTAAATAGAGGGAGTTGTTTGAGAATTGGTTTGTGGGTTCAATATCCGATTGAGAGTCTAAAAGTAAACAAAGCAATTTAAACAAACAAATAAAACGAGTTTTGTGATTTAATGAGATGGAAGTCTAGGGGTTTTCGGCATACAATCACTTGGTCAAATCAATACTTAGTTGGTTTCTAAATTCATGTTTGCAATTATGAGGTTTCTAAGCCTTAAATATCAAAAAGGGTCACTTTCGTGAATTAATGACGTTCCTAGATAATTCGGATTTCACGATTAAGTCCTTCACCATAGCTATCTAGACCATAAGCACAAGTTAGCCTAGTTTATCCCTAAATATCAATACTTCGCGATTAAGTCCTTCATACCAATATTTGGTTCAATTCTAGGGGTTCCAATCAAATATGAGGCTTCACGATTAAGTCCTTCACCTCAATTCAACCTTTATTTCTTGTGGTTCCGGACTAAGAAATAGATTTGGTCATTTCTAGTCTTAATCTTAAGGTTATTCATGTATACAATTTGGTACCATCAATTCTTTGATCCTAACACTTTAAGTTTGTTAGACCTAAACGGGATACTAATTAACAAGCACACAAATCATACAAGCACATGAATTATAAAATCAATAAGAACAAACATGCAAGCAAACACCAATCTCTTCGCCCGCTGCCAAGGTCTTCACCTTTGCTCGCTCGAGAAAACCTTCAATCTTTCGTTCCAATCGCCTACAATCACTTGGGAAAGATAGAAAAGATGTGGAAAGATGTGTAGAATAAAAGCTAAGTTGAAAGATGTCTTCCCCTGGTGTCTTCTTGTCAATATATAGCTATTTTTGTGCCTTGGGAAACAATCCTCCGAAATCTGGAAGGAAATCTGAAGAGATATGGTGAAATCAGGCCAAACTGGCATTCATGCGGCCTTCACAAATTCTCTGCTGCTAGTGCAAATTTCTTGCAGCCTACATAGAATGGAGAATTGGCTGGAGATCATGCAGGATTTTGTGTGGCCCACACAAAATTCCTTAAGGTCGCACAAAGGCCCACACAACTCTCTGTTTTGAAAGAAGAAAACTTGATAAATTTTGAATTTTATTTTCAGCTTGAATTTATTTTGTGTGGCCCACACAAAATTCCTACAGGCCACACAAACACCCACATAATTGCTCCTTTTATTTGATTTTTGCCATTTAAACAAGACAAAGACAGTAACTTGGTTCTTTGGTATATTCTATGTTAAACTAAGCTAAAATACAAGGGATTTGGTATAGTTTTAGAGGTAAAACCCTAACAGAAAGTATATATAATTGAGGCTTATCAAAATCATTCTTGTTAAGAACAAAAATATTAAACAAAAAATAATTGGAAGTTTAAAGTTGTTTAAACCAAAATAAATATTAAACAAAATCAATTTGAAAAGAGGAGTTAGAAGCTCCAGTGATTGGAAAAAAAAATTAGCTCAAAGTCAATTTTATTTTTGTCACAAATTATAAGAGCAGTTGGAAATAAAAATAAGTAATTTGACTATTGCACTTAACACTATTTTAGAAAAGTAATCTATTTAATTTTTTTTGTCCAAAAAGAACTATAGAGGGGGAAGAGAATGAGAATGGAATTGCAAAATTTTTAAACTGATTTTACTTTATATGGGAAAATAAAAATTTATTTTGAGTGAATTTTTTTTTCCACGTGAACAGTAAAATGTTTACTCCCTCTAAACATGCCCTAAATTATTAAGACCATAAATTAATTATCAAATGCATCATGATTGATTCATCATTAATTTGCTAAATCTTAGATTGAAACTAGGTGAGCACGTTAAAAAAAATTGATAGGAACTCAAGCTCCGGCATGACTCTTTTAGGCTCTGTTCGGTGGATAAAGGGGAAATGAAATAGAATTGCAAAAATTTTGAACTGATTTTTACTGTTCATGTGGGAAAATAAAAATTATTAAGACCATAAATTAATTATCAAACGCATCATCATTGATTCATCATTAATTTGTTAAATCTTAGATTGAAACTAGGTGGGCACGTATAAGTTATAACCATCAATTGAATGCATTTTCATTTGCATCAATTTGTCAAATCAAAGGGCACCACATTTTTTTCCAAATTAAAAGATTGTTCTTTACTTTTTAGTTTTTACCTGACTGAAGGATTCAGTTTCCAGTTTTGATGCTAGGATAAAAAAGGTCGGTGAAATTTAGGTGAAGTACTATTTTTTTTCATAAATTTAATAAAGTGGTCCTTAGGCAAGATTCCAGGTGAACTCCACTAGTTAACCACTTAACCAATGATTCTCAAATCCAACGTACATATATTTTACTAGAAAAAGAAAAACCAAGGTGCTTTAAAAAGCTCTCTTCCAAAAACAAGGAGTGCAAGATACGGATTCAAATCTGCTCCTTTTCTTAAAGTTGACACAGTTTCATATCCACATAACGAGGAAACAGAATCCGCATCACCTCAGGTACCTGAGGTGCAAGTGATGAATCTGGACCATTCATTTCACTTGGCACGAAGCTCAAAGCAGGCCCGTTATAGTCTCAACAGCTATGTTATATGGATATAGATACGGATACGGGTATCGTATTGGATACGGGTATCGTATTTGATACGATACAGATACGACGATACAATAATTTTAAAAAATCTAGGATACGATACGTCTATTATATATATTATTTTTATTATTTAATTATTATATAGATTAATAATAATCATAACTTGAACATATTTGTACAAAAAAAAAACTAAGGATTAACCTCAAGTATATATTATATATGATAGATACTAACATTTATGACAAAAGTAATGTAGTTCAGTGGCAAAGCTTTTTTGGCATTTAACAAAGTAACGGGAGATCGAATCATGCTGAAGCAAATTTAATAAGAAAACCTTTGAGCCGAAGATAATTGAAGCATGTACATAAAATTTCTGGGCCTAAATAAAAGGGAATGGGCCGCGCTCCTTATTTAATTAAAACATGCATGTCGGATAGGAGCGAAACTCACGTATCCTGCCGTATCCTATAGTTTGATCACGTATCGGAGACCGTATCAAGAAGTCAAAGGATACGCCATCTGGCGTATCCGATATGTATCGTAACCGTATCATACACGTATCCGTATCCGATACGTATCGGATACTGGTACGGGATCTAATATAGCGTATCCGTGTAACATAGCTCAACAGCTATAAGGTTGAGTTTAACATGGATGAAATTAATCTGAGTTGTCCATTTTTATTAGTTGAATCTCAGGTACCTGGGGGGATACGGACTCAAGAAAACAAGGGTCACAATCCCAGGTTTTCTATTCAAAACCGAATGCTACTTTCCCTATATAACTGCTCTCTCCTCTAGGCTCTAGCTATATAACATAGCTTCTCTTATCGTCTCATCACTAAAAGCTGGAATGAAATCTGCTCCTTTTCTTGAGAAAAGGAGGCCCCTCCTATTCTCTAATATGAACCGTTTAAAATTAATCAAACGGTTTTAATTATATCTAATTTATTTGTGCTTTGAGATTCGTGCCATGTTAAAAATAAATTAAAACCGTTTGATCGATATTAAATAGTTCGGATTGAAGAATAGAAGAGTCCTCCTTTTCTTGAGAAAAGAATCAGATTGGCTTCCCTAAAAGCTCGTCAGTGTATGGAACTCACCTTACAATCTAACAAAAGCGATGTTTCATAGGTTAAGATATGTTCAGAAAAAAATAATGTTTTAAACTTAAAACATACTTTAAATTGTCTCGGTCAATAATATCATAACATGACAATATCAAAATTTAAAGTTTCTTGTATTTTAATATTTTAGGGCATATTATAATGAAATATTTTATAATTACATGGAATTTGATATTAATATGAAAATTACTTTTAAGAATTAACAACTATTATTTTAGAAGAACGTTAATACAAAATTTGACGCACCGTAAAATTATCCAATAAACCATTCCTTATTTCATGATTTCTGAAATTAAAATTTTTAACCATAAAAAAGCTGGGCGCTGTGCTGCTGCTAGCTATAAGCTATCTACTATCTAGGCAAACATAGTATATATATAATTCCACGTATGTTAGTGAATAGTAACCGATATTTTTATTAATATCCAAAAAAATAATAAAATTTTAAATTCTATCTAATTTTTTGTAGGATTTCGAAAAATAATCAAACTGGTCAAATTTTTTCCGATTTTCGATATTCTTTCTGGTTATTTTCTACTCGGTTCAACGTTCTCTCCAACCAGTTAGATTTTCGTCGGATTCACTCTAACCGATTAAATTATAACCGGCTACGCCTAGAACCAGTTAGAATTTGACCGGTTTCAAGTAATTCTCTATTTAATCCACTCAGCAGTGAAAGAGAAAGAGAGGCAGCGAATTCGGGAGCCCAGATCCAAAGGCGATCGAGTTATGGGTTCAGGTCTACGGACCCAAACAGCTTTGGATCGAGTTATGAGTTCAGGGTTCCAACTGGTACTAGGTCGGGATCAAGTTTCAAGGATTTGGCTTGGTGCAAGGGTCTGACTATTCAGGTTTAATTGAGAATTAAAACTGGTATGGTTCGGTTCCAATTCTATATATACTCTAGAACCGGTAACTAATAGGCCTAAATTATATACATATTCGATCTAATTTTTATCACGAAATAACACCAATATCTTGTATTTTACATATAAAAAGAATATAATACATTTAGAATCAAGTTACTGCCTTTGCTTGGTTTTAATTTGCAGAAAATAAAGAAAAACCAAGAAAAGATCTAGCGAGATAACCATTTTTCGAAACTTAAAACAGTCATAACTTTTGACTCATAACTCCGTTTTGGGTATATGACCACTTTTTGGAAAGCTAGCGAGATGATCTACAACCTAAGAAACTAAAAAAAGAAATTTGAGATCCAGTGAGAACGCACTCAGTACTTAGACGAATTTTTAGCATTTCAGCACTTCATAGAAAAAAAAGTCCAAGCCTAGTGCGGACGCACTCACCTCCAGTGCGGCTTGGAGCATCCTCACTAGACCGTAGATAGCCAAAAAATGTGTTTTCGATAGTTTTTCTATTTCTGACGCATTCGGGACACGTTTTAATAGACAAATTTAGATATGACAGTCTGGGAAACAATCTAAAGATAATACCTACTAACCCCACTAACCCTATTAACCCCACCTTCTAACCTCTAAATTGGACATGGTCTCTGGCTATAAAAGAGGGGGTTCTTTCCCATTCAAGGCAACACATACTTAGCATAAAATTCTACAGCCAAGGAAGTTTTTCAAGGAGAGAGAAGAAGAAGATCCAAGCAAGAATTCGGCAAGATTGAGAGTTTTGATCCAAGAAAGGGTGTAATAATTTCTTCATATTTTTGCCAATTTTTGTAATGGATCTCTCCAAGAGAGAGTAGACCTCTCTCCAGGGGTTTAGGTCAATGCATGAACTTGTTTAATTTTATCTTATTCGGTTATTTATTTTTATTATGATTGTTTTATGGGATTTGATTGTTAATTTCTATGATTTATCATTTGTGATAACTACATAGTTGGTATTTGAAATCGATGTAGTCCCGTGTTGGATTCGAAAGAACCAATATTGCTAAGATGAGAGGAGAATACCAAATTATGAATGCAAATACCCTAGTTTTGGATTAGGATCTAACCAATTTGTAATCTAAGCTGGAACTACATAAATTAAGGTTAGAGACTTAGTGAAGGACCTAACCGTGAAGTCAACCCCTAATTAGGATATCTCAAATTGAATCAGATATTGGTATGATGGATTTAATCGTGAAGTACCGATATTCGAGGAGATAAGAGACTAACAAGAGCTTATGGTCTAGGTAGCTAGGGTGAAGGACCTAACCGTGAAGTCTGAATTGCCTAGACACGCTATTAATTCACGAAAGTGACCCTTTTTAACATATTAGGTTAGAAACCTCATCAAATCATACATGAATTTAAACAATACCGAATAGATAGAATTAGCAAGAGATTGTAGACCGAATGCCCCTAGATCTCCTCAACTCAAAAGCAAACCAATCTTTCATTTCTTTGTTCTATTTTCATTTATTGTTTTAAATTCCTTCCTTCGGGTATTGAACCCAAGTCTATGATCATTAGAACAAAATCCCCCAATTTTACTTTATTGTACTTTACTCTCTTTTATTTTCTGAAATTAATTGTTGAAGTTTAAAGCTAAGTATCTAAAAGTACTCCCTGTGGTTCGACATCCTAAGTACTACATTGATTGGTTGTGCGCTTGCAACAAATCTTTCTTTGGATATTAAAGGCAATAAATTTAAGACAAAAAGAGTATACATCAAGCACAATTCCATAACTCCAAAATACTCATCAGTAACATTTGTGGAAAAGATGTCACATTTCCTAAAATCATTTTGAACGATGCCTGGTTTTGTTACCGGTACTAATTGGTAGTCATGTTGGCTATCGATAGACATGTTAAACCTGACTTGAATTTCCAGATTTACTTCACTAATAGTATACCCAACCAGTTTATAAATCTCATTTTAGAGATAATCAAAGTTATAGTTTACGGTTAGCAATAATGAGTATGTAGGTCGGGTATTGTAAAAAATTTCATCATCATTGTATTGAATTTTCCCTCCAACAAATTTTTTACACATATGGTGGTCATTTTTTGTTTTGATTGGTATGGATAACAAACTACAATTTAAAAAATAATAACACTATAAGTGCAACATAATTTCAGAAAATAAAAAAATTTACAAATTCTTTATAAAAAAAAACTTACAAAAATTTGATCATCGAATTTGATTTTTTTTCTTTCTTTCTCTTTCTTTGTCTTCTTTCCCTTTTTTTTCTTCCTCTTACTTTTTGTCTAAATCTGAGTGTGTGTTTGAGAGTGAGAATGTGGTGCGATTTTATAATCAAATTTTATGAATCTCAAACCAGTGGGAAAATAACCGGTCTAATTTATTAGAACCGGGCAAAATCTAACCAGATAGGAACCGGTGAAAATCTCACCGGTCCAATTATCTTAAACTTGCAAGAATCTTATCGTCCCAATTCTGAAACCGGTGAGAAAATAACCGGAAAGAGGCTCTTAAACCAGTGAAAATTTGATCGATTCGGGTAAGAGAAGGGTTCAAATGCATCTATATTTTGTACCTCCACCATACCTCCATTGTTAAAAACTTTAATAACTAAAAATTTAAAACTTAAAAAGTCAAAATAAAACAGTTAGATGTAATCTATGTTATTTTCTCTATGTATTTATAAAAAAAATATCACATTTCAATTTTGTTTTTGTGTGAATCAATAAGTTGAAAAATGAATGTCTAGAAACTATTCATATTAGTACTTTTTTGCAAGCTCTTGATAACAACCAAAACAAAATTAAAATGCCATAATGTTTTACACGTACATAGTTATGATATAGATCATATCCAACAGTTTTATTTTGACTTTTAAATTTTAAAATTTAATTTGTTAAAAAAATTTAAAATGGAGACATGATGGAGGCATTTGAACTTTTCTCTTCGGATAATTTTCGAAATCTTCTGAAAAATTGGGTAGAATTTAAAATTTATTATTATTTTTTTTAGATATTAACAAAAATTTCGGGAATAGTGATGATGGGGCATACATCCACGTTTCACAAGAAAACAGATGAAAACAAGGGACTACGCTGTGCCATAGTAAACTCTGCCCCCATCAACACTTTGTCCTTAGTTGAAACCCCCACCGCCCCGGATTTCATCTGAAAACCATCTGCTACTTTGCCTATATAAACACACACCTTACATAGTTACATGACATCCCACACGAACTCACACAAGCTTCTCCTATCATATTTCAAGCAATTAGAAAAACTAATTCAGGATGGGTTCAGTAACTCGTGCTTCTTTGGATCAGAGACTCGCCTTAGCTAAGCGCTGCTCCCATGGTACAAATTAAAATATTTGGCTATTTTATTGCAATTTTGATTAATTGGCTCTTTATTAGATTGATCAGTTAGTTCATTTTTGGTGTTGTTTAGAGGGAGTAATGGCTGGAGCAAAGGCAGCTGTTGTTGCTACTGTGGCAGCAGCCATTCCTACTGTGTGTATTAAACAAAAATTATGTTTTTCATTTCCTCTTTTTATTGTCTAACTATCGATCTTAATTTCATCCATTAATTATAATCGAATTTAAAATGTTTTGATTTATAGTTGGCAAGCGTGAGAATGATGCCATGGGCTAAAACCAACCTCAATCCTACTGCTCAGGCACTTATCATCTCTACAGGTTTGTTATATATTTCAAGAATTGATTAATTGTTTTCTTCTTATATTTTTCAAATTAAATATGTTCAACGAATAATTACGGAAATCAATTGGATTGAATTAATTGTTGCAGCTGCTGGGATGGCATATTTCATTGTAGCGGATAAGACTGTGCTGGCTTCTGCAAGAAAGAATTCCTTTGGTGCTCCTAAAAGGCTTGATTAGTATTAAGGCTTAATTAAACAGACGTATAATCTTATGTTTCCGGGTTATTTAATTTGTCGCTTCAACTTGAAGCACAACTCTATGTAAAATATTCAAGCAATAAAAACAGTGATGGCTTCTTGTTGTTCAATTAAATTTTCAAATTTGCTATAGATAACTGTTTTTTTTTTTTTTTTTTTTTTTTTTTTTCCAATTATCTCATTAACTGTTACTTGTCACTTGCCAGCAACTAATTTTTACAATCTTGCATAAATTTATTCAAAAATTGCTAGAGAAGCACATATTCCAAAATAACCTTTCAGAATTTCTTACCAACCTTATATTTTCATCTTGTGATTTTTCTATCCAGCAAAAACAGATATCATTTCTATGCACCTCATTATCGGCATGTAATAATATAAGTGAGTCTCCAGTACTTTAAAAAGTGAATGGACAGAATAATCTTGATCGGACGGCTAGCATTCAATTTAAAAGATCGCCGTTAAGGATCATAGTCCATTAAATGTGGTATCAATTTAAATTAAGAACCCTATATATATATTTTTTATTTATTTTTACCGTGAGTTGCATAGTTGGATTACATACGATCGAGGAATGAGCGCAACTTAAATTGTTCATGATCATCGTATTTTGCTTTTGTTTTTGACAAAATATCATCGTATTTTGATACTATATGATTTATGATCATCATGGAGCTACGAGCCAGTTGATTATCTAATGAAATACATAATTTTTTATTTGACAAATTTCTGATATCGTTTGAAAAATTCTAACAATTTAATTATTTTATACAATTCAAAATATAATTAACCTGAGTCCTCAATTTTAATGGTGTCATGGAATGTTGAATTTATTGTATACAATTCAAAATATAATTAACCTGAGTCCTCAATTTTAATGATTTGATGGAATGTTGAATAAAGGTGAATTTTACCTAAATTTATCAAGAAGATCAAGGAGTGATACTAAATTTTTACAGCTACACAAACTTGGTCCTTCATTGGAGACTGTAAGAAAGTTCCAAGTTTCATAAAATCTGATTATTAGCTAGGTTAACAATGCATGCAATGCCCTTCGAATTCAATGATCTGGATCGATTACTTGCCACTTTCAATGTGCTCAGTGATAAGTTGGCCAAACTTTGAACCATTAGTACATATATAGTACAACAAGTTGAAAAGTTATTGTGGTAATTAACTATGGGCCGGCACCATTCTATTCTATGCAGCTAAACAGAGACTTTTTTATGCCTAACAATTTTACTACCTACCGTTCGAGCGCGTTCGTTGTCAAATTAATTACTGTGAGCCTGTAATACAATCTATGGCCTATGGGAGTCAAAACTCTGTTAGTTACAGAGCACTAACTCAATTAATTTATTATTCTATCCAAAGAGCTGCTTCTGCTAAACTATGAGGAATTTAATTTGATCATAACACCTGACTGTGTACAATGAGATCTGAGCTGTCTGTTTAAATCTGGCACGAATCTCAAAACATACACCCCCACCCCTATATTCTAATTCCTAATCTCTTTTTGCGAGTATTCTACCTCCTGCGTCGTCGGATACGTGAGAGGATATAAATTCAACTATGAGCGCCTTCCTAATCTCTCTGCAGCTAACAGAGACCCTTTTTATGGGTAAAGTTATTGACAGAGGAACTTTAACGTCATGCAGCATGTAACAAGTAGCGACAAAATTAAAGTATTTAACTGGTGGGCTGCATGAAGTGAAATTAGCTCTGTCAATATCTTTAATTCTTTATCACTTTTTTTGGGGTAATTTTTTGCCAAAAAAGTATGATAGGAATTCAAGCTCCGGCCTGATGTACTCTTTTATTGAGGCCATCATTTATTATCACCCGCATCATGATTAATCATTAATTTGTGTATAACCAATTGAATGCATTTTCATTTGCTTTAATTTGTCTAATACTAAAGGGCATCATATAATTTTTCGAAATTTAAATAAGCATTCTTTAATTTTTACCTGAATGAAGGATTCAGTTTCAATTTTAATGCTAGGATAAAAAAGGTTGGTGAATTTTAGGCAAAGCACTATTCTTTTTCATAAATTTGATAAAGTGGTCTTCAGCCTCAGCTGGTGAACTCCATTCGTTAATCAGTTTACCAATGATTCTCAAATCCAACATATATATTTTACTAAAAAAAAAATATATATATATATATATATTATACTAGCAAAAAGAAAAATCAAAGTGCTTTTAAAAAGCTCTTTTTCCAAAACAAGGGGTGCAACACCAACATAGATACTCGTACATGAAAAGTTGACGCAATTTAATATCTACAGAATCAGGAGGAAACAAGGGTCCCAATCCAAGGTTTTCTATTCGAAACCAAATGCTACTTTCCCTATAAAATAAACTCACACATTACATTACTCATCAACTCACATAACTGCTCTCCTCCTGTATAACTTAGCTTCTCTTATCATCTCATCACTACAAAGTTTGTCAGTGTATTATATATTAGTTTCTATATTTCGAAACGAGTAAAGCCGAGATTATTTAGCAGTGATGGGTTCAGTTACTCGTGCCTCGTTGGATCAAAAATTAGCTTTGGCTAAGCGCTGCTCCCATGGTAATTAATACCATACGCTCTTCTAATTTTTTGAATATCCTATAATAGTTTGGCGTTAAATTAGATTTATTGGCCAGGCTATAATCAGTTTTTTTTTTTTTGTTTATTTTAGAGGGAGTAGTTGCTGGAGCAAAGGCAGCTGTTCTTGCTACTGTTGCAACTGCTGTTCCCACTGTGAGCATCAAATTCTTTGCTTTAGTTTTTCTTATTTTACTTATAATTTTCTCAATCTTTCAATTTGTACTTGTCTATTGAAACCTGTATTTTAAGTTTTTCTTTCTCATTTTGTGTTTGTTTGCAGCTTGCCAGTGTGAGAATGCTGCCATGGGCAAGGACCAACCTCAACCCCACTGCTCAGGCACTAATCATTTCTACTGGTATGCATATGAGCAATTAAGTAATTTGTGCAATGGTTTCCTTCTTCTTTTGTTGTCATTAGTTGGATTTGCAATTTGTTGCAGTTGCCGGGATGGCATATTTCGTCGTGGCGGATAAGACTGTGCTGGCTTCCGCAAGAAGAAACTCCTTTGCTGCTACTAATTTAAAGGCTGATGTGAAGGCTTGATTGAGAAATGTAGATTGTTGTTATGACTTATGATTTATATGCAAGTCCTCAAGAAGAACTATCAGACTATATATGTGAAGTTTTTTACTTCTAATTACCAGTAAGATCTGTTAAGGTCCTATATATGCTCTTGAATCAATTTGTAAGAGTTCAATGAAATCATGTTGAATAAATAACTTTGATCTTCTGTTTTATTAAATATTTTTTAGAATGTTGTGAGAAATTATCTTAAGAGTCTAGAAATATGTATGAAAATATTTGAATTCACAGTGTTATCGAGAAAAAAAGAGAGATAATAATAGAAAGTATAAATATATGAATATTATTTATGAGATGTCATAAGTCTTGAATATTTATAGAAGTAGCATAAATAGACGTGGTATGTGATTTGATATGAATATTTTTGTAATTAAAGAATTTCCGTATATTCCAACATTTTTTAGATATTATTTTTGAGAATTGAACCTGCATTTTTTTGGAAGTGAGACAATAGCTCGTGTTATTACATCAAGTCTGTGGTTCTAATTTGATTTTTTTTCTTAATTTCATATCAAATTAATTAAGAAAAAAAAAATCAAGTAACTTAATCCGAAATAAGTTACTTAATTTTTTTAATCAATTTGATATGAAATCAATTAAGAAAAGAATCAAGTAACTTATTTGGGATTAAGTCATATCTTTTTTCATCTTATTTCTATTTTATTTCTTGTTAATTTGATAGTAAAGTGTGGAGTAAGAGATTTACTTCACCTCTTAGTTTCTTACCCCTCAATCAAATATAACATATATGATTTACTTTAAAGTGGTCCGAACCTACATTACATATATATTAAATTAAAAAAAGGAGCTCACAAAAAATAAAATATACAATGCGCACAAGTGCGCAAAATGGAATTAATAAGTGGATAATATCCCATTAAATATAATTTACTTTTAAGAAAATCTCATTATACCTAAATAAGAATCCCATTATATATGTTGGGCATTATAGAAAAAGAGCTCTACGACAATTACATCAGTCTGTGTTATGGTTTCTTCAGGGTATACAAGTTCGTCAAATGATTTTTGAAGACTATACTTAAAAAGAGGAGAACTAAGGTGTTCTTAAGTTTACCAAGTCACTCTCTGAAGTCTAAAACTAATTGAATCTACTTTAAATGACAAATTTGAATCATTGAAATCTGTCTATCTTATAAGCAATACATCTATATGTGAAAATTTTGAACTTTTAAATTAATTTAATATAAAATCAAGCGGTCAAAAAACATCAAAAAATGGATGCATTAAAATTAATTTATTGACCTTCTAATTTTATTTGCTTGACTTTATACTAAAATAATTCGAAATTTCAAAATCTTCACCTGTAGATACATCACTAGGGGTGCACAAAAAATTCGAGATTCGTAATTCGATTCGAGTTCGATTCGAAAAAGTTTGAAAAAAATTCGATTCGAAATTAATTCAAACCAGTTCGATTCGAAATTATTTCAATTTCGAATTCGAACCATGGCAGATTTGTTCGAAATTGGTTCGCGACTCTTTTGGGTTCGAATCTCCGAGTAATATACACCATCCATTTAATTTACGATGAACAAAATAGCCTCCCGACTCTTTCCCTCTGGCTCTCACTCTCACTCTCTAAACCTAGCCGACTTCACCTCTCCTCTCGCTCCTTCCTGTCGCGCCTCCCAAGGGAACTCCGGTGAACTCCGTTGCTTCAATTCATTTGCTTTTTTTGAGTTGTCTGGAAAAGAGTAGAGATCGGAAGACAGCACAAGAGGTGAAGCACGCCAGTGGAGAAGAGTTTACCTCCGCCATTTCTCTTACCGTCGCCTCTCCTCCACCTTCAAATGGAGCTCCTTCGGTAAGTGTCGCTCTTGTGACAAAATTTGATCGAAGTTGGTAATCTCAAATTTGAGTTTTTTTCTCTCTTGTGATCTTAAAGGAAGAGGGCACTGAGAACAATTTGGAGAAAATAAAGAAGCAGGGACCCCTAATGTCACCTATGAGCAGCAGTTCTGTACCAGCAGTCCAGCACTGATATAAATTGGTTAGTAGTATTTATTTTCCCTTAAATTTGCTTTTCCAGCACTGATATAACTAGGCACTATACCAGCAGTTCTGTACTGACCTTGTTTAGCATTTGGATACCACATGTGAGCAATACCAAACCAATTCATACTTGTCTCAAAAACAGTTTCTTGTTTTTCAATTTTAAGTTAGTGTTATTTTAAAAATTTGTGAAAGTTATGTTCAGCTGGGTAGATAAACTCCTTATTTTAAAAACATTTATATTTCTATTTAATACATTAATGTCAGTCTTTCACTGGAAAGTTTTCTATCCGAAGCTAACCATATTTTAAAAATCAATTTAGCCCGTTATAAGATTGACGTCTGACAGTGCATCAGCACTCGGAGTTCACCAGGTCGCTCTCTTTGGTAACCACTCAAATCAGTACAATATCTCCTTCAGGGACCTCTTCTCAAGCAATACGAGACGGTACCACATCCAATTCATTTATATATGTTCACCATGTCGCTGTCCTTATGTTCAGCTGTTTTTTGTCATTTAATTTTATATTCCTGGAGTAATTTAATTGTTTTTAAATACTTTACAGATTGGCCCTTTGAGATGCTGGCCAGGTGGCTTGTGAATTTATCGTTCCAGTTCCTCATGTCAAGCAAGTGAAGGTTTCCTTCTGTTTCAGTAGGCTACATTGAACAAAATCTTGTACCAGGTTGGCATGTTTAAAATTTCATACAATTTAAGCTTACATAAGTATTATTTTATATATTGCAACTATTTTATTTTCCAAATACAACTATCTAGTACAGCGGGGCAGACTCATTAGATACGAAAAATTTAGAATTAAGGCTGTAGTGTTACTCTCTCTTAATAGAATTAGACTTGAATTATCAATATGAGATCTGTTTATGCAAGTAATTTGTACCAGTACAGGTACTGCACTACTGCAGTACATGCCATTTGAGACAGCCAGGACTAGCAAAATATTTCATTAAAAAATATTTTCATTTGTTGCTGGCTTGCTGCAGTACATGCCATTTGAGACAGCCATTTGAATTGCTGAAGAGAGATTCGAAGAAGCGGAGGCACGAACAAAAGAGCTTGAGAAACAAGTAATGAAGAAGATGATCATTCTGTTGGTTGTTTAATTTTCAGGTGGCAATGTGACAGCAAGCAATGTGATCGTTATGTTGGTTGTTTAGTATTAATTTAGGGATTGTTTAGTATCAATTTGTGATTTTTTGTTTGTTTTGTTGATTTAGAGACATGATTTTTATTTAGGATAATATTTGAGTTTGTAATAATTATAAATCTGTAGTGATTGTTCTATTGATATTTAGATTGTACTTTGTTTGTTTCGAAAAACATTTGTGTAAGCATTTAATTGAATTGTCGCATAGATCTAGAAAAGTAATTTTGAATTGCCTCCAGAAAAGCATATGTATAAAAATATGCAGCCTAGTTTAACTGAATTTCGAATCTGTTTCAATTTAATTGAATTTCAAACCTGCCTCAATTTCGAACTGCATTTCGAATCTGCCTCAATTTCAAACCATCTGTGTTCAATTTCGAATTGCTCTCCATTTCGAACTAATTTCGAACCAAATCGAACTAGTTCGAATTATACCGAACCAAATTCGAACTGGCCTTTCAGGTTCGAAATATATTTCAATTTCGAATTGGGTTTGATTCGAAATTATTTCGAATTCGAATTTGAACTAGGACAGATTCGATTTGGTTCGGTTCATTTGCAGTCCTATACATCACTCATAAGGTCGGTGAATTTTAACAGTTCGAATTTATCATTTAAAATTAATTTGATGAAGTTTAAACTTGAATTCATCAAAAAAATTAGTGAACTTAAAAACTCCCTACTTCTACTCATATTATAAATGCCCAAGTCAAGCAGTTTGCCTTACGTGTTATTTCAGAATTAAATTTTATCGTACATTCTTGTATGCTATTCCTCTATGCTGAGTATCACGTGGGCCGGTGAAATAAAGAAATTACTAATAAAATATAATCCGAACAAGATGTATTGAAGATTCGTGCAGTACCTGATTGAGTACAATGAGACCTGAGTTGTCAGTCTTAAACTTTTAATTTAGCACGAATCTATTATATCTAAATGGACACTAGATTTCAATCATTCTGCTAGAAGCTAATTTATCGAGTGCGGTACTTTTATGATACAGATTCCAACAAAATCAGATATAAGAATGCAATAAATGATTGAATACCGTAGTTGCTGAAGACCGATTTTTTTATTTATATCCAAAATAAAATATAAATTTAAAAAGTTAACAAATTAGCTAATGAAATTATAAAACTACCAAAACCGGTTAACCATTAACCGGACTCAAATCAAATTTCCTCTTATTGATTTCCTGGACCCATTGAAATAGTTTGGTTAACCATTAACCGAAAATTTGATTTGAGTCTGGTTAATGGTTAACCGGATTTGTGCATTTTCCTTTTTTTTTTCTCAAAACTGAAAAAAAAATTTGTATTAAAATATTAGAAATGTTAAATATATTTCTTTGAAAATAAACGGAATACAATATAATTTGATTTATTAGAAAGACTGCAACTAATAACCCGGATCAATATTTTTCAGGCCGGATTTTTCGTGGCTGTAAAAAAAATTAATATATTTCTTTATGTGGTATTGGAAAAAAAATAAAAATGCTTAGATTCTGAGTTATTGATCCCAGTTCAAAAGTCACTTCTATGTAATCTAGAAAAGATTGTGATCTTTCTAGGACATTTAATTTATAAAAAGTTGTATCTATTTTGAGAATTCTTTTTTAAAAACAATTATTAAATAAATTAAAGTTTTTGTTTTTTTTCAAAAATAGATACAACTTTTCATAAATTAAATGTCCTAGAAAGATCACAATATTTTCTAGATTACATAGAAGTGACTTTTGAACCGAGATCAATAACTTAGAATCTAAGCATTTTTTTTTCCAATACCACATAAAGAAATATATTAATTTTTCTTACAGCCGCGAAAAATCCGGCCTGAAAAATATTGATCCGGGTTATTAGTTGTAGTCTTTCTAATAAATCAAATTATATTGTATTCCATTTATTTTCAAAGAAATATATTCAACATTTCTAATATTTTAATACAAAAAAAAGAAAATGCACAAATCCGGTTAACTATTAACCAGACTCAAATCAAATTTCCGGTTAATGGTTAACTGGACTATTTCAATGGGTCCGGAAAATCAATAACCGGAAATTTGATTTGAGTCCGGTTAATGGTTAACCAGTTTGGGTAGTTTTGCAATTTCATTAGCTAGTTGGTTAGTTTTTTAAATTTATATTTTATTTTGGATATAAATAAAAAAATCGGCTGAAGATCTCTCGGTAACCCGGTTCACTGGATTATTCAAACGGTTGATTGGTTTGAAACCGAAATAAAATAGATAATTTTTTTTTTTTTGTGTGTGTGTTTAAAAATGAACCGACCAAATTAAGATGGCTTACCGGCTACCGGATAAAAACTGAACTGTTTAAACTGAATTTAATTTTGATATCTTCCGTTGAATCGAATAAAGAAATTAAATTTCAAAAAGTCAAAAGTCAATACATATACCAATATATTAGTAATTTCATAAGATTTAAATCTTCATTCTATTATTAAACACGTTGGGTGTCCGATCTGCCAACAATTACGATTGAAAAATAAAACTTCAGATTTGATCTCAACCCTCCAATTACATAATTTGTCTTTTTTTAATTAAATACATTTGTTTTATATATAGAAGTCTAAATTTAGTTAAAAACATACTCACCACATGTGTTGCCACACAATGCGTTACAATTAAAATTAAAGAGACTTTGAAATTTAGCAATATATTTATCTGTTTTCTTATTTCTTTGTTTCCATATTTCTCGACTCCACCTTCTATTTTCTTATTTATTTGTTTCTTTACTTCTTTGTTTCTATACGAATCACAATGAAAATATTTTTTTTATTTTTTTATTTTTCTTTCTTTGTTTCTATACATATTGTTGTGTGCAATTTAGAATACATTTTCAATATATAATATATCAATGTGTGTGTGTGTATATTCTAAATTGAAAACAATGAAGAAGAAAAATATAAATTGGAACATGTGTGTGAATATATATTTCTCTTATAATATGTATGTGCGTGTGTGTGTGTCCTATACATATACACAATAACACTTTTTATTTATATTTTTTTGATATTATATTATATGTCAATATTCAATTGTTGTACGATATTTGATATTAAATTCAAATCGAGCTATTATTTGATATCATTGATACTTACAAATAAAGAATCATCCCATCATCAAATTATTATGAGAGATGACGATTTAAGTTAATTAAAAATACAAAATCATATAAATTTTCTATTAACATGTGTCTTAATTTTTGAATAATTTTTATTTTTGTTGATATTTTTTTTTCTTATAATATGTCCCTGTTGCAACACACGGGTATGATACTAGTATTAAGATAACAATACACACACTATTTACAAAATATATTAATGTTCAATTTAAAAAACAAAAACAAAATATATCGATGTTCTAAAATATCCGAACTAAAATATGAGGAAATGATGATTGAATCAAACAAAATATAAACTATACTTGAACCATTACAATTAGATTAGTTAAGTTTAATTGGTTTTGAAAAGTCTAAATGAACTGATCCATTTAAATAGAAATAATTTAATAATTCAACATAAGTGATCCATTTAAACCGAAATTTTTTAATTTAGTTGAAAACCGTTTGAACTCCCTGTACTGGTATCCATATCTTCTGAGATAACATAATATTTTTGTTTAAATCCAGACCGTATGATCAAAATCCCTAATAATCTGGTCTGAAGTGGAATGCATGAGCCCTTTAATATGTGTACATATTCTATTCGGACGGTCCAGATCTAATAAGTATTATGTTTAACTTAGATGAATTCGATATACTTTTGTACACATAGTTTGGAGAATTAAATTTTGAATCAATTTAATTCAATTTAAAAATTCAAGAATTTAAAAAAATATATATTTGTGTCAATGTGGATCTGTGTTGTAAATAATAGTATGTGCTTATCGGACAAACATAGTATTGTTAAGTAATTAATTGAAAATAATCGATTATAATTAGAAATAATCAATCGATTAATTAAAAAAATCATAATAATTTGATCGCCACCAACGACTAAACAGCCTAAAAGATTGATTTTTACAACACTGATAATATGGATAGAACGATCTGAAATTTTTACACAATCATTTGTGCGAGAAAATTGTTTTGATCAGTTTGGTTTTTGGAAATTTTGAATTTAGGATTATGGTAAATTATATGTGGCGTTTCTTGATTTATTTTCTTATGTGAGCTACTATTTATGATGGGTCGAGTTTACTATTGTGTGAAGGCCCACAATTGAATAGTAAATGAACTGGAAGGCCCAAAATTATAGGGTAATGTATCCGTATTAATAGGATCATTTAAAATCCATTAAAAATTGCGTTTTGTATCTTCTTTTTTCGTCGTCTAGGTATTTTATTTAATGGTTTTTCTCGTCTATATAGATAATCAGTTTTTATTTAGTACGTGATTAAATTTTTTCATCTGAAAAAGAGTAAATTTTGTACATTTAAATAGTGAATCTTGTACAAATTTTAAAGTAAAAGAAATCTTATAGTGAACGAGAGAAAGACAAAAAATTTTAGATGATAACTAGCCTTTTTTTAAGTAATATCATTTTAGGTATTTGCTTGAAATATGATTCAGACCATCTAATCTGACTCATGTGTAACAATTTATGAACATGTTTTTTTTTTTTTCTAAGAGGGTTCAAATATCTTCATTTTTGTGTCTCCATCATGCTTTTATTTTTAAAAACTTTAATAACTCAAAATTTAAATCTTAAAATTCAAAATAAAACCGTTGGATTATTAGATATAAACTACATCATTTTATCTATGCACGTGTAAAAAATTATGGAATTTCAACTTTGTTTTGGTTGTCATCTTAAGCTTGTAAAAAATAATACTAATGTAGATAATTTCTTCACATTGATTTTTCAACTTATTTGTTCATATAAAAGCAAAATTAAAATGTGATAATTATTATGGGCACATAGAGAGAATAACATAGATCGCATCTATCGGTTTTATTTTGACGTTTAAGTTTTTTAAACTTTGAGTTATTTAAATTTTAAAAATAAAAGCATGATTAAGATACGAAAAATCGAGGCATTTGAACCTCCTCTTTTTTTTTAGTGAATTTAAGAACATGTTAGCTTCAGAATTCAGAACGAGCAAATCAGATATTGTTCATAAATTCAAATACATGAAGGTGACGTGATATCAACCTTTTGGATTGGGTGCGTTTGTGACTGATTGATTCAGTTAGGAATTTTATCAAATGAATTAGAATTCTTTAATTCTAAATTACAGGGCAAGCTTAATTTGTTGTTTTGATATAGTTAAGCACGTAACCAATCACAGCAAGGCCATCGTGGAGGGACCATAGATCTCAAGGAATTCACATCCTCTCCAATACCTGATAAGGGAATCTTTTACAATTACTAGATCTAAACTGTACTTTTTAACTTGGCACGAATCTCAAAGCCCAAAAATACAGCCATTACAGTGACCCGAATCCCAAACCGGTTGAGATTCAATCTCAAGCTGTAAAGTAAGTGATCCTCTGCAATAATTATGCAATACCTGAGAGGATACGGGTTCAGATCTTAAGTGGAGTCAATTTTTTTTTAGATTTATAACATATCTCAATGAAATTAAGCTACATTATAATTAATCAGAGTCTGCATTATCTTTTCATTTCAATTTTGAGCGTTTCATTTTATCTTTCTTGAATAACTTTACATGATTACTTTTATTTTACCACAAATAATTCTGACTAAGTTCTAGAATTCCTTCAAATTATTTTAAAATTAATCTAATATAGTCTCTAGTAAATAGTGGACAGAGGACCTAGCAGGTCCTCTGAGGTAATGAGGGATATATTTGCTAAAATATTGAGCGAGGGTCTAGTTCTGTAAATTGACTCATTATTATGTGGAATTTTATAATAAAAGGTTGGGGGAGTTACATGTATACTCCTCAAAAACTTCAAAATTACATATTTTCTCCTCTAAAATTCATAATATAATATTTACTCTTCAAAATTTCACAAACCCACAAATTTACCAAATTTATAAACTTTTATATTAAAACTTGTTTTAAAATTATACCCAATTTACCCTTTATTAAAAAAATAAAACCCTCCCTCTCTCTTTCTCTCAGTGACTGTGCGTGCCAGAAAAAAGTCATTTAATGAAGACTAGCCAGTAAACGTCATTTTACACTTGACTCATTTTACGGATGCTTCCAAAGAGAAAATAGATTGATTATTTGTTCAACAAAGAATTGAGATTGTTGGGTTTTGGAGGTGCCAAAATATGTTTAGACTTAAGCTGCGGAAAGACCGTAAAATAAAATTTTTATTTCTAACTCAAGCTATGGATTAAAAGAATATGCCGAAAAGACCACCGAGACTGTCTATCCCCAGTCTTTCATTGCAATGACCTTTTAATCTTTTACAGATCTCCATGATTGATTTCTAAAACTTTAATCTACTTATCAATTAAATAAATTAATATAACATTTATACCTCATTTCCAAATTCCAATTGGAATGCAGCCAACTGAGAAGAACGAATTTGGGGAACTGCTTGTCTCGGAGTATCAGACGTCTGATACCTCTATCGGTTATCCCCTAGGAATAACCAGAGAGCGGTTTATTTCTTTTATCAGAAATACTGTAAATCACGATATTATACAAAAATACTATTCACCAAGAAAAGGACAAAATAATAATATTCACAACCCGCAGTTATTCCGATTCACTAATAAGGAAAACAGAAATACCATGACTTTCGCAAATATAATATTTTTGGATCCCGTAACAACTGTAACCGAGAAATAGAGAAAATTGATTACCGAATCAATTCGGTATCAAGTGAATTAGTAAGTTTTCTCTTCACCCTCACCCCTCTATTTATAGAGTATGAAGTAAGTTGGGAAATGACTGAAATGCCCTCATATGTGGCGTTTTCAAAGTGGAAGAAGCAAAATTGGTTTTGAGTGGAAGAAACCAAATTTGATTTTTGCACTTTGGCCCAATAAGCTTTGAATTGATTTGGACTTTTCAGTTTGGGCTTTAATCTTAATTTTGGCTTTAATTGTTAATGGGTTTTAAGCCCATAATTTAAATCCATAATTAACAATTAAAAATCCAAATCAAACATATATAATTGTCATGTACAATTATATTTCTTTCGGTTGTTGTTTCGGTAACTTTTACACAACGTACCGTGTACGCTTATAAATTAACCTGTGTTTCTGCTTGTTATCTTATATGACATTTATAATTTAATTATATCACGTATAATTAATTATAACAATCTTATTATTAATTATAATTAATTTATAATTAATCAACAAGATTATCCGATTAGCTCCTATATGGTGTGACCTAATAGGATCTGTGTTATGTTAGTAAATAAAATTAAAAACCGTTTTAACTTCTATAATCACAGGAGACACTTGGCAAAATGCACTATGACCATCCAATTACATAGATAATGCTGTACTGTATAATATCACGATTCAGTAAACTATTTTACTTGTGTTAATTCTTTGTTTCATAGTTATTAGATCAGTTCCAATGTAGGTGTGTATTATCCTTGCAAACTAATCTTTTTTTGATCTTGAGCAAATTATCAAATATGATTACTCTTGTAATCATACCGCTAGCAGATAATCCTTACTCTATTAAGGGGCTCAGTGATACTATAACTCGTATAGAGATACGAGGGATAATAGTACTTTTGGTAAACCATCACTTCCTCAGCATAAGTTATGTATATCAAAGAGCTATCATTATAGCTGTTTTTTACATACATCGTTAGATAACAATCATAAATACACATCTCTTAGTTGGAAAGATTAATACCTCATACTTTAATGTTGGGTTTCAGGGTAACTAAAACCCGTTTAGGCTTAAGTTGCGGAATGACCGTAGAACAAAAATTTCTACGGTCAACTTAAGCTCAGGATTAAACGGGATATGTCAGGAAACTTTCCAAGGTGGTCCACCTTCAGTATTCCTTTGGCATCAAAATCCAATTAAATTATTTTATAGATTTACTTCATGATTGATTTCTAAAACTTTAATCTACTTACCAATTAAATAGATTAATATAACATATTTATACCTTGTTTCCAAATCACAGTTGGAATGCAGACCGAGTGAGTAGAGCTACATCACGGGAATGATTCTCCTCGGAGTATCAGACATCTGATGCCTCTATCGATTATCCACCAGGACTAATCAAAGAACGGTTTATTTTTTTTTTCAGAAATACTATAAACTATGGAATTATGCAAAAACACTATTCACGAGGAAAAAGATGAAAATTCGTAAACACAAATTTTTGGTTACTTAGTTTCATTAATAAGCAAAACTGAAATACTGCGAAATTCGGTAAAACACTATTCATCAATTCCGTAAATATACTTCACAACAACCCGCAAGATTATACGTCAACTACGTATAACTTTCTTTTCTCAACTGAAACACTATTTGGGAGAGAAACTGAGAAAGAGAAGAAATACCGATTCGTTTCGACACGAAACGATACGAATGAATTAGTTGTTTATTCTCTCCATGCACCCCTCTATTTATAGCCTCTAAAATGATGTGAAAAGACCAAAATACCCCTATGACAAGGCATGCCACCTAGGGGGTGAGGTGTCATGTGGATAGGATTGATGACGTGGCATTTGGATAGGATCGATGACACGTCATGCGAATAAGGACGAATCTGAAAAGACCCAAATGCCCTCGGCCCGAATACAAATAATATTCGTATAATTATTATGAACAATTATATTTCTTGCGGTTATTTATTTCAGTAATTTATACAACGTATTCTGCACATTTATAAATTAACTAGTTAACTTTTATACAACGTGTCACACACGCTTATAAATTAACCATGTTTTTGCTTGTTATTTTTACATACCATTAATAATTTAATTATAACACGTATAATTAATTATAACCATCTTACTATTAATCATAACCAATTTATAATCAATCATAATAAGATTCTCCGATTAACTCCTATATGGTGTGACCCAATAGAATCTGTGTTATGTTGGTAAATAGAGTTAAAACTGTTTTAACTTCTATAATCATGAGTGGCATCTGGCAACACATCATGACCATCCAATTACACAGATGATGCTGTACTATACAATATCACGATCCAGTAAACTATTTACTTGTGTCTGTTCTTCTGTCTCATAGTTATCAGATTAGTTTCAAGGTAGATGTGTGTCATCCTTGCTAACTGAATATTTTCTTGATCTTGAGCAGATTATCAAATATAATTACTTTTGTAATTATACCGCTAGCAGATAATCTTACTCTATCAAGGGTCCCAGTGATGCTATAGCTTGTATAAAATATGAGGGACAAATAACATTCTTGGTAAACTATCACTTTCTCAGCTAAGCTATATATATGGAAAAGCTACCCTTATGACTGCTTTTTACGGACAGTGTTAGATAACAATTACACATACATATTTCTCAGTAGGAACGATAAATACTTCATAATGTAGAACTTGACACTGAATGAAAACATAAATGACACGAACACAATTTTATTTAATGTTCATTCGGGGTCTGTCAAATACCATGTTCCTAGAACATGTATCTATGTGATTAAAATGACATCTCGTGTCAGGTGGTTTGTAAAACTTAACCAACTTTTAATCCACATACTAACCTTATCGTGGTAATTGTGTTCCTGTTAATTACCTTGGTCAGTGACTTTTTAAGAGTATATATCATCTATATTATGGAGTTTCACAATTTCAGTCATGAACTCAAAATGATCCATAAATTCAATAATACTCAAGGCAACAAAATGATATATAAATAAACATTCAATTAATGAACAAAGCTTTATGATAATTTATCGTATTATTGACTTCTAAATTATTATAAACTAACAATCTCCCACTTAAGCTAGGAGCCAATTATCGTAGGCTCTACTTATACAAATCTCTATTATTCTAAAAATCTCGTAGATCTAAAGAATAACTCATAGCCAGTTTTCTATGTGTCTGAGACACATAGAAGCCGTATGCAACTGGTGCTTGGCTTGAGGAAGAGGTTTTGTAAATGGATCAGCTGTGTTGCTGACTGTGTCAACTCTACTTATCTTTACATCACCTTTATATTGATTATATCTTTTATAATTAATTATAAACATCTTATTATGTTTACGATCTCTCGTATTAAGTGATAACGTTGTAGACGAGAAACATATCCTTAGTTCTCCTCAAGAACTTAAGGATATTCTTTACAGCGTTCCAGTGCTTTTTGCCTGGATTAGCCTGATATCTACTCGTCACACTCAAAGCGTACGAGACATCAGGGCGAGTGCACAACATGGTGTTTATGATAGAGCCAATAGCTGAAGTGTTTGGTACTCTACTCATAGTGCTTTGCTCATCAGTTGTCGAAAAGCACTGAGTCTTGCTAAGCTGTGTACCATGATTCATTGGTAGAAATCCTCTCTTAGAATCCTGCATGCTAAATCGATTCAGCACTTTGTCAATGTGCGTGCTTTGACTTAATTCTATAAGTCTCTTTGATCTAACTCAGTAGATCTTTATGCCTAGTATATAGACATCCTCGCCCAAGTCCTTTATTAAGAAAACATTTCTTTAATGAAAACTTGGCTAATTGCAATAGAGGAATATCATTTCCTATTAAGAGTATGTCATCTACATATAAGATTCAGAAAGGTGATGGCACTCTCACTAGTTTTTCTGTACACATAATATTCTTCTTCGCACCTGATGAAGTCAAGCTTTTTGACTTCTTCGCCAAATTGAAAATTTCAACTCCGTGATGCATGCTTCAATCCATAAATAGATTCAAAAAACTTGCATACCTTCCCAGCATTCTCTGGATCTTCAAAACCCGTAGGCTGTGTCATGTACACATCATCTTCTTAAATTTCCATTTAAGAAGGCGGTTTTGACATCCATTTGCCATATTTCATAATCATGAAATGCGGCAATTGCTAGGAGTATCCGAATTGACTTAAACATAGCCATGGGTGAAAAGTTTCATCAATTCCCAGAATTTGTTTGAAACCTTTTTGCTACTAGCCGTGCTTTGTAAATAGTCATATTATCATCCATGTCTGTTTTCATTTTGAAAACCCACTTGTTAGCTACGGGTTTCATCCCATCAAGTGGTACAACTAGGTTCCAGACCATGTTGTCATACATGGACTGTATTTCGGATCTCATGGCCTCCAGCCATTTATCAGAGTCAGGCCTATCCACTGCTTCTGTATAGGTCAGAGGATCTTCATGTCAAAAATTGAGACCTCGTGCAGTCTCATGTATCTCTCGGGTGCATGGACTATCTTTGCTGACCTACATAGCACTTGTTCTTCTGGTTGTTGAACTTCATCCACAACAGTGTGCTGATTTAGTTCTTCTTCAACTTGTGTTGAAGCACTTGAGCTCGGGACTAGAACCTCTTCCACAGCTACTTGTGGATTTGGTTCTTCCAGATGCTCATCAGTTGAAGTATAAAGTGGTGGGATTATCTGATCTGTTTCAGATATTATATTGTGTGATGTATCTTGAATTTTTTCAAGTATTACATTACTCCCACTACCTCTTTTTGCAAGAAACTCGTTTTCCAGAAGTATACCATGACGAGCAACAACTAATTTGTTCTCGGACTGGTAATAGAAGTAATATCCTTTCATTTTTTTAGGATATTCTACGAAAAAACACTTGTCAGATTTGGGACCAAGTTTGTCAGACGTCAAGCGTTTAACAAATACTTCGTAACCCCATTTTTAAGATAAGACATATTTGGGATTTCTCAAACCATAACTCGTATGGAGTCCTTTCAACTGACTTGGATGAAACCATATTTATCGTTAGTGCGGCAGTATCTAGAGCATGTCCCCAAAATGATTTTGGAAGGGTGGCATTACTCATCATGAAACGAATCATGTCCAGCATGGTTTGGTTCATTTTCTTGGCAACACCGTAACTTTGTGGTGTCCCTAGAGGTGTGAGTTGTGAGACTATCTCACATTCCTTTAAGTACGTCTTGAAAACCATAACTCAAGTATTCGCCTCCACGGTCCTACCGTAATGCCTTAATACTTTTGTTCAGTTGATTTTCTACTTTAGTCTTAAATTCCTTGAACTCGTCAAAGGATTCAGACTTGTGTCTCATGTAAGTCAATACTTTCATGAAATATTTTGAGTCTTTTGTTATTGATGTTAAATACGGGGTTTTCCATTTCTAGCATATAAAGACCATTTAACAAGTAAGATGATCTATAATATGTCTCATTTTTATAAATAGAACATCTATTGTCCTTTATAACAAACGAGAAACTATTCATCTCTAAACATGAGGTTGATATGATATTTCTAGAAATGGTAAGAACAAAATAGAAATTTTCTAGTTCCAGAATAAACCCGCTAGACAAGTACAATTCTATCCAACCGACTGTAACGGTTGCAACATGTGCTCCATTTCCAACTCGAAGTTGTACTTTTTTATTGTGTAACTTCCTTTTAGCGCATGCATATTTGTGCAAATATGAGCACATGATCCGGTATCCAGTACCCATCTCCTCTTCTCTCATCTATTATTGGTTTCATTTTCGTTTAAAAGATAAGAGAATAACCCAATAAATTACTTCACTACTTGAATTTTCCTCCATAGTGGGCAATTATTCCTGCATACTGCAACTCTCAATTTTAGAATGACCACCAATTAGGCGGATTGGGAGATTGTTCCTCAACAATTGTACCATTCCATAATTTTGTGAATCCACAATTTGTGCAATGTTAAACAAAGAATCTCAGCCGACCAACACACCCTAATCATCAGCTTTAACTTTTTATAACTCCTGAGTCAAACTTTTTATTCTAAACTTGGATCGATCAGATTATTGGTTTTACAAAGTCGCTACGGCATGCTTCAAGACGTTTCCCTTTCTACTTCCAGCTCCTCTTAAATAATTATTGTTTCATATTTCTCTTAGAGGCCATTGCCAGATGAAACCATTTAAACTCAGTACCAGCTAGTCTTAAGCAATCAAGTCAAAAGCAAGGTCTTAACAAGCCATCCAGTAGACCCAAGCCATTGCCAGAAATAGCAATATGCAAAACGTGCACCAAGTGAAATGCTATACCAGATGCTATTAAAGATATTCAATGAGGTACGGTTTGTTGCTTACTTGTGGTCGATTGGGTGAGGAGATGGATGAGAGAATATAAACAAAATGAAGAAAGACGGAGGACTGAGCATACATAATTTTGAAAGGAGGTTAAAATTGTCATTTTAACTTTTAATCATCATTAATATGTATACTTTAGTGAAAAAAATCAAGGATGGATATATTAATAAATATGTTATGTTTAGATGGGGAAATAACTAATTTTGTTTTGAATGAGAAAATTTCTAATTGATCAAGTTATGATGGGTATATATCTAAATTTCTCTACATAATTTTGATGTTTTTGAGGGGTATACATGAAATTCCCCCTAAAAAGTTCATAACAACTAATTCATTTTAATATCCGCCGTAACCTTCTGACTTGATGCCACATGGCAACATCTTACCGGATTCGTCGACGTTTTTCGTACGACCGGAATGAAATCAAATCCTCTCCAGATTATACAAAATGGAGAGTGTTTTTAGTTTAATTCCAACCTTCGTCTCGAGTCCTCAACTTTGAGCAAAGCAAGGCTGGAAGCATCGACAATTTTCTGTCATTCTAATAGGTTTAATGGGAATCGTCAAAACCTTCGTATTTTGCGTATTAATACTCGTAACTTCTTCGACGATCAATTTGTTAAAGGGAGTGGCAGCAGATCAGATCATCACTTCCTCTTCGGGTACATATTTTCAAATTTCTCCCCCAATTTACCAGCTCTTTTTGCCTAAATATTATCCTTCGTGTCTTGTTTAGCTAATTTCTAGGTTTTGTCACTTTAAAATGGAACTTTTAGTTCCAATTTGAATTTTTATCTATGAAGAGTAAATCTTGGTAATTGTTTGTAATCAGGCAAGTTTTGTTCCAAATCATAGTAAATTTGTAATTGGGTTCTTAATGGTGTGTTAATATTATTACTTTTTGGTTGGAATTTACTTGCTAAGTTCAGTGTTACTTCTGTGGCAACTTCCCGTAGAGTAAATTTGCATTTGTGATCTGAGTATTGTTATATGTTCCTTGCCTGTCTGGAATTTGTTAGGAATTTGACTCCACCACTTATACATTGAATGGATTTCCCTACTATTACTGGGGTATATAGACACGGGCTTTGAATTTAGCTTGTTTCTCTTGAGAAAATTACTTTGGTTGTACTTTCTTTATACTCTACTTCCTTTTATTTGATTTGAAATTTTTGTTAATAGGTTCAACTTTTGGGAGAACTTCACGTGAACCAAGATACAACATTGAATATCACTCATCAGATTCAGTCTTTCATCCAGTGAGATCATTTTCTCGTTACATATTAAAAAAAAAAACATAGTTTTTGTTTATGTACCATATTGGAACCAAGAATCAGTGTACATGTTGTTTGTTAGTATGGTACCCACATGACCCATAACAGTACTTCATTGCCAGTTTAGGTATATTGGCTGTACCAATTTTAAGCCTCTTTTTTATTTGTTTATTTACGTTCCAATTTCTTTTAGTTGTTCAAGACTATTACACAGTTAGGAGAAGAAGCTATGTGTTAATTTAGTTATTGTTGTATGATTGTGCTAATTGAGTACTTAGGTAATTTGGTTCTGTAAGCCTATTTTGGTAAGCATTCTAGTACTCGGTACCAGATCATATGTTATCCACATACAGGGGCGGATTGACATACAATTAATGGGGGACAACCCTAAACCCCCATTGATTTTCAATTTTTTTTTATTTTTACATAGGATTTTTTATATATTTTAGAGTAAAATGCTATGAATAATGTAAATTGACCCTCATTCGCAGCATGAAAATTTTATATGATCGACCTCTATTTACATTTGACCCCCATAGCTTGAAAGTCTGGCTTTGACCTTGTCCAGATAGGTATTTCACTCTATTGGCATTGATGGACCATTAGTGCTAGCCTGGACCAGCTTTTCTCTTTTGGTATATATTGTCATTCACCCACATCAGTGCACATAAAATTTCACCCTAACAATAGTTTTTACGAAAATTGATAAAAGAAAATTAACATTGTCCTATATTCATTTTTTTCTTAGGAGAATGGTCAAGAGTCAGTAATTATGAAAAATAAGGATGGAATAAGCTACAACTGTTACTTGCCAATAAAAGAAGAGACAAAAACTGTGAAAACAGGGGCTTACATGCAAAATTCGAGCAGTGCACTGATAGAGAATGACAAGAAGATTTTGAAAACCCCTGACGAGTTGCTTGATGTGCTCAAAGACGAACCATGCTTATATAGAGTATTTCTCTGCCTTCTTGTTTACATTAATGCAATTATTGTTGCTTTTAATTTTATTTTTCATTTGTACATTACTAAGGAGTAATGTTTTTGGTCTCCCATGAAAATTCACAGGGGGTTTACAGTTTTGGTCTGGAATTTACTATCTTATAAAAGTTACCATTTGTTCTTTTCTGTCATTGTACCATTTGTTTAAAATGAACCATGTCAGGTACAACAGGTTTTTGAAACACTTTGTGCATGATATTTTTTAATTCAGAGCTCAGTTTTCAAGTCAATTATGTATCAGTAGCAGTTCTTTAGTAAATAATATTGTTTGTTTTGTACATCTAGGTACAGTCCCAATTTGCATCGGTTACCAGTAAATAATTTGATAAATGTTTATACATAGCATTCCAAATGTTCGTGCACAGCATACCAAATGTTCATGCATCAATTTAGTCGACAGATAAAATATTTTGCCTAGAAGTACCTAGGAGAGGTTAGTTATGAATGGTAATTGACTAATTAAAAATGAGTTAATCTTCCCTATTTTAAAGAATTATTTCATAATTGACATAATAATCTATTTTATTATGTAATGTGTAGCATGAGGGGTGGTGGTCTTACGAACTATGTTACCAGAAGACGTTGCGCCAAGTTCATCTAGAGGATGATAAAGTGAGTTCCATGACACTGGCTTTAATTTACAATTTTTAAATTTCTTTTGTTTTCTGAAAAAAACTGTTTATTTACTTTATTGCTATGTTCAAACATTAATATAACATTTACCCCCCAAAATATATAGAATAATAATATAGTTACATGTAACTTCCTATTTATTCTTTTGGTTATATGAGAACTTGTTTGTGCTCAATTTGATCCCAAATGCACATAGGTGTATTGATTCATTGTTTTCTATTTTAGGCCTATCCATACTGCTTTTTCCCAAAAACAGAAAGATAGGAAAAAAAAAAAATATTAGTTTTGTAAACTAAGCCTTCCTCTTTGTCCCTTTAGGTTGTGCAAGAGTTTGTTTTGGGTCAATTTGACCCTGAAGCTACTTCAGCATATAATGAAAAACACTCGGATTCATCTTTGCAAAAAGACCCTCGTTCTAAAGATGCCTCTCAAAGGTATTCATTTATTTTAAGCCCTTTTAAAATACTACAATTGCACTCTTATATTTTCCCTGTCTACTGTAGTATTTCATAATGTGAATTTTTGTTAATTAAAAGAAAACTCATTTTTCAAAGGTTTTACATACACTATATTAAATTAGAACATAATAAGTAGTTCACAAGGGTATATTTGTAAAATGCAATATTTGTATTTGAATTACTGATTAATCGAACCTTTGATTTACTTATTGAATTGTCTTGTAGGTATCATGCACATCAGTATACAAATGGTACCATTTGTGACCTAACTGATATGCCTAGAGAGACTGAGGTTACTTTCTCTTCTTTTCCTAAAGTCTTCACAACTTACTGAAATTAACTTCATTTCTAATGGACTGTGCTGATATTTTCATGGTGTATAAAACTAAGATAGAAGAACTCTTATATACAGGCCTGTATGACAACAAAAGCAATAATTATACACTTCTTTCTTAATAAGAGAGAGAGAAAAGAACTGGCTTCCTCAGTTTTGGACATCTTTTGTAAAATTAAGCAATCTAAGTAGTTGATCTTTTCCATGTTTGTGTGCAATGTATTTTTTTTTTTTTTTTTTTTTCTCTGTACAACCTTATGTTTGCAAGCTACCACATATGCCTTATTTATGTCTCATTTTGCTTTGTTTCTAGGTAAGGTACATATGCTCAGGCACTGGTACACAAGTGGTGATAGGCTCAATTAAAGAGATCTCTTCTTGTAAATATGTGGCCACTGTTCAAGCACCTATGCTTTGCAAGCACCCGTATGTGCTATGCTATTTTTTGCGTCTTTTTTTCTTTAGTATATTTGACATATCTTATTGTACTCTTACGGTTCAGTATGCTACACTGGGGAGTCATATTGGACGGATATTGAGGTTTAAGCCATTTTAATGCTCCAAAAATCTGATCAAAACCTCAATAAACATATAAAGAAGTCAAGTAAAACTTAAAAAGTACAAAAATGCTAGTACTTGACCTGACCAATATGGTGCTGATGCCATTATAACTAATGTAGTAGTACCAGATGCATTATATATTGAATCATGGTAATTTGATGTTGCATTTATGTCGACTTGTTTTTTTCCCTTTACTGACAGAATGTTCCAGCAAGAAAGGCCAGCACTATATATAAATTGCATTGAGATTCGTGCTGAAAATGAAGATGTATTTGAAGAAATTCAGGGCCGAACCCATATCACTCTAGTCACTGAAGAACCCGAACAGTTTGCCACTTGAGTTTCCTTCTCTCTCTTTCTCTCCTAATAGATGTAGTGGATATGGATTTCAATGAAAGACATACAAACAATCTTTCTTTTTTCTCATTTTTTTTGTTATAATATCTGATTAATTAATTTCACCAAAATTAGCACCGTGCATTGGTGTTTGTTGTACAATTTAAAGATTTGATAGGAACCCACTGTTGTAGAGATGTCATGCAATTTGTTTTTAATTTGTATAATTTTATGCACTCGACCCTTATAACCTGAAAAACTACATATTTACCTTTCCAGGTTGAAAAAGAATCATTCTTTTAGTCTCTTTTAACTTGAGTAACAGCAGAAAAAAAAAATACAGCAGAATAGAGGTGGTAGTTTTATTGGATTGTTTAGTTCCAATTCAGACCCGATCCAGTCAAAATTGGTACGGGATGGTTTTGAAGAATATAACGGATACTAAGGGGTTGGATATGATTTTAACTTACCGGTCATCCAAAAATGAAAAAAAATATCGTCCTCCAACTTTCTTTGTTATAAGTTATATGGAGTAACTGTAAACACTTGGCAGAGTGAGGTAACCTTTGAATATAATATATAAAAATATTCAAAAATTGGAAAGTTTGAATATAAACGCACGGCTTGGATATAGTATAAAGGGAGTTAACCTTACATCCAAAAATGTAAACGCAGAGTTAACCTCCGACTACTAAACATATCACCAACTATCTTAAAAACTTAACTAAACTTAACTATTATACCTTAGTTCAAAAGAAAACTACTCTATAGAACTTGTCTTCAAATATTTACCATGCTCTTATATTTATACTTGCTCCATTAGAATTAAAGAAACATCTAAATCTAAGATATTTTTAGCATCCTCTAGATATTTCTATATCCTTCACTACAAGATATTTTATTTAGTAGTTTTTAGATAATTCTTAATATCTTCACAGAAATTAATTATGAGCTTGAGCCTTAATTTGATGCTGACTTCAACAGAAAATAACATAGCTATCTTGATGTTGTTCATAGGAATTTATCTCTCCAACTAGATGTATTATTACTAGACAACACAATTAAGTATCTTCTACATCTATGAATTTCTTAATCTCAAATTTGTAACGATCATTGTAATGGGTTTATTATCATTTAAATATTATACCAGCTCAGAAAAGTTAAAATGTATAAGTGGGTTTATTATCATTTAAATAGGATGTCTATTAATTTTAGTATATTAGGAATTTAATTGACCATCTAATAAAAAGCAACAAAATTTTGATCTTTAAAAGTGCTTGATTATAATTTGATGAGAAAGTTACCTTAGTCTCGAGACATATCAATTAGGTCACAAGTGATACCATTTGTATACTAATGTGCATGATACCAACTATATAGTTTAATAAGTAAATCAAATGTTAAGTTAAACGTACTGTGACTCATATTTTTATTTTTAAAGTCTAAATAATTGTTTTGAACTGTTCAATATAATTACTATATAAAAAATTATACTTGGAAATCAAATTTTCTACTTTCAAGAATTTGTTTACTATTTTTTATTTAGATAGGCAAACACTTAATTTAAAATTCTCGACCATTCAAAACTAGTGAATGGTCATATTGACCATCCAAGCAGTGGCGAAGCTAGCATGGACCAGGGGTAGACAACCGTCTACCCCTAAATTTTGAAAATTACCTATAGATTCGTATAAAATTAGGTCATTGCCTACCCTATTTCGGTCCATTGCCTACCCCTGCTATGATTCTCTTTTAGTTGTGACTTGATTCAGTTTTTTTGTATGTCAATTTTGCATTTAAGAAAATTGAGTTTTGTTGATTTGGAAAGAAAGTGAACGAAGACTCTTTGGAGAAGAAAGATAATTGAATACTTCTTTCTAAATAGACTTAGTGTATTGGTCCATTACGTATAAAAATAGAAATAATTATTAGTTTACAGAGACCAAGAGCATCTAGAAATTATTTGAACCTTAACACTCAATTTCAGAGTTTCAAACCATTGTGTCGTGCTATTTGATGATTTTAACATATAGTAAATCCATTTATTTTTAAACTATCATAAAAATTATCTTCATCACAAACTATATTAAAAATAAATAAATTTTTAACCTTATTTTTTTTATAAACTGTTTAGAAAAAAAAAGATATTTTTAAGAAAGTGTATATTGATGATTTTATATTTTTATTAAAAATAAAAAATAAAAAAAAAAATTTGGCCTATTTTTGATAAAGAAATTTGGCTACGCCGTGCATTCAGGTACATTTCATTATGAAGATCATGTTTAACTTATTGTATTGACTATTTAAATTTTGAAAATAAAGATATGAATCAATAGCACGGATCAATCGTAATATGCATATTATCATAGCCTCACTCTTTAACTTGTATGAAATTTGACACTGATATATATCCATCTTTAGAGATGATACTCATAATTACAAAAAAAAATAATTCTTACATATATTTTATCAATTGCCCTGATTCAGTTAAGTTTATTGTCAAATATCTTAAAACTTTTCTTTTGCATTACTTAATTAAGTAAAGAGTGAGTCTATGGTACTATGCATATTATGATTTGGTCCGTAATATGGTTTAATATTTGACTTTTCAAAATTCTAAAGATCGATCCGAATCGTTCATCTTGTCTCCATATTAATATTTGTTTGGAGACCAAATTTTACATTTTTTGAAATTTTTTTACTATTTTTTTTAGATTTATTAAAAATCACTGTTTTTGGATGATCCAGAATTTTCAGATCAAGTGATTTTCTAAATATCTAAAAAAATAGTAAAAAAACTTTAAAAAATATAAAATTTGGTCTCCAAACACATATTAATAGGAAGAACAAGATGAACAGTTCGGATCGACCATTAAAATTTTAAACACTTGAATATTGAGCCGTAGCACGGACCAACCCATGATATGCATAGGTCCAGATTCTGGAATTCATATCCTCCATTAATTCAAAAGAAATTTTTTTGAGTTAATATATCCGATTTGTTTTAAAATCATACGAATTAAATCCGTATTAATATTGATAGATCTCTCTATTTTAGGTTAGAGCAGAATTAATTCTGTTTAAAATAAAAATGTAGTTAATGCAGATGATAAGCATTTCAGATTCTGAGAGCTGAAGCTTATCCGAAATCCATAGACCACGTGAATACCATTTGCTGGGCACGCATTATATCTGCTCTGTGCCTAATGTCAGGTTATTATTTTATTTTAGGAAAAATGCCTAAGGGGTCAGGGCTGAGTCCGCATCGTCTGATTGTAAACGGAGCTCATTCAGCTCCCACCTATAATATAGAGGTCTTTAATATTAATTTGGATCTAAATTTACACGAATCTTAAAGCTCATCGGACGGTGCATATACATTAACTCAAAAGATTCCTTTTTGAGTTAATGCAGAGGATACGAACTCGTCAGGGCTCAGGTTATTATTTATTTATTTCTTTCTTTCTTCATAGTACCGACTGTCTGGGCTCCTTTATCTTTTCTTTAATACACGCCCAAGGGCTTTTCATCAAAAAAAAAAAATCTTTTCTTTAATACTGTCTGGTTTCCGTACGGCATGGAAGCAATACAAAATGACACGCGTCGGACAAACATCATTTGCTCGGTGAGAGCATCGAAGTGAGTGCGATCCTCTGAAATATCTCAACTTTTGCGTGACTGATGTGTCCGGTGCCTATTCGGAGGTGATGTAGGGGGTCATTATTGTGTGCTTTGAGATTCGTGTAGAACGTCTGTAAACGGTTTAGATTTTCCATAAAATCACGCAAACTTTGAGATATCTCAGAGGATGGAATTCCATTGAAATGCCCACAATTTGCATGTTATCTCTTTTTTTTTTAATATTTTTACTGGATGGGTCGGAACTCGGAAGGTTTGCAAATTTTGGAGGGAGCATAAAAAAATATTTTCATAATTAAATGAAAGAATTAAGTTTTTGAACATCTTTTAAGTTTTTAAAACCCTACAAAATAATGTATAATTAACTTGGTTATTAAACATAAAATTCAATGACTAACTCAATTCCTTTTTTTTTTTTTTGAAAATTCGAGAACCAATTTTGTTAAATGAAAGTCCATAAATTAATTTGATTTTGTTTACTTGAACTTTCTATTACTTTTTTTTTGATGAAAAATCCGTAGGTGAACTTTCTATTACAAATTAAATAGAAATCCTTACAAAACACATTTAGCAACTCTGTTTTGGAAAATTTCGTACGGAAAAATTAATCAAGGATGGGCTCAGTTATTAAGCTTATCTCAAATGCAGAGTGGTTTTGGAAAGCCATCCCAAGTTCCCAACAAACCAGAATCCGTATCCTCTCCGGTATTGTAGAGGATCACTATCACTTTACGGTTTGAGATTAAATCTCAATCGATTTGGGATTCGGGTCGTACAGGGGCACTATTTTTGAGCTTTGAGATTCGTGCCAAGTTAAAAAGAACGGTTAAGATCTAGTAATTGTAAAAGATTCCCTTATGAGGTACTGGAGAGGATGTGAATTCAACAAACCATGGCTTAAAAGTATCTCAAAATTCGTGTCACTTTACTATCCCAGGGCCATAAAATAAAAACAATGGATTTCCCATTTCACAGTATCAGTCCCAGGTTTCAACTGAAAACCATCTGCTACTTTCCCTATATAAACTTACATCTTACCTCTTAAATCTCACTCACTCACTCATAACATCTCTATCATCGATCTACCAAGTTATTTTTTCATCAGTTCATCACTAGAAAAATTAATCAAGGATGGGCTCAGTTAATCGTGCTTCTTTGGATCAGAGGCTTGCTTTGGCTAAGCGCTGCTCACATGGTATTAATCTGGCCTTAATTAAATTTATGGTTAGTGTGGTAACTAAACTTATTATTAATTGTTTCTATCCTTTTTTTGGGCATGTTGTAGAGGGTGTAATGGCTGGAGCAAAGGCAGCTGTAGTTGCTACAGTTGCTACCGCCATTCCTACTGTGAGTGTTAGCAACTCTGTTTTAGACTTAATTTCTCAATTCCCAAATTTAATTTATGAATTGTAACCTAAATATCATATTTTATTCATGTTGTTTGATTTATAGTTGGCAAGCGTCAGAATGCTGCCATGGGCTAGAACCAACCTTAATCCCACTGCTCAGGCACTTATCGTCTCTACTGGTACATAATATATGCTTCTTCACTTGTTAAAATTTAGTTCCTTGTAGATTTATTTTTATTTTTGTGTAATTGGATCAACAATTTGTTTCAGTTGCGGGAATGGCGTATTTCATTGTTGCTGATAAAACCGTGCTGGCTTCTGCAAGAAAGAACTCCTTTGGTGCTCCTAAAATATGAAGGCTTGAATTGAAACATCATGTGTAGCTTTTTACTTTTTCCTTTTACTCGCTTATATGTATGTCTTCAAGGAGAAATCCAAATATGTGTTCTAGAAATATATACCTCCATGCTTTCTCTTTGCAATTATTTTTATCTCCATTTTAATATACACACACGGTCAATTATAATTACGTATAAGCTATTTTTTCTTCAAAAGGAAAAGCAAATCCTTTCTATAAATGCTTTTTGTAAAGTAAAATAAATTTAAAAAAGGCCCTTATCTGCTTTAGATAAGCCTGTTTAGGAAAGAGCCCATTTGTTGAAACATTAGTTTTATAGAAAAGGCCCTTTTTTGTACTAAATAACATGAAACGGTACAATACTTCCAATAACACGTGGTGTGTGACAGTGTGAGCTAAAATAATATGAGCACAATTAATTCATTTTACTTACTGTTTCTATTATTATTAAACAAATCAAAATCATAATATTTGCTCAGTTCCGCCATCCCATCCATAAATTCGCCCATAAAATTACCTTTTTAACTTTTATACCAAATTTCACAATCTAAAACAACCTTAAACCACACAAACTCCATTCCAAGGCAGTGGCTTAAGCTATTAATTAAGAAGCATATAGTTGTGATATATATTTGAGTTTGGTTTGTCTCCAGTTTTAAATGCGGGAGAACTTCCTGCTGCTCATAAAACTTATTAATTTTTTGTGCAAAAATGGATGTATCCAGTCAAACAAATTAGTTGGATGAGCATTATAAATTTTATCCCAAAACACTCACACAAGGGTTCAATTTTGTTTTTTATTGGGTTTGTTGGCCTATCAAATTGAGTATTCAGCCTATTGAACTGTATATATACTATTTAGTATATTTGATGAAAGCTTTCGTAAATTTCATAAAAAATATATGTAATTTTTTTCCCTTTAACAATGAATTTATCTCATTACTGTTAATGGTTCTAATCAAATAATTTTAAATGAAAATCATCTTTATTCATGTCTCCTTTTCCCAGATCAGAGCCTGATAATAATTAATTCTCCTGCATATTTAATTTAAGCCCGTGCCGGTACAAACGACAATTAATGAGATAACTTCTTCACTGCTTGACTCAATTTAAAATAACCTGAGTACTATTAATTCATTTATATTATAAAACAAAATAAAACAATATTGGGAGAGGCTCAATCTTATTCCTATATTATATCTCTATCTCAATGTCCATTTACAACCACTTACATAACCTCTATTTATAGGATAGAAAGAGCAAATAAAAAGCCATACAATTAACATGAGAGTTAATAGAAAAATTAAATCCAATAGAAAGTGGGGGAGGTGGAGAAGGTGAAATGTCTATCATAATTATTTCATAACACTCCCCCTTAGATATTTTACCTTATATTATACACAATTAATATTGTACTGCAGGACAAATATTAATTTGGTACTTCAGAACCAATTTGAATTAACTGATACTTCCGGATCAGTTATGCTATCTCATTAAAAACCTTACTAAGAAAACCCAGTGGGATAAAACTTAGTGAAGGGAAAAAGAGTGCAGCGTGTATAATACTCCCCCTCATTTTAATGTATATCTTTTAAGCGACGGATGCCGATCTTCTGTGAAAGTTGCTCAAAAACTTTTCTTGGCAATGATTTTGTGAATAGGTCTGCCAAATTGTCGCTTGATCTGATTTGACAAACATCTATCAAGCCATCCTTTTGTAGATCATGAGTTGAGAAGAATTTTGGCGAGATGTGCTTGGTTCTGTCACCTTTAATATATCCTTCTTTAATTTGAGCAATGCATGCTGCATTATCTTCATATAGAACTGTCGGGCTTCCTTTGATTGACTCGAGCCCGCATTCCTCCTGGATGTGTTGGATCATTGATCTTAACCAGACACATTCTCGACCAGCATCGTATAGAGCAATTAATTCGGCATGATTTGATGATGTTGCTGTTAGTGTCTGTTTTGTCGATCGCCATGAAATTGCAGTACCGCCATATGTAAACACATATCCGGATTGTGATCGGGCTTTATGCGGATCTGATAAATATCCTGCATCTGCATACCCAACTAATTTGGACTTTGTATCCTTTTGATAAAATAGTCCCATATCACGTGTCCCGCAAAGGTAACGAAATACATGTTTAATTCCGTTCCAATGTCGGCGTGTTGGATCAGAACTATATCTTGCGAGGACATTTACAGAAAAAGCAATATCAGGTCTCGTATTATTAGCAAGATACATCAAAGCCCCAATTGCACTTAAGTATGGTACTTCTGGACCAAGAACTTTTTCATTCTTTTCTCGGGGACGGTAAGGATCCTTTTTTATATCAAGTGATCGAACAACCATTGGTGTACTCAGAGGATGAGCTTTGTCCATATTAAAACGTTTCAACATCTTCTGGATATAATTTGATTGATGGACAAAAATACCATTATACAAATGCTCGATCTGCAGGCCGAGACATAATTTTGTTATACCAAGATCTTTCATTTCAAATTCTTTCTTTAATAATTTTGCAGTCTTTTCGATCTCTTCAGGAGACCCAATGATATTTAAATCATCAACATATACTGCAATAATTGTAAAATCTGAATTTGATCTTTTAATAAAAACACATGGACTAATTACATCAGATTTATATCCTTCTTTTAAGAGATATTCACTGAGTCGATTATACCACATCCGACCCGACTGTTTTAGTCCATATAAAGATCTTTTTAACTTTATAGAATACATTTCTCGAGGTTTTGATTTTAATGCTTCAGGCATTTTTAATCCTTCAGGGATTTTCATATATATATCATTATCAAGTGATCCATACAAATAAGCTGTGACTACATCCATGAGGCGCATTTGAAGGTTTTCAGTGATTGTGAGACTGATTAAAAATCTAAGAGTTATTGCATCCACTACAGGTGAATATGTTTCTTCATAATCAACCCCTGGTATTTGTGTAAAACCTTGTGCCACAAGCCTTGCTTTATATCGCACAATTTCATTTTTCTCATTCCTTTTTATTGCAAATACCCACTTGTAACCTACAGGGTTAACATCTTTGGGGGTTAAGACTACAGGTCCAAAAACATTGCGCTTTTCAAGTGAATCTAATTCAGCCTTCAGGGCATCTTTCCATTTTGGCCAATCATTTCTGTGCATACACTCTTCAGGAGTTTTTGGCACATAATCTTCCTCATTTAGCACATCAATTGCTATAGCATATGCAAAAATTTCATCAACACGTGTTTCATTTCGGTTCCATATTGTACCATTCTGTACATAGTTTATTGAGATCTCATAATCACTAGGTTCCTGAGTTTCTTCTGGAACTTCATCCACCTCTTCTGGGGTTTTATCAATCTCTTCTGGGATTTTATCAATCTCTTCTGGGATTTTATCAGTAACTTCTTCTAGAGTTACACCAACTGCGTTATTCTGCTCTTTCTTTTTTCGTGGATTTTTATCTTTGGAACCTGTTGGTCTTCCACGTTTTCTCTGTATAGTAACCTCTGCTGGGATTACATTAATTCGAGCAGTTGCATTTAAAGCTGGTACATGTGATTTAGTCACTCTTTTTGTATCTGTAAATGCATCTGGTAACTCATTTGCTATTCTTTGCAAATGTATAATATTTTGAACTTCCGATTCACATTGACCACTTCGGGGATCAAGATAAGATATTGATGATGCATTCCAAGTTACTTCTTGTTTTACCAGCTTTTCTTTTTCTCCTCCTAAGATTGGAAATATTGTCTCATCAAATTGACAGTCAGAAAAACGTGCTGTAAAAACATCTCCAGTTAATGGTTCTAAATATTTAATAATTGATGGAGAGTTAAAACCAACATAAATTCCCAATCTTCTTTGTGGTCCCATTTTTGTACGTTGTGGTGGAGAAATTGGAACATACACAACACAACCAAAAATTTTAAGATGGGACAGGTTTGGTTCTCTTCCAGAGACCAATTGTAATGGAGAAAATTTATGATATGCAGTTGGTCTTAATCTAATAAGTGCAGCAGCATGTAAAATGGCGTGTCCCCATGCAGAAGATGGTAGATTACATTTCATAAGTAATGGTCTAGCAATCAGTTGCAATCTTTTAATTAATGATTCAGCTAAACCATTTTGTGTATGTACATGAACCACTGGATGTTCTACCTTAATCCCAATTGACATACAATAATCATTAAATGATTGGGATGTAAATTCTCCTGCATTATCAAGCCGGATTCTCTTAATTTGATAATCCGGAAAATTTGCTCTCAATTGGATTATCTGTGCTAATAGCCTAGCAAATGCAACATTTCGAGTGGCTAATAGGCAAACATGTGACCATCGAGTTGATGCATCAATTAAAACCATAAAATATCTAAATGGTCCACATGGAGGAGAAATAGGCCCACAAATATCTCCTTGAATTCTTTCTAAAAATGTAGGAGATTCATTTTCAATTTTATTTTTAGATGGCCTAATTATTAGTTTTCCAAGAGAACATGCTGCACATGATAAATCTTTTGATAATATTATTTTCAGGTCTTTTAGGGGATGCCCATTTGCACTTTCCATTATTTTTCTCATCATAATGTTACCTGGATGACCTAATCTGTCATGCCACAGAGTAAACATCTTTGTGTCAAGTAACTTCTGGTTACTTACCATATTTGATTCTATTGGGTTTATGTTCGTACAATATAATCCAGAGGATAATGCTTTCAGCTTTTCCAATATGATCTTCTGGCCATATTCAATAGATGTAATTTGGAGATACTCAATATTATTTTCAGTCATGGTTTCAAGATGATAACCATTACGTCGAATATCTTTAAAGCTTAGTAAATTTCTTCTGGATTTACTAGAGTATAATGCATCATTTATAATTAATTTTGTTCCTTCAGGTAACAAGATACAAGCTCTTCCGGAGCCCTCAATTAAATTACTAACGCCAGAAATTGTATTAACATGTGTCTTTGAAGGAGACAATAGAGAAAAATATTTATTGCTTTTTAGTATTGTGTTTGTTGTTCCACTGTCTATGAGACATTCATCTCTAATATTTACCATAGCTCTTCTGGAGTCTCCAATCATATTCTTTTTCCTTTGAACATAAAAGAAAATGTATAAGATTAAATAAAAGGAAACTAATTTTATTTCATAATAAGCATCGACTTACAATATATAAATAAAAAGGAAACTAATTTTATTTCATGATAAACATCGACTTACAACATATAAAAACTAAACTTATTATAAAGACTAAAAATAAAAACTATTTCATAAGATTAATTTCTTCATCAATATTTTCAAAGAAGTTAGAAACATCTAGGTGTGTATCCATATGCAAATCATTTGGGTTATTTTCAATGAAATTTGTTTCTACTTCTTTTCCCTTTTTCTTGATGGATGCTTGGTAGAGTTCGACTAAATGTTTAGGAGTACGACATGTGCGTGACCAATGGTTTGCCATACCACATCTATAGCAACTATTTTCAGATTTCTTAGAAGATGGTGAGTTCTTTCCCTTTTCATATCTCCCCGCACTATTTTCATTTGGTTTAGGATTATGACCATCACGCCGCCAAACATTATTGCGACCACGTCCACGACCTCTTCTGGGGCCATGACCACGTCCTCTTCCACGACCTCCTTTAAATGATGTCGCATTCGCTTCAGGGAATGGACTAGAACCGGTGGGTCGTGATTGATGATTTTTCATCAGAAGCTCGTTATTTTGTTCCGCAACAAGAAGACATGATATCAATTCTGAATATTTTTTAAAGCCACGCTCTCGATATTGCTGCTGCAAGAGCAAATTCGAAGCATGAAATGTAGAGAATGTTTTCTCTAGCATGTCTTCATCAGTAATCTTTTCTTCACATAATTTTAATTCAGAAGTTATGCGAAACATTGCGGAATTATACTCACTCACAGATTTAAAATCTTGTAACCTTAAATGAATCCATTCATAACGAGCTTTTGGGAGTAGTACTTGTTTTTGATGGTCATATCTTTCTTTTAAATTTCTCCACAATTCTGACGGATCTTTCACCGTTAAGTATTCAGCTTTTAAATCCTCATGGAGATGATGACGGAGAAATATCATTGCTTTGGCTTTCTCCTGCGGGGAGGTATTATTTTCAGCCTTTATTGTTTCTCCAAGATTATTTGCGGTAAGGTGGATCTCAGCATCAAGAGTCCACGGGAGATAATTCTTGCCCGATATATCAAGGGCAGTGAACTCAAGTTTTGTAAGGTTTGCCATAAGGACTACAAAATAAAAAAAAAAATGCTACTATTATTAACTAATTTAATTAAATATGCATTTGTGTTTAATATATAAGAAAAATAAAATAAAATAAAAACGATTGAAGAACTTCTAGTTCTTTAGAAATGCAATTTCACCGTAATTTACAGGTGCATATATTTATATATTCGAAGAAAAATAAAAACGATTAAGAGAAAAAAAAAATATCTTAATAACTTCAGGTTATTAAGAGAATTAAGTATTGGAGGCATTTTATTTATTTAATAACTTCCGATTATCATAAATATAAATAACTTCTAGTTGTTAGGTAAAATAAAAAACATTCAGTGGCATACAATAACTTCCGGTTATTATATTTTATATGAGAATTTCTGGTTCATATAAGAACTTCTGGTTCTTTTTTTTTATTTTTTTTTTTATTTTTTTTTTATATATATATATAAAAGCTTTTGGCTAAGAACTTCAGGTTCTCTTGTATAAAAATATTATGATTAAGAACTTCAGGTTCTTTTAGAAAAAGCTTCTAACTATAGTATGTACAAAAGCTTCTGGCTATTATCATGTACTTGGTTTATCATTCTCTTCAGGGAATGAAAATATTACTCTCATTCAAACAAGAAAATTTCATCCAAGAAATAAAAATTATTACTAACAGTAAACAATATAAAATAAGAAAATTTCATTCAAGAAATAAAAATTATTACTAACAGTAAAGTTATGAAATTTAATCTAAAGAGTACCTTCTTCTTGATAAAATCACGTCGCAACTTGACTAGAGCAAACTCGTGCTGATAACGTATTATAAAACAAAACAAAACAATATTGGGAGAGGCTCAATCTTATTCCTATATTATATCTCTATCTCAATGTCCATTTACAACCACTTACATAACCTCTATTTATAGGATAGAAAGAGCAAATAAAAAGCCATACAATTAACATGAGAGTTAATAGAAAAATTAAATCCAATAGAAAGTGGGGGAGGTGGAGAAGGTGAAATGTCTATCATAATTATTTCATAACAATTTACTTATTGTTTCTATTATTATTAAAAAAAAATTAAAATATTTGCTCAGTTCGGCCATCACATCTATGCATAAAATTCGCCCATAAATTACCTTTAACTTTTACAAAATTTCACAATTTAAAACAGCCTTAAACCACATTACTCACCACTCACCACTCACCACCCACTATTTTTTTTTGAAAATATCCGATAGTGACTATCAGAATTAGCATTACAGTAGTTGCTAAATACTACTGCCTATTACACAACCTTTACACCACATCTGCTGTTGAAATCTACTTTACCAGAATAATAAAACAACACTCAACTATACTGGTACGTACCTATCCTCCAGAAGACCTGCACTATTACTAATTAATAGAATTTCATCCACAACTTAACTTCTGTACTGGCATGGTATGCAATCCAAATCGAATCTGTTTCGCAATCTTCAAAAATCTTCCTGTTGCGTGCCCTCCACAAAAACTAGCAAATTAATAGCAAAAAAATAAGAAGCCCATTCCTTCTTTGGCATCTGTATTTTACAAGCACTCCAAGATTTATCAACTGTACTTTGCACTGTGTTCTTCAAGTGTAAAATATGAACTCCCAACAGAACATTCATTTTTGTTCAACATCTCCTTGCTCTATTGCATTAGAAAAATAAATACAGTGCAGTTTCAAATGAGTATCGTTGGCAAACTTCACAGCGTAGATTACACTGTAATTCTCTCTACAACATTATAACATTATGAGTTAAAGTCTTCCTTGTAATAAAATATACACAAAAACTCGAACCGTTGGTGATATTTTGAGTTACCAAGTATATTTTATCTGTAGCTAATACCCGTTGATAGAATGAATTGGCAGAATACTCCTTGTTATTTGACCATAGCCATGATATTTGACCACCACCCACTCAAACTCCATTCCAAGGCAGTAGCTCAATTATATTAAGCTATTAAAAAGTATAACTTAACATTTGGCATGCTGTTTTACTTTATCCACTGTGATTTGGCTCCTCTTCAGTATATAATGAAATTTTAAATCTACGTTGTTCATTTCAAATTAGATGATTCAAATTAAATCATATCTTTACTAATTAAGAAGAGCAATCAACACTTGTCTGGATCATCAAATTTGAAATTGACAATATCAAATTAATTTATTTATGTAAAAACACCAGTAAATTAATTCCATTCATTTAGAGAAGAGGAAAGCTTATATATTTAATATTTTACACGGGATGTGGTCATGTGGATGCTTTTTATTCTTTTTCTTTTTAATTGACAAGTATCTTTCGGCCTGTTATTATGTCACAGAATTGTGCGGGATGGAATTTGACAGGAATGAGAACTCACTTTTAAAAAAATGCAAATCCATGAATACAGGTACGTACAGAGTTGAGTATGGAAACGTGATAAAATAGGTGTTCTATCGGTTGTACCGTGAGATTAGTTGTAGGAAATCTTATTCTTCTTCTAAAATATTTGATATTATATTTTTTACTACAACAAAGTAGACACTTTTTGCGAGTAAAAAAGTGTATTTATGACGGTCGTCTGTTACAGAAAGTATCGTTGCAAAAAGTCATTTTTTTATCCTCGCGAAAAGTGTCTTATTCTTGTTGTGTTTTTTATTAATAAAATTATAATAATACAATTAAATGAAATAGATTATATAATAACATTAAATATATGAAGAGGAGGGATCAGATTACACCACTATTTTGGTGACATGGTGTGACAATGTCCATTTTTGAAATTTCAAAATCCAAATAGTCGATCCAAACCGTTCAATATGATGAATATATTAAGAGTAACTTGGAAATCAAATTTTACATTTTTCTGAATTTTTTTACTATTTATTAAGTATTTAACAAAATCGCTATATTCAGACCGTTGAATTTTTGAACCCCTCTAAATAAACCAAAAAAAAATTCAGAAAAATGTAAAATTTGATCTGTAAGCACATTTTAACATATCCATCAAGTTGAACGGTTTGAATCGACTGTTTGGACTTTGAAAATGGACGGTGTCATTCCATGTCACCAAAAAATGGTGTCATTTGATCCCTCCTCATATATGAAACATTACTTTAAAAAATATTACTAAAATGGATACAATAAAATAAGGGTTTTTTTTTTATAAATAAATACAGACCAATATGAAATAACAATTAAAAATATTTACAAAATATGATCATATAAAAGAAATATTACTAAAATGGATACAATAAAATAAGGACTTTTTTATAAATAAATACAGACCAATATGAAATAACAATTAAAACTATTTACAAAAAAAATTATAAAATATGTGAAATGTGTGCATTCAAATTTCTGATACAAAAATATTTTTGTAATTCTTCAAATCCATGGATAAATGTACACATTTTTGTATGCATTCAATTATTTCCATATAGAAGCCAAGGTCAACTAGCTTTGTTATTGATTAAATGATTAATTAAATAAAAAAGTGCTAGGATCTGGTTGGCTAAGATCAAAGTAGTAGTTCCTAAGCTTTGGTGCTACCAATTCTTTTTTCAATTTTCAAAGTTCAAAATGCCGATCCAAACTGTTCAAGTTGGTCTCTATATTAAAATGTGCTTGGAGACCAAATTTTACATTTTTCTGAATTTTTTTACTATTTATTAAGCCACTTTGAAAATCGCTGATCCAACAGTGGCTTAACAAAACAATAAAATCAGATGTCACTGTTGGATCAACGATTTTCAAAGTGACTTAATAAATAGTAAAAAAATTCTAAAAAAGTAAAGTTTGGTCTCCAAGTACATTTTAATATAGAGACCAACTTGAACGGTTCGGATCGATTTTTTGAACTTTGAAAATTGAAAAACAAATTAGTAGCACCAAAGCTCAGGAACTACCACTTTGATCTTAGCCAACCTCTCTCTCTCTCTCTATATATATATATATATAGAGAGAGAGAGAGAGAGAGATGAGCTATGCTACTCTATGAAGTAAAACATGTTTGTACTCCATGTCATATTTTTATTTTGAAAATCCAAACGACCAATCCGAACCATTAGATGTGACTCCATATTAAAATGTGCTCGGAGACTAAATTTTACATTTTTTGGAATTTTTTTACTATTTATTAAGAAATTTTGAAAATTGCTGTTTTGCTGTGAACAGTTAATTTTTTGAACCATCAAATCAGCGATGTTGCTCCGCTGGAATTTGGAGATTTATTTCTTAATTTCATTAGACACTTCTTCTTTTTTTCTTCTATGCGTTTGACATATTTTCAAAAGAAAAAAAATTTAATGTAAATGGTGTAGAAACCAAAGAGTACATGTGAAAATGAAAAAGGCAAATGAAAATTTCCTTTTCAAATATTATCTTTCAAGTATTTATAAATTTGTAACACTGTATAGCGGGACTACTATATATGAAAATTAGTAAATTAAATTAAATTTCTATACTTAATAAAAATAATAATAATAGAGATGACTTAGCACCTCCTAACTTACACTATTTTCAGCCTCTTGAGCCTTGAGGTGAAACTGTAAACGGTTTTAGAGGCATAACGTTAATTAGTATATAAAATGACATTGCGCTCTGGAACTTTTTCTTAAAAAAGATATATTCTTTTTTGTAGTTCATAAATAAAATATGAACCAACAGTAGATATGTTACCAGAATAAGGAGAACAAAGTGAATGGAAAGGGTTATGAACTTTTTGTATAAGTTTTTATATATTGGACAATCAGAATTGATTCTCAAGTTATTGATATTTAAACTTTGCAAACTTTAGAAAAGAGACTTGCAAGTATCCATGGCTGAATTGGCTTGTCCAAGGCTAGATGGGAAGGGAACATATATGTTCCAATCCTTGTAATATTTAATTTCGATGCTGCAATTAATCATAATTTTTGGATGTTTTCACTAGTATAATATATTTTTTTTTATCTACATCGATTGTAGCATAGTTGAAATTTTAAACATTGATTGACAAATTTGCTGCACCTTAATAAGACTAGGATTGTTTCGAGCCTCTGAAAATAAAAACTGTATTGTGATGAACATTTTTATATTTTAATAACTCGTCCTAAAAAAAATAAAAAAGAGTGAGGGATATTATAGATCGATCCGTGAAAGGGTTCCATATCTGTATTTTAAAAGTTTAAACATTCGACCCGAACTGTTAATATGATCTCCATCTGAAAATGTACTTGGAGAGCAAATTTTATATTTTTAATTTTTTTTATTATTGTTTTAGATAGGTAGAACATCTCTACTTTGAATGGTTCAGAATTTTTAAATAAAGCAATTTTGAAAATTGCTGTTTTGCTGTGAACAGTAAAAATTTCTACCTCTATAAAATAGTAATTTACCCTTCCACCCCTGGATTCTAGAATCAATTTTCTCAATAACTAACTGCCAATCAAGTGTGCTTGTCCTCTTAAAGTGTAAAGGAAAACCAAGATAAGTAATGGACAAATTAGAAATTTTACAGCTAAATAAATTAGCTAAATAAGTACCCTCCTGATTAGACAAATTAAAAGGAACTATTTCAGATTTAGAATAATTTATCTTCACGCCAGACAAATTTTTAGAAGCAATTAAATGCAGTTTGAGTGCAGAAACCATCTTAGGATCTGCCTTTAGAAATAAAAATGTGTCATTTGCAAATTGTAAGTTTAAAACAGGTCCAAGATTATGAAAATTCCCTAAGCCTGAAATGATACCTACTGATTGAATTTGTTCTAATTATTTATTTAAAACATCTTCTACTAAATTAAATAGCAAATGGAATAATGGATCCCCTGCCATAATCGCCTTTGGCATTTAAAATAAGGCCCAAACTCCCCATTAAAATTTATACAAGTTTGGCCATTACAAATGATAGATTTTATCCTACTAATAAATAATTTACCAAAACCTCTTGCTTTAAGAACTTCAAGCAAAAAAACCTAATTCACCCTATCAAAAGCTTTCTCTTAGTCAAGCTTAAAAAGAATACCCTTGAGTTTCTTTTGATGAGCATAGTGTAAAATTTCATGGGCACAAGCTATATGATCTGTGACTAGTCTACCTTTTATAATGGCAGTTTGTGAATCATCAATCAGAGAAGAAAATACTCTACCAAGTCGATGAGTAAGCACCTTGGTAATTAGTTTAAAGCTACAATTTATGAGACTAATGGGCCTATAGTTTGTAACTAGTTTAGGGTTCTCTTTCTTAGGAATATAAGGAAAATAGAGGCCAAATTCAATTTTGACAATTCTAATGAATTAGAAAAAAAATTGAAATAATATGAACAAATCCATCTTCACTGTTGATAAGCTAGAATTGTATCTATTGAAACCTAGGGTTTGTTATGTAAATTAAGCCAAGTTTTGATTAAATTAGGTTTAATTAGGTTAGAAATGTCAAAAAGTTCAAGTTACTGCCATAGTTATGTTTGTTCTACAGGTAATCAAGTGTTTGGAGCTTAACAAAGCAAAACGGGTGAGTTAGCACGAAGATTAGAGCAACTGCCAACATCCATTGCGGCTCGCAACCAAACTCATTGCGGCCCGCAATGACTTCTCAGCACAGCATCTTCATTCCAGCACTTTTATTGCGGTCTGCAACCACCCCATTACGGTCCGCAATAAGTCAGTATTATTTTGTAAAAAAAAAAAAAAATTATTGCGGACCACAATGAATGTATTGCGGCCCGCAATAAGGCGGTTCTCGAATTTGCTATTTTTAGGGAGTTATTTCTAGGTTTTGGAGGGGGTTATAAAAGGAGGGTTGCAGAATTGTTTGAGGACGTTTTTAGGCAGAATTTCTAGGGTTTAAACAAGGAAGAGCAAGGAAAAGCTAGAAGAGAGAAGAAGGAAGAAGAGATCATTGATCAACCGGTTTTATTATTTTCTTTCTTTCCTTTGGAACTCTTTTATTCATTTAATTTGATTTGTATCTTAGCCATGGCTGGCTAAGGGCTTTTCTAGGGTTGATTAGGGCTGTACTTGAAACTTTTGTTATGATTTAGTTGGTTTTATTTTATATGTTCTTGTTCTTTGTTATGATCTATTCTTTATTTTAATTGATTGTGAGGATTTAATCGAAATCACATGAAACCCTAGGATTTGGTATTTGCAATTGAGAAATTGAATATTAGGTCCAGACCATAAGGAATAGAGTATTTGATAGGCTAAGTACTGAGAGGTGACGCTTGTCTTATACGGGCTTCACCTAATAGTTTAGAAAATTGTGCCAAGTACTGAGAGGTGAAAAATAGTTTTCTAGATTTATTGGGATAGTAAGAACTTAATGACTTTAGATTAGGGTAGCCAAGTACCGAGAGGTGACGTTTATTCTAATTTAAAGATGATATTAATATAGAGATATCCCTTTGTACCTACAATATCAAACTGTGCCTTTATAATTAAAAGAACAAATTTAACAAACCAATTAGTCGTAACACTAGTGGATAAGAACTCTAAGAAACCATAATTTCTCATACTTGTTAAAAACTCAGATTTTGCTTTAAGACTTTAGTTTAATTTAGTTTAATAGCAACCAAACCACTTGAACAAACACAAAACCTTTTTACTTTCTTTTACTAAATTAAATTGTTAGGTTAGAGTTAATATTCCAACTTGTCCCTGTGGAGACGATCCCTAAGTATTACTTGACAAAGTTGTACACTTGCAACCGAATTGAGTATCAACTAGGATTTATTACTTGTGTTGTAATAATTCACATCAACTGTGTCCCAAAAGGACTGATAAAACAAGAAAGAAAGCCCATCTGGACTAGGTGATTTATGAGAATTACAAGAAAATAAAGTCAATCTGATTTCTTCTAATGTAAAAGGAGCTTCCAAGCTAATGCATTGAGAAACATATAGCTTTTCTCCTCTTTTTTGAAGAGGCAGTGATATGAAAAAACCTAGTATTATAGTCTCCCTCTAAAAACCACTGAATTCTGACTCTTTTTTGGTATTTTATAGTAAATCTATGTGGTTGTAAACACATTTATTAATTCATTCTTGGTAGCTACTGCCAAGTTTTCAAAAAAAAAAAAAAAATCTGATTAAGAAAGAAGTATCTTAATTTGTCAATAAACCATAATTCATCAATAGTTGTATAATAAAAAAAAATTTGTTAAACTCAGCTATCCAATTCCAAATACTTCCAACCAATGCTTTTCATAATAGATATATCAATTATATAACATATATACTAATTAACCGAACAATTTTCATTTTTGGTCAAATGGAAAAGGCTAGCTCTTAGTACCTTAATTAGGAAATTTTTTATTCATAGAAATTAAAAAAAATGTAGAGAGAAACAGAAATAGTACAGTATTTGTTATATTGATAGAAAGATCGGTACAGATTCTACCAATCCAAAAAATCAGAAGAGTTAGGATGGGTAGAATTCGCACCGATCCTAACCTATAATTTTTCAATTTTGCAGGTTGTGAAGACGGTTCCGTAGAAGATTTGGAATTGAGTTAATTGAAGTTTAGATCGGTATAAATTTTCCCTATCTAAAGTTTGTTCGCTTATTCCCCTTCCCCTGCCTATCTCTTTCTCTTCTCCATTTCGAAAGCTAGCTCTCAAGAGAAAAATGGCGATAGACTCTAAAAAATAAGAAAATTTTGGTTTGTTGATCAAATTGAAATTCGTTTGTTGGAATAAGTTTATATTTAAGAGGAGAAGTATTGTTTATATTGGATTTGTTTTTTCGGCCAAGATACGAAACATTTTGTCTAATTTATTTAATCCAAATTTATCTTTAGAATCAATTGATATTATTGATTTTACAAGTAGAATTCAAATCTGTGTTGTTGGGGCTCAGTACAGGGGATTTGGATGAAGCAAAACAGAAAAAAAAATTGAGTTAGGATAGGTGTAGGGTTTAGGGGTTATACCGAAATTTAATATTACCAAACTTCAATTAAATTTTACCTATCTAAAGTTTGTTCAATCCCCAATTGAAAGTTTGTTCGATCCCCAATTTGGCCAATCCCCAAAATGGTTGAAGGATTACAATTTGAGTTAGACTTCCATCGAGATTTGGATAAAGCAAAACAGAAAAAAAAAATTGAGAAAGCATTAAAACTCTCCATTGTTGCCAATTGTTCTTATTTAAATTTAGAAACTTGAAATTCCTGTCTTCTAATCATTTGCATATGAATAAAAATTGTGATTAATCTCCTAGTTACTCTTTGAAAATTATTTGGCAAAAATAATTAGGAACTGTCTGTTAATCAACCACAGTTTTCTTGTACATATTTAATTACTGCTTTTTATTAGTAGGTGAGTTGTGATGTAACCATCGCAAATAGGTATAATGATTGATTATACCTAAATGTATTTATTTATGTGTTTAATAATATTTTATAAATATGGTAGATTAATTCATTCTTGTGTACTATTAATTTAGGTATAATGGATTATCCACAATTATTGCAGATGGACTTGACAATGTTGGTGTGTTATTACCTCCTGCTATGCTGTCCGGGTATGGGTAGTAGTTGGTTTTCGATGTGATTCGTTATGAATCAATAATTAGTTTAATCACACTAAATTTAACCATTGAAATTGCATTTTCCATGATCATTTCTCAAATTTTAGGACATTCTATCGAAAATAGGGAATATAAATACGGTGTTCCAGGTGGTGCTGTGTTCATTCGTGTTTTAATGGTCAATTTGTACTCACTCGGGAGTAATTGAAGATGTACATAAATCTGTCTCCATAATGCATCAAAACTAGTGTTTCTAGTCACATAAAATGTCTGTGTAACACTTAAATTATAACCATCTCCTATTTGTGTACGTATTACTACGCCTCTGTGGTAAATATTGACAAATATCCTAGCCATTTTCCTGGTACAAAAAACCATAATTTGTTGTAATTCCATTTTCAATTTTACGGTACTAAATATTCATGTAATAAAAAAGAAACTGACGATATCTATCAGCTTGACTCGCTTAACACAATGGTGTTGCCGATCTGTTCTCACATGAATTTTGAGAAGATTGAGAAATTTGGTCTCTTTTTACATAAACCCTATTTTGAGAAAGAATGATGGCTGAGGAAGAAGGACAGTTACATAAACCCTAAACTGCAAAAAAAAAAAATTAAATTAAATGTTTTGATCGGTAGAATGTTTATCCATACAAAGTATGGAAATATTTTAATATAACAAATGTTTAGATATGTAAGATTTCTATCTATTTAAACTCTATTTCATACTGAACTGTAGCGAATTCCTGTTGCTGTGGCAGTTGGGAAAATAGGTTTGGATTGGTGCGAATTCTATCCATCCTAACTCTTCTGATTTTTTGAATCGATAAAATCTATACCGATCTTTCTATCAATATAACAAACATTGTACTCTTTTTATTTCTCTCTCTACCTTTTTCTTAATTTCTATGAATAAAAAATTTCTCCTTAATTATATAGAGTGCACGATTTACGAGTCTGAGCCTCTAGAAAAAGAGACAGCGTAGTAGCGTACGTATGCGCGCTTCACCAAGTTATCATCAAAACACAGTTACATCAGCTCTTCCAGCCTTACGCTGGTTTGCTTTAATTTAGTAACGAATATCTGAAAACCCATAATTTGAGGTTATCTTTAGACTAGCAAATAGTCTGGTTTCGTGTTGAACATTATATTAATTGATTATTTCATTGGAAGTAGTCTGGGTTTCTTTCTTTATATTTTCCTATACCAGTAATATATATATATAGTGGAAAGTTCAAAATATTTTTTATTCACAAAATTAACATGCTTTCCTTTGTTTCATGACAATTTAGTTTTCCTAACATATATTAGCTTGTCGTGTTATACGTACGTACATATATAATTTCATAATTCAAGAGTCAGCTTACCTTGTATTAATTAAGTGATCAGCTATAATATATTTTTCTAGTCCTTTAATTTGTTGCACTTGTGATTCTCTTATGGGAATTTTATGAAATTACTTACTCTTCTGAAATAAGGCTAATATTGTTTTTCTTTTCTTTTAAACTTGGTGGAGACTACCATGGTTAAAGTAGCAAATTTGTTTACAACACCATTTCCTAAAAATAAGACTAATAATAAGTTGTAATTAATTATCAAGAGCTTATGGTGGACGCGCGCAGCTGGTACTTTTCCTTAGAAGTGTCAAACTCGTATGAAATACGTACATTTATTTAATTATTCAATTCATTTTGTATTAGATAAGACAAATACGTACGGTGAAGATATTTTCAGAGTTTATAGGTTACGGGTATATATATTTATGGGTAAGACATTTTCATATCTATAACTTTATAGGATAGTTTATAAATACAAATTAATATATAATTGTTATCATTCATTTAATAGTATACATAGGGTGAAATTGATTTATTTAATATCTTAATATATTTATGTTTAGTTATAATAATTTATATCTTATAAAAGATAAATAGACAGACAAATATATTTTTTTCTTTACATTTTATTATATATTAGGTACATATTTTTGTTTAAAGCAGTACATGTTATTTCTTTGCTATTTTGTTTTAGTTAGATTATCTAAATTATCATTTTATGCCATGCATCATTTCCGTTATCCTCCGTTGTCTGTTAACCATAACAGATTATAAGTTTATGGATATATAAGGATAAAAGCTTAATTAAGGGAAATTAGGTTATAAGTAAAGACAGTTCTTGGTGAGGATGAATCATATATAAAGTCGTCGGCTCTACTTGATTCATACAATAACCAGTGACGACGCTGCTAATGATATTATTTGTTAATGGAAAATGTGTCATGGGAAAGAAAATATCACTGGCTGGGTGTGGAATCATTCATAAAGGTAGCAAATATTTGATCTTAAAATAGGCTTAGAACTATCACTTTAAGCAATAGCATGCAATTTTTATAGAACAATACGTACGCAACTGGTCTCTATCTCAAGTTTTCTGTATTCTCTTTTGTTGTTCAAAATGTAATATAGCCATTTTGCAATATTGTGGCGTATCAAATTTTTTTTTTGTGAGAAATGATATATGATCTCAAACATACTATAAAATCTTTTGTCCATATTTATAAGGGATGGAAAAAGGTCCATTAAATTTACTATATATATCTCAAAGCATATTTAAGTTTGATCTAAGACATGAGAATGAACAATGTAATGTATTGCAACAGTACATTAATTGTTATCATATCTCATATTTTATATTGTAATATATACACACACACACACACATTGATGATCTAACTTGTACCAATTGAAACACATATCTCTATTTATGGTAAATTCCTGTTTATATTGATTCCATTGAGAAGAACAAACACCCTGACAATTTTGCGCCAGCTTGTACAATCTATTTCTTGTCACTTCAGTTTTTAAAATATATACTATATATAAAATTAACCGATGTAGAAAAAAAATCAACGGCAAGTTGTAAAACATTTCTTTTTTTTTTTTGAGGAAAAGCCCTTAGGCAGTGCAACTGTGTAAAACATTTGCTCATTTGGAGGGAAGCCCAACTGTGTACTTGGCTGCTTGGTGCTTGCATGTAGGTCCTTAATTATGATACTGTTTTGTTTTTCTTTTCTGAGCAATAGCCAATAGGGGTTCTTAATTTGAACGCATATTCAGATATTCTCTGCATGGTGTGGTCCCCATCCAGGTTGGAGAGAGGCGTCATGCGTGTGCACTTGAGTGCCTGAAAAATGTGATCACATTATAAGGAGTTATTAATCCTTAATCATTTCAGTATCAATTCGTCCTCTGTTGACACATCAAATAAATGCTTATTCTCATTAAATGATATCATTCAGCATTAATTAACTAAGAAGTGACGATGGATGGACGAAGTTTAGCATGGGCCCCACGAGGAGACACTCTCTGCCTCCTAGACCTAGTCCCTGCCTAGCCTACGCGCAACAGCTGCAGCGACAGCACAGGTACGCCTCCATGCAACAACCGAACAACGCTACTTGCCAAAAATTTCCCTCTTTAATCATAGTTTTCTATCGCAAAACTAACCGATATTAATATTCCCAAAACACCCTTGTTCTATGGATGTTAGATTGTTAGTCATGTTTTGTAAAGGGTAACCTGGGAAATTCCAATCCTCACCTAGGGTAAAAGGTAAAGACAGTCTTCTATATATCTCTTGTTCTACTCCAGTTCGAGTGTTCTCTCTCTCTCCAAAAACCTTCCTCTGGTGCGCGCAAGAGAAGAGTCTCTGATCTCTCTCTTTCTTTGTATATTATCTCTTGTTCTGATTTGTAATTGTCATAGGTTTTCATTTTTTAAAAAGTATTTGTGCTTATTTTTTCTTCGATTTTAATTAGGCTCCTACTACGAAGTAGATGCGAAGCTTCCAGCGATATCTTCTATTCATCTAAAAGCTGCTCGTCTTTTAAAGGTGAAAAATTAAAAAAAACAAAACCGATCTCTTTTCTCTGAACTTTTTAGGATCAAAATTTTAATGTTTTCTTTTCTTGATGAGCTACCTTCTTTGATCTTCGGCTCCTCTTGCTAACTTTCATTTTTATTTATCCATTTAATTATCGGAGCATCATTATTCTATTGATGTGCAGTTACTAGAACTATAGCTGTTCTGAGATCCATATCGTACCAGAGGTGGTGAATGGATAACACCTCTCCATCGGATCCTGATTCACACAAAAGGGTAACAGATTCTGGGGATGACCTGGCATCCTGCTTGCATATCTTGCGAAGAAGTAAAGCGATCAAATGGGGGATCCGTAAGAGGGTGAGTTATTTGCCAAAAAAGGTAAAAGTGCTGAAATCTAAGATGAGTTTGAGAGGAGAAAGTGAGTCTGAGAGTAAGGTTGGAGGGAGTTCTAAGCAAGGCATGACAGAGAGTGAGGTAGGAGAGATAGTGCCTGAGGTGAAGAAGCTCAGTGATGGTAAGAGAATGAGGGAAGGTAGCTCTGTTGTAAATGAGAGGAAACTGAGAAAGATCCCCATCCGATGGTCGGCTGAGAGGTGTGAATCTGCGAAGAAGTGGCTTGTAGAAGTGGTAAGAGAGATGGACGCCACGTGGCAAAATCCGGTGCTGAGGCATGACCTGAGAGAGAAGGCTAGAAAACATATTGGTGATACGGGGTTACTGGATCACCTCCTGAAACACATGGCGGGTGAGGTTTTTGCTGATGGGAAGGAACGGCTTGTCAGGAGGCACAACACAGAAGGTGCCATCGAGTACTGGCTTGAACCGGCTGAGCTGGCAATGGTTCGTAAGGAGGCTGGGATCACTGATCCATATTGGGTTCCTCCTCCTGGTTGGAAGCCTGGAGATGACATCTCAGGTGGCGCTTGTGATGGCCCTTGGAAGGAGATGGTTTCTCAATGCAAAGAAGAGATCAATCATCTCAAAAGGTAGCTCATTTTCTATTACTTTGTCAATTATAAATTGACAAGACCTAATTAATCATACAGAGTACCACACAGAACGTAAGTTGCCTGATTTTAGTGTTATAATAACAGTAGAGTTTATGAATGCAGTGAAATTGCGGAGCTCAAGTCTCTCAAGGAAACTGATGACAAGGCCCAGCAGGTGATAATGCAACTAGCTATCCAAAATTTCTTTTCTTTTTAAGAAAATTTAACTATATACAGTTGACCAGTCTGCAGCTCTCGGAAGGTTACTTTTTTTTTCCTTTTCTGCACCATCTCTTTATTAGTATATGGATACATATATTGTATTTTTTTTTCTATTTTTGCATTACAGTTGATGGATATCAGTGTACCCACATGTGGGCTATTATTCGTTATTTAATTGCTGAATCATTAATGTTCATTAATGATTCAAGTGAAAGTGCCTCCTTTTCCCTTTAATTATAAAATATATCATTGATGATGTCAAATCTCAAATGATTGGTATATTAAGGGATGGAGCATGGAAGTGTCATTGAATTAATTGTTACTTATTGATTTTGTATACTTTATTCATTCTTAATTACCTGAAATAATTGGCATTTCTATATATGGAAATGATGTTTCTTTGAAGGAAGTGCCTTTACATTAATTGCATGTATTAACTTATATTTCTGAGTGATTTCTTTTCCTTAATCTACAGGAGAAATTCCAGGGACTTCTCATGCAATATGGAAAGCTGCAAGAGCAGTTCACTGCAATATCCAATTCTATGGTGCTAATGAAGGTATAAATGTATTTACATGCATGTGTAACTCCCCAAAAATCTATCTATTACTTCCTAAGTGTAACTTTCCTTATCTACAATTGAGAGCTCCTGATACAATATTTCTCTTGGTTTGCGCATGTTCCTTGCAACAGGAAGAGATTTTCTTGTTGAAAGAGGAGAATGAAAATAGAAGGAAAGAGGAGCTTGCCAAGGCGGTTAAAGAGACGAACTTAGCCGGTTGCACTGGTGAAAAACATTCAGTGCAAGAGGCAGAGAAGTGTAAGAAAGTAGTGGAAGGTGACAAAGCCGGTACTAAAGAGAAGACTGAAAGGAAAAGCGGGCCCAGGTTATGCTGGCCTGAGGGCACATTTCTTTTGCCAAATATGGCAAGTGCCAGTGGCTACTCTCCCAATTCCATGTCACTGCCACCTCAGCTTATACTGCTTCCCAGCCCGACTTCTCCCCTCCCTCCACCGCACCCTGCCTTCTTTTTCCAACAACAGCCTGGCAGCCAGAGACAGGTTCAGAGCATTTCCCAGACCCAATCACAGGCGGCCGTTGCTCAGTCTCCGATTCAGGTCACAGCTCACAGGCCCACTGCCAGATATCCCTCTCATGTAGGTATCCCTTAATCAGTAACAAACCCTTCTCCATTTATATTTAAATAATTATTTATTTTGTCAACTTTGGCATATATATGCATGTTTCACACTTCACTAATTGTAACAACAAGATTTCTGTCTCATTTATTTATTATATGTTCTAGGTATATATGCAAATGGTCCGCATTGCAAATTTACACAAATAAATATGTATAAGCCAAAAAAACTAGGAAATTAAATGAAATAGAACAATTATGAAGGAATTAGTCCTTTGTGATTAAGTTCTGATCGTATGGTGATGTTAATTAGGGCATGATGATATCAGGAGCTAGTAGCCGAGTGGACCGTGAAGAGAAGAGAAATGATGCCGTGACCGACCTGGCTCTTGCATCCTTCAAGTATTAAATATCTAATAAATACTACTTATGATCTTATTATAAATTTGGTTGTTCAGTTGTTATAGTTTTCCCACTTCGGACAAATATTACTTGCGTTTTAAATAGTATGCATTAAGTACAACAGTATGGAAACAGTTTTGTGAAATAAGGAACGGACAGCTAACTTCTCATGACTAGTAATTGTCAGTATAATATATAGAAGAGGAAGATTTTTTTTACTTTATGTGTGTTATTTTTGTCATCAGCAGAAAACACACATACTTAACATTATATACAAATCCTTGAGAAAAATACTCGTGTATGTTTGTGCTGCCAATATTGATATTTAAATGTCACAATAAAATAAGTTCAAGTATGTCAATTCTCTAAAGTAATGTGGCCATAGCTCTGTTTTGGATGCATTTGGATGGAGCAAGAATAACAATAATATGAGAATAATACTATTTTTTTAAGCTATTTAGTTGCTATTCGGAATAGGTAGAATACCGCTATTTGTTGTTCCAACAAAGTAGGAATAATTTCAAATCCTCTCTAATTTATAGTGCATCCAAACTCTATTCAAAGAGTGCATCCAAACAACTTTTTAACTATTCCGAATAACTTTGAGTTAGCACTATTCTTTTACCATCAAGGTTAGTGCTATTCTTAATTATCTACTATTATCAAATAGTAGCTATTCTAGTTATTCTAAAGTACATCCAAACGTACCATATTATATGGGTTAGCTCACTATTCTACTAATCCAACTAAAAGTTGGATTAGCTACTATTCTCAAACTTGAGATTAGCTCTGTTCTTGCTCTATTCCTTGTTTCATCCAATTATAAGTTACAAAATCTGTAAAAACTATAGTTTTATTATTAGAAAATTTTAAGACATTCTTTTATTTTTCACAACTTGTTTTATTAATTACGTACAGAACATGTCAAGTCTTCAAAACAGGTTTTATTCGCGCACTGTACAACTTGTAATTATTTGTAATTATTTGCAATTACAAAACATGACATTGCTTTAGTGCAAAGCACTGTACCAATTAAATGCATTATTTAATTTCCCGTTTTAACTAAGAATGGAAGATGGAAAAATAAATGTTGGGCACATTTTATATATCTATGATATTCTTCACCTAGTAATTAATTATTATTTCATGCTGTAACGATTTTTGTCTTTACAATTTCTATAATTAAAGTATTATAATTTATATGCATGCAGGGGCGAATTCTTAATTTTGATCAGAGATAGACACAAAATATTGGCAGGAGTACAATTTTTTTTTTCTTCGGACGGATCAGAGCAGAGTAGTAGATAGGGATCTAAAAAAGTCACAATATGACCGGATACATGGCAGCAACACGGTTCCATCATGGCACATGTGTCGGTTACATGCAGTGACTCGCATGCCCAGTCACATCACGCAAAAGATTTGGACCGTTAGATCTTGATCGAATAGTGAATCATGAATAAACTAACCTAAATTATGAAAATTATAGTTAAACGTAACTAAACATGACTGATCAGTCACATTTGGACACGTCATGTGTGGTCACGTTGTGATTAACATGTTCTAACCATTCACGTTCCATGACCATCTTTCCAAATTTGGTTATGGCATGTCACAACACGTGATCCAACTCATTGTACATATTTATATTTTTAATAGTTAACCTCCTTTTTCTCCTAACGAATTAACGATTTTTCTAAATGGAGCAGTGAATCATACTGTCTTTTTTTTCTTTCTTTTACACGAATCAGTCTGGACTGACTTTCTATTTTGCGCAATTTTCTTTTATTGATCCGTAAATTAAATCCAAAAATAAATATTACATCTATTCAGAAGAAGCAAGCACAAATATAAAATATCAATGTATCTAATTTTATTTTTCAAATCTAGAGTACCCCATTTGGGTCTGCCAGTGCCAGTGTATGCATGGTCGTATTTAGAAAAGGTGGTAACAACCTGTGCACACATGTACGTATATGTAACACCCAATATCCTCTCGAATTGTACAGATGATCAATTTTTCATTGCCTTTAATTTCCACTGTCAATCTTTGAAACTGACAATTTGACCTATTTTTATTTATATGAAAACACGTGCGAGAGGCATGAATAAGACTATAAGAGAGGGTATCTCGACAAAGAGAACGAAAGAGAGATCATCCAGGTCTAGGGGACTCTTATTGGGTCATATCTGTAAAGGCCTATTAGACACATGACAAGGCCCAAGTATCTCATTTGTTTCTGAAAAATGTTCTACAAACATTGTGATCACCTTATTTTTACTGTACATAGATCATGATATGTATCTCTGCTACATTGTCCTTTTAACAAGTAGAAGCCTGTATGTATGTATGTATATTATTAAAGCTTTGAAACTATGAATGGTTAATAGGGGTGAAAACAGTGTGGATAATATTTGATATGTATTTGATTCGTATTCGAAAAATTAGATATGGATATTCGATATCTAAATATTCATGTGGATAAAAATACTGATATGGTTTTACGTTTCAATTATCCGTATTCAAATAGTAAATATATATTATGCAAAAATTATATTATTCACTAATTATAATTAAATATATATTATAAACTTTAGTATTTTTGTAATGATTTTTTATATTATTTTAATAAACATCAGATCTAATCTGTGTATCTGTCTAGTATTTATTATGTATCCATATTCGAAGAAAAAAAAAATATAAATATGATTTTACCACTATCCGCTTCGTATTTGCTCTGTTTTCACCTCTATTATTAGTTAAAGTTGATGAGAATGAAATACAAGAAAAGGAATGGGTTAAACAGAAACCCCCTATCTCAATTCCATTCTTCTCGAAAGCCCATGGGAACCCAGAAAAGAAAAGAGAAGAACCGTCAACTCGAATCAAATAAATGAAATTAAACATGAAGAAACCACAATCCCATCTTTAGAATCCTCCTTCACCCACGCAGAACAACTAAGGCGTATAATTGAATAGATTCCAAATTTCAAATTGATATACATACATTGTTCAGCAACAATAAAATAGACACTTTTCGCGAGAGAAAAAACACATTTATGACGGTACTCCGTTATGAAAAATACCATCGCAAATAGAAAAAATATGTTTATGACAGTACTCTATCGCGAAAAGTTATTTTTTATTCTCGCGAAAAGTATCGGTCTTTTGTAGTAATTAAGAAGAATATAGAATCCTACGAGATTGTCAAAAAATAAATTTGGAAATACGGTTGAATACTGTTATGGAGAGAGAGAGTGAGAGAGAGAAATAAAATAAAAATCCCAGGAGGAATGGGACGTGGCAATTGGGGAAGGATCGATAGCGAAGGGAGAAAGAGAAGAGAATATTCAGCTGGTCTCTGGTCTTTCGTTGCTCCACCTTATCCGATATATTCCCTTCAATTAAACAATGGCACGGCCCCCCCTGAGTTAGACAGCATAACAAATCAAGAAAGAGAACTAACCAATTGCATATACATAATTGGCCGAGAACTACTCGGGGAAGGTTGTATGTGTTTTATATATAAATGTTTGCATCCATCCCTCTCCTTAACGGTCCCCATTTGAGAGAAGCGCGCTTTAGTTATTATTCTAGTGGAAGAAGGAAATATGGGAAAAATCATTAAAGAGGGAAGGAAATTAAAGGTGAAATATCGAATCATTTTATGAGCACATAATGTGCTGTTCCCTGTGCTATGAATATCATCTCCTCCTATCCAAATTTGATTGTACCTTCTCATTGGTTATTCTGTCACTCAGTCAACTGCAAGGTGGCCTTCCTTTTCTCCGGTAATTTTTCTACTAGATTCCCACAGGAGTTTTGTTCCCTCGGTAGTCGGTATTCAAATATAATTTTATTCATAGAAATTGATGTAAGATAATTTATGATATTAGAATGATTGTTCCTGTATTTAGATACATAGACGTAACCGGAAAAAAAAAAATCCGGTTTCAACTAATGGAGCCAAAAAAAATTCGGATCCACTGGGATGCCACAACAACACAAATAATTACTTGAAAAATTTGGTATACGAAAAAAATGAACTTATTAATATATAACTCTGAAAAAAAATATTCAAATCCATAGTTTGATTTGAGAGAGACCGGGAGACAGAGGGACATTTTATATTTGAATCTTCTGTGGCCAAATCAGGACATTATACGAAGTTTATTATAACCTCAATAGATTTGAACTTATTTTGGAATCCATAATTTGTAGCCGATTTATTTTTTCCGGTTTTTTCTACCACATCTAAATCCACATGCACTCATTCTATCACCATATATTATTTTAAATTAATTTATATAAGTGGAGGGTTAAAATGCATCCTTCTTTTTGTGCTTCTAATGTACACCCTTCCCTCGTATTTTCATTTTCAAAGTTCAAATAGTTGATTCGAATCTTTTAACATGTTCTTCATATTAAAATGTGCTTAGACCAAATTTTATATTTTTTGAAATTTTTTTCCTATTTTTTCAGAATTTTTGAAAATTATCACTTTGCTGAATTTTTTATTATTGTTTACTTTAATGAAAAATTCTGAAAAAAATAGTAAAAAATTTTCAAAAAATGTAAAATTTGGTCTCTAAGCACATTTTAATATGAAGAACACGTTGAAAGATTCGAATCAACTATTTGAACTTTGAAAATGAAAATATAAAGAAATGATGCACATTAGAAGCACAAAAGGAAGGGTGCATTTGAACCCTCCTCTTTATATAAATACAAAATTCTCCATATAATTGATGTCAAAATCACAAATTGAATATACTTTCTTGATATCCAAATGACCACCAGTACTGATCTTTCCAAGGACGTCAATATTTTATCCATCCTGGTTAATTTTTAGGATTTCAAATAAAAAAAAATTATGTATTTTTTTTACTGATGTATTAAAACTATCTTTCTTGGACTTACTACCTATCATATTTTAATTGACTAAGAATTTGTAGCTTGATTTTCTTGAACATTTTCCTCGAAGGCTAACTAATAATAATAATAGCTTTTTTGCTTCAAAATAATTAGGACAATCAACGAATCAGATGCTGACAAAATCTAAAAAGTAGAAATGACAATGCATTGGGCATTTGGGCTAGTTGTCTCAAGCTTCAGCCCACAATTGGTTATATTTATAATTTATTCAACATTTTATATATTAACCATTGCAAAATTTGATAATCATAAACACGTCTAAGTTGAGCAAGGTTCTATATTTAGATGTCGAGTAGAACTAGGGTGCTCTTAAGCTCACCAAAGTCTTGGTGGGCTTAACTCTAAAACTTATCAAATCGATTTCAAATGACGAATCTGAACCGTTGAAACCCGCCTACTTTACGTGTGATGCATCTACATGTGAAATTTTTAAACATTCGAACTAATTTAGTATAAAGTTAAGCGGTCAAAAAACGTTCAAAAATGAATGCACTAAAATTAATTTATTAACCTTCTAATTTTGACCGCTTGACTTTATACTAAATTAATTCGAATGTTTAAAAATTTCACATGTAGATGCATCACACGTAATGTAGACGGATTTTAATAGTTCGGATTCGTCATTTGAAATTGATTTTATGAATTTTAGAGTTAAGCTCACCAAAGTTTTGGTGAGCTTAAGAGCACCCTAGTTTTACTCTTTAGATGTATACATGTTTATTTTAAATTTATGATAAAATAGACATTAATATTTATAATATTTGTCTCGTCTTTACGAACAATTTCAATTTAACTTTAAATAGAATACAAGCCTCTGTCAATATTTTATTTTTAGTGAGGCTCTGTTAATTGGCATTATAGAGGTCTGCGCTATGTACTTGTATCTCCATTATAAAACTCAAATGATAGATCTTAATTGTTTAATATGATCTTTATACGAATGTAATTGCAAATCAAATTTTATATTTTTTAAGAAACTTTGCTATTTTTTAGATAGATAGAAAATTGTTTTATTTAAAAATTTTGAACCATTCAAAGTAGAGATGTTCTACCTATCTAAAACAATAATAACTTTTAAAAAAATATATATATAAATTTTGCTCTCCAAGTACATTTTCAGATGGAGATTATGTTAATAGTTCGGATCGAATGTTTAAAATTTTAAAATACAGATATGGAACCCTAGCACGGATCGATCTATAATATCCCTCACTCTTTTTTTATTTTTTTAGGACGAGTTATTAAAATATAAAAATGTTCATCACAATACAGTTTTTATTTTCAGAGGCTTGAAACAATCCTAGTCTTATTAAGGTGCAGCAAATTTGTCAATCAATGTTTAAAATTTCAACTATGCTACAATCGATGTAGATAAAAAAAAAAATTATACTAGTGAAAACATCCAAAAATTATGATTAATTGCAGCCTTGAAATTTGTGTAACAGATAATTAAATATTACAAGGATTGGAACATATATGTTCCCTTCCCACCTAGCCTTGGACAAGCCAATTCAGCCATGGATACTTGCAAGTCTCTTTTCTAAAGTTTGTAAAGTTTAAATATCAATAACTTGAGAATCAATTCTGATTGTCCAATGTATAAAAACTTGTACAAAAAGTTCATAACCCCTTTCATTCACTTTGTTCTCCTTATTCTGGTAACATATCTACTGTGGGTTCATATTTTATTTATGAACTACAAAAAAGAATATATCTTTTCTAAGAAAAAGTTCCGAAGCGCAGTGTCATTTTATATACTAATTAATGCTATACCTCTAAAACCGTTTAGAGTTTCACCTCAAGAGGCTGAAAATAGTGTAAGTTAGGAGGTGCTAAGTCATCTCTATTATTATTATTTTTATTAAGTATAGAAATTTAATTGAATTTTACTAATTTTCATATATAGTAGTCCCGCTATACAGTATTACAAATTTATAAATATTTGAAAAGCAAATTTTTTTCATTTTCATATGTACTCTTTGGTTTCCGCACCATTTACATTATTTTTTTTCTTTTGAAAATATGTCAAACGCATAGAAGGAAAAAAGAAGAAAAAAAAAGATGTGTCTAATGAGAGTTATGCAAAATTAACAGATATCAAAGGGAGAAAAAGTGTGCTCAAGCACAATACAGTTTTTTTTTTTTAGCAAAATTCACCACCTTCACATAACAAAAATTTACATCAATCTTCGGTGCAAATTACTTCTTTAACTTTAAAATTAAAGAAATTCACTTTTAATTGAAGTTTGTGTTTATTTATAATTTTGTAAATTATTATTTATTATAACTTTGTGATAAAAGTTAATTTCACTTTCATGTTATGAAAATGATAATTTATAGTTATAGATAGATAATATTATATCTGACATTAGACTCTTATTTCAAAGTGAAGGAAAGCAACTTAAACTTTTAAACTCTGTTAGTAATTTGAAGTCTTGATAATTACAAAGTTATTTAAGATTATCTAAGTATGAAATAGATAGATTACTGCTTAATTTGATTTTTTAGGAAATCATAGGTCAAAATATAGATAAATAAATATATGAATTTCAGGTAGAATTAGGGTGTTCTTAAGTTCATCAAGCTTCTTGATTAACTCAAGCCTAAAACTCGTCAAATAGGCTTCAAATGACGAATCTAAACCATTGAAATCTGTCTACCTTACGAGTGATGCGTCTACATATGAAAATTTTAAAAATTTGAATTGATTTACCATGAAGTCAAACGGTCAAAATTAAAAGGTTAATAAATTAATTTTAATGCATTCATTTTTTGAATATTTTTTTACCACTTGACTCTATGCAAAATAATTAAAAATTAAGAATTTTTACATGTAGACATATCACTCGTAATGCAAGCGGGTTTTAATGGTTCAGATTCATCGTTTAAAGCCGATTCAATAGATTTTAGACTTGAGTTCACCAAGATGCTTGGTGAACTTAAGAACACCCAAGTTTTACTCATGAATTTCATATTTTTAGTTTGATTTTGATAGACATGTCATTATATTGGTGTCGGTCATCTATTGTATCTTTTTATGAAATATAAAAAAAAAATAGTGAAAGAGTTTATTATCTTATGTTATGTCAATTATATTTTTAATTAATTTTCTCAAAATAATGTTTAGGCCCCTCACCTCTATAGTCAAATTATGGTTCTACCCCTGACATTAACTTTTAATACGTCTAGAGCATATCTAATTTTTGTAATATATAACTGTTATGGTGCATGTATTTGAAATTGTTTTTTTTAGAAAATTTAGAAAAATTAAATAACATATGTGTTCATAATTATTTAGATAGAATGTTTTAGTTAGTTTTTTTTATCAGATAATTCAAAATTTTGGACGATGGAGGTTTTAAATGACTTTGTAACCAATTAAAATTTAAAATGTTAGTTAGAAATATAATAATCGGCTCAAGACACAAGGTGACTAAGAAGGGCAAAAATTCTCCTATTAGTAGAAGGATGTGTTTGAAATGACGACTGATACCTTGTCAGCTGCTTGTGTTGAATTGAAATGAAAGCATTAATATTTATTGATATATAGATGTGTTCAAATTTGAAAAGAATTATGGAACATATATTTGAAAAATGTTATTCAAATTATAAAATTTAAATTTATAGATGTGTGTCATTAATTATTAAGATAGTAAGTGCATCAAATTTGAGCATATATAAAAAAATGTTTTAGCCTTGTATCAGAAAATTCAAAATATTTAATGATGAGTTTCTTAAAAGCTTTGTCACCAAAATCATATTTAAATTAACTCAAATTTAATACACACCTTATTTAAATATTTTTAAATATACTAGAATTATTGTTAAGTCTTAATTAAACCTTGTCTCTGTAAAAACTAAATATTCGTCTGATGATCACATGATCTAACGAAGAGTTGGGCTAATATGACACTAGTGTTATATAAAACTAAATAACACCACATCTTAAACCCTTAGATCTGCTTTAAGATCCATACAAAATGAAGTGCTTGAACAGTAAAAGCGGATATTACAGATCTTAAAGCAGATCTAAGAGTTTAAGATGTGATGTTATTTAGTTTTATATAACACTAGTGTCATATTAGCCTAACTCTCTAACGAAAATTAACAGTTACAACAATAATACTACATAACATTTGTGAAATTTAAGTGAAAAGCTACACGAATATATATATATCCATTCAAATAATTTTTTTTTCAAAGTAATACAACTTATTATTTTTGGGTGACCCAATTAAAGTGATAGTAATATAGTCTAGCGTATCAATTGGAGGTTTGTTCGTTAATTATTTTTGCTAGTGCATGGAATTCAAGTTTAAGGTTATTTCCCCTGGATTTCAAAGCAACAGTAACTAACCTGAGATAGAGAGAAGATCAGTCTTTACGCTTGCAACTTGCAATTGGGAAAGAATCTGATTACTCTGTCAAACAAACCTTTTGGGCTTTATTCCTTGGACAATCCGACATGTGCCAATAGTCTCGCTGTGACAGTAAACCAAGAAATAACTCTAAATGAGATTTGTTTTCATTATTTTCGCCTTTTTCTATTGATATGCAGTATCTCCAAGGCAATAATTGTGACTTGGTGTTGGTGGAATATGCAATCCCCATATAAGGCCTTCCTTGCATTGCAAAATATTGAGAGATTTTCTTGAGATAGGAATAGAAGTGGAGGGAATCGCATTATATGAGGGCTTTTCGCTGTCCGAATTCATCTAATATATATATTCCTCCAATCATTAATTTTCCTTCCTTTAGATCCCTGCATTTCTTGAAAGAGATATTTTCTTTCTAATTTAATTTCTTTGCAAACCCATATTTGATTTCAATTTTCAAATGTTGTTTATTCATATATTATCATAACATTTTCTGCTTGCTCATTCATTTTATATTAAGCCTTTCAAGGAGTTGGCTAGAAATGTTCTCAAAGGTACTAGCAATTCCTCTTCTATCAAATAAGAATTAAGAAAGGTGTAATTACTTTGGAGTTTGGAACATATAGTTTAACAATTTTGCATTCTGGCCCATTGATTTTTTTATTTTTAATTAATTGTTTTTATCTACGCTCATCAATTTTAATATAGGTGGCGTTCAATGTTCAGTTTTGTTAGCATACATCTTTTAATTTAAGTTTATGAGTTATATTTGATCAAAACGAAAATTTATAATTTATAGATTTGGTTTGTGCAAAAAATAAAAAAATAATTTGAGATCGGTTTAAGAAAAAATAATTATTTTTGGCATATTTTAAAAAAAAATTCTCATTCAACTTGGGCAATGATTAATCTTGGACATAATTTGGCCAAGGGGGATTTCAAGTATACCCCTCAAAAACCTGGAATTTACTTGAGGATAATGTCACACCTCAAATATGGGGTACAATAACCTACTGCGTATATTTATCAAGCCATATATAGAAAATAGTGAATCTTTTATATGCACTACCAATAACACCATTAAATTTTTAACCACAATCCAATATTGTTGGACAATTTTATTAAAACCCTAAAAAATAATAGTTTTTTACAAAAGTGCCCACATATTTTGTTTTTGTTTAAAACTACCCAGACCGCCTGGATCCTAAGCGGTCCATAATCAAAGCAGAGCGCCCGCCTATGAGGCGGTCTAGTATGTTTTTTTTTTTCATCTTTTCATCCAATAACTCCTTTTTTAAATAGGATTTGAACGGTGGTAAAAAATGAGATGGCAACACAACCATATGCCACGTGGCCTTAGTGCCATGTTTGTTTGTTTTGTTTTGTTTTTTACTTTGGAATTTTTACATGTTTCACCTTCTAGTGTGCAAAATTTATAAAGAAGTCTAAGAAAATAACAATAATTTAAATTATGGGATGTTACAAATTCTCCTCTTTCAAAAGAATTTTCTCCTCAAAATTCAAATGGATGATATTCATGTCAAAAGAAACATAATAAACAATGATCAAATTCAATTTATCATATACAAATTAATCGGTGAAAATAATCCACTAGAATCAAAATAATGTTGATAAGCATTATAAAATCATATGATTTAAATAAATAAAATAAAACTTCAAAAATAATAAAATCAATACCAGTCCGACTAAGTTCGGTTACTTGATCAATTCAGAAATCCAATTCGAACTGCAACCACTATTCAAAATCAACGTGACGTAGTCAGAATTCCAATTGGACAAAATCAATATCATAATTTTTTATCAAAGTATTTTGATTTCATATATTTCTCTCTTTCATTATTTTTGAAGTTTTATTTTATTTAAATCATATTATTTTATATAAATTATTTAATTTGAATGATATTGGTTCTATAATGCTTATCCAAATTATTTTGATTCTAATGGATTATTTTCACCGATTAAGCTGTATATGATAAATTGAATTTGACCATCGTTTATTATGTTTCTTTCGACATGAATATCATCCATTTAAATTTTGAGGACAAAATCCTTTTGAAGGAGGAGAATTTGTAACATTCCATAATTGAAATTATTGTTATTTTTTTAGACTTCTTTATAAATTTTGTACATTAGAAGGTGAAACATATAAAAATACCAAAATAAAAAACAAAACAAAACAAACAAACGTGGCACTATGCTTTTTTTTTTTTTTACCATCGTTCAAATCATGTTTAAAAGGTGTGATGAAAAGATAAAAAAAAAAAAAAAAAAACATAGTGGACCACCTCACAGGCGGGCAGTCTGCTTTGATTATGGACTGTTTAGGATTCAGGCAGTCGGGGTAGTTTTAAAAAAAAAACACACACACACACATGGGCACTTTTGTAAAAACTTTTTTTTTATTAGGATTTTAATAAAAATGTCCGCAATATTGTTTATAAATTTCTCAGAAATGTCTCTTGCATTCTGTAAAATTCAAATAACCCAAAACCCTCCATTTTATGTGGTCAATCTGCCATCCATAGGTGTCGCTCTGCATCCATACAATATAAACTTGAAAATCCTGAAAAACTAGAGATGACAAATAATAATATTATCTATTTGTCACAATCAGATCATTGAACATACAATCAATCCATATTTAGAATTAAATTCTCACAAGTTTATATTAACAGTTAAATTTATATATTAATGAATGCAATGCTCAATTTCAAAGGAAGATCAACAAATATACTTCGCTTAAAATTATATTACTAGCTAGGTTGTGGTTATTTAATCAGATGTCTAGGCTTATATCATTTATTAAGTTATTAATAGTCAAATAATATTTCACATTCAAATACACTCGGAATTCTTCGTTTCTAATTGAATATTCAAAATTTATCATTATTTTATTTGATAGTGCCCCATGAAGAATAAATACTAAATAATAGTTACCATAATCTCCAGTAATAACTGACCATTGTCAAATGATAGTAAAACACAATATATGGTCATTGACTGTAGAACACAATATCTGAACACATTATGTGACCGTAAAACACAATCTCTCATCCCAATTGGTACCGGAAAAAACCATTGAGGGTCATACACCAATGCGCAATATGCACCAAAATCTAGTCTATAGTTTCTAACGGCACCTAGAGGGAGATGAATAGGAAGTCTTAAAGACTCTTGAAAGTTTTCTAGTTAATCCCTCTAAACTAACAAGTCAAATAATAAACAAGTAAGCATGTACAAATAAAGTAAATAGAGTAGAGTTAGAGAAAGTTGTCACGCAATATGATAATGGAGTTCGACGTAAAATGCCTATGTCTTCAGAGTAGAGCAACCTCGTCAGCGTCCTTTCATATTATCCAACAAGAAATGATACAACTCATGACACGTGAGCTCAATAACGGTGGGAAGTCACAACCTAATTCGTGTAGAAGGTGAGCCTAGAAGTTGGAGTTGGAGAGTCCCTATTAAATTCTCACAAGTAAGCATCACACAACTATAGATATATACATATTCGAGTGGAATTGGAGTGTTGTATTAGGGTTGTAAATTCCCTATTATATTGCCATATAGAGACACTACTAAAGTACTCCAAACACCTTTAATTAGAGTGTTGTATTAGAGTTGTAAATACAAACCCTATTATCTTGCCAATTGGAGACACTACTAGAGTGCTCCAAACACATTCCATTTTACTGTTGTATTAGGGTTGTAAATACCCTATTATCATACCATATTAAGACACTACTAAAGTGCACTAAACACCATCAATTGGAGTATTTTATTAGGGTGACAACTACCCTCTTATGTTGCCATATGGAATACAAGAGTGCTACAAAGACTTTCAATTCGAGTGTTGTACTAGGGTTGTAACTACCCTCTTCTCTTGTCATATAGAGACATAACTAGATTGCTCCAAACACCTTTAATTGGAGTGTTTCATTCGGGTTGTAAATATCATATAATCTTGCCATATAGAGACACTACTAGAGTGCTCCAAACTCCTTTAATTGGAGAGTTGTATTAGGGTTGTAAATGACCCATTATCTTGCCATATAGAGACACAACTAGAGTACTCCAAGCACCATCAATTGTAGTGTAGTATTAGGGTTGTAAATGCCATACTATCTTGCCATATGGAGAAACTACTAGAGTGCTCTAATCACCTTCAACTTTAGTGTTGTATTAGGGATGTAAATGCTCCATTATCTTACCATATAGAGACACTACTGGGGTGCTCCAAATACCATCAATTGGAGAGTTGTATTAGGGTTGTAAATGTCCTATTATTTTGTCATTTGGAGACATTACTAGAATGCTGCAAACACCTTCAATTGGAGTGTTTTCTTAGAGTTGTAAATGCCCCATTATCTTACCATAGAGAGACACTACTATGGTGCTCCAAACACATTCAATTGGAGTGTTGTTTTTGGGTTGTAAATACACTATTATCTTGTCATATAGAGACACACTCCAAACACCTTCAATTGGAGTGTCATATTAGAGTTGTAAATGCCCTATTATCTTGCTATATAGAGACACTACTCGAGTGCTCCAAACACCTTTAATTGGAGTACTGTATTAGGGTTGTAAATGCCCTATTATCTTGCCATGTGGAGACACTACTAGAGTGCTCCAAACGCCTTCAATTTTAGTGTTGTATTAGGGTGGTAAATGTCCCATTATCTTGCCATCAGGAGACACTACTAGAGTGCTCCAAACACCTTCAATTGGAGTGTTGTATTAGGGTTGTAAATGCCCAATTATCTTGCCATATAGAGACACTACTAGAATGCTCCAAACACATTCAATTCGAGTGTTGTATTTGGATTGTAAATGACCTATTATTTTGCCATCTGAAGACACTACTGGAGTGCTCCAAACACCTTCAATTGGAATGTTGTATTAGAGTTGTAATGCTCTATTATCTTACCATATAAAGACACTATTAGAGTATCTCAAACACCTTCAATTGGAGTGTTAAATTAGGGTTGTACATTCCCTATTATCTTGCCATATAGAGATACTACTAGAGTACTCCAAACACCTTTAATTATAGTGTTTTATTTGGATTGTAAATGCCCTATTATCTTGCCATCTGGTGACACTACTAGAGTGCTCCAAACACCTTCAATTGTAGTGTTGTATTAGGGTTGTAAATGCCTTATTATCTGGCCATATGGAGACTCTACTAGAGAATTTTTTTCTTTAAAATAGAATTCCTTTTAAATCTTTCAACAAAACAAGTACGCTGTGTGGGTTTTTTTTAGAAAAATAGCCTCTACCGATCCAAGATATTAGTTTAGCAAGAAAATAAAAACCTACATTGATCCTAGGGATCAGTGGAGTATTTTTTCTAAAAAACTACACAAGTTATTAGTGTTTAAATTAGTATTTGGTGAGAAAATGGTGCCACCACCACTGATCCCTAGGATCAGTGTTGGTTTTGATTTTCTTGCTCCACCAAGGATCGGTGGAGGTTATTTTTCTAAAATTCCACCACAGCGTGCTGGTTCTGTTGAAATATTTAAAATGATTTCTATTAAAAAAATCCTACTAGAGTGCTCCAAACTCTTTCAATTGGAGTGTTGTATTAGGGTTGCAACTACCCTCTTCTCTTGCCATATAGAGACATTATTAGAGTGATCCAAACACCTTCAATTGGAGTATTATATTAGGGTTGTAAATGCCATATTATCTTGCTATATTGAGACACTACTAGAGTACTTAAAACACCTTCAATTGGAGTCTTTTATTTGGGTTACAATGATAGGGGTAAAATAAGTCGTTATTTACCATATCATTTGGCCTATATTATTGTTATTTATCAAGTTACAATTTTCCATTTTATAAAGAATCAGATTCATTTTTGTTATTTCACTTGATTTTAGAGAATTGCATATTTTCAATGATATTGGAGCTAAAACAGGCATAAAATGAAGCAATTCTAACATTTAGCCTCAGTCGTAGGAATGTTATCATCTGCATGTGACCCAGAAGTTCTATCGCAGATAGTTATGCCCTCCAAGCGGTTTACATCCAAACTGCATGCGACACAGGCATTCGCATGCAGAAACTGCCAGAATAGCGGTTATAGATCTAACTTCCCAATCAAGGCATTCGCATGCGACTCAGGCATTCGCATGCAGATAGTATATGGACTCCCACGAAAAGATCTTTCTCTCGAATTCATGAATATCTGAAGACATATACACATTAGAGAGTACTTAGAATTAGGGTTTTTCTCTTATGGAGGAGGCTATGCAAAGAAATTAATAGAATAGTGAAGTCTCCATTAGAAGAGATGGAAGAGACGGGACTTGAAGATAGCGTGCATGAGAGAAGAGACAGCATAGGTGTCCTCCTTCCATGTCTCTCTATTGCTCTCTTTCTTTATGTCTTTTATATCTCTTGTTGTTGAACCAGCCATGAACGGCTAAGCAACCATTTTTTAGGGTGAAGACATGTAATGTTAAATTCTTATGAGTTTAATCTTGTCATTTGGAGACACCACTAGAGTGTTCCAAATACCATCAATTGGAGTGTTGTATTAGGTTATAAATGTCCTATTATCTTGTTATTTGGAGAAAGTACTAGAGTGCTCCAAACACAAATTAGAGAGTTTTATTAGGATGGTAAATGCACTATTATCTTACCATTAAAACACACTACTAGGGTACTCCAAACACCTTCAATTGGAGTTTTGTACTTGGGTTGTAAATGACGTATTATCTTGTCATATAGAGACACTAGTTGATTGCTCAAAACACCTTCAATTGGAGTGTCGTATTAGAGTTGTAAATGTCCTATTTTCTTTCCATATAAAGACACTACTAGAGTGCCCCCCAACCTCCTTCAATTGGAGTGTTATATTAGGGTTGTAGATGCCATATTATCTTACCATTTGGAGAAACTACTAGTGTGCTCTAAACTCCTTCAATTGGATTGTGGTATTAAGGTTGTAAATGAACTATTATGTTACCATATAGAGACACTATTAGTGTGCCACAAACACCATCAATTGGAGTGTTGTATTACAGTTGTAAATGTCCTATTATCTTGTCATTTGGAGACACTACTAGAGTACACCAAACAATTTTAATTAGAGAGTTTTATATTAAGGTTGTATATACCCATTTATCTTAACATAGAGAGACACTAGTAGGGCGCTCCAAACACCTTCAATTGGAGTGGTGTATTAGGGTTATAAATGGCCTATTATCTAGCCATATAGAAGCACTACTAGAATGCTCCAAACTCCTTCATTTGGAGTGTTGTATTAGAGTTGTAAATTCCCTATTATCTTGTCATCTGGATAAACTAGTAGAGTGCTCCAAACACCTTGAATTGCAGTGTAGTATTAGGGATGTAAATGCCCTATTATCTTGCAATATAGAGATAGTACTAGAGTGCTCCAAACAAATTCAATTGCAATGTTATATTACGGTGGTAAATGCCATATTATCTTGCAATCTGGAAGCACTACTAGAGTCATCAAAACACCTTCAATTGGAGTGTTGTATTTGGTATGTAAATGTGCAATTATATTGTCTACGCGAGTGCTCCAAACACCTTCAATTGGAGTGTCGTATTAGGGTTGTAAATGCCCTATTATCTTGTCATATGGAGACACTACTAGGGTGTTCCAAATACCATCAATTGAAGTATTGTATTAGCTTGTAAATGCCCTATTATCTTGCTATTTGGAGAAAGTACTAGAGTGCTCCAAATACATTCAATTAAAGAGTTTTATTAGGGTTGTAAATTCCTTATTATCTTACCATTGAAATGCACTACTAGGGTACTCCAAACACTTTCAATTGTAGTTTTGTACTAGGGTTGTAAATGACATAATATCTTGTCATATAGAGGCACTAGTTGATTGCTCCACACACTTTCAGTTGGAGTGCCGTATTAGGTATGCCATATAGAGAGACATTACTAGAGTGCACCAAACATCTTCAATTGGATTGTCGTATTAGAGTTGTAGATGCCCTATTATCTTACTATATAAAGATACTACTAGGGTGCAACAAACACCATCAATTAGAGTGCTGTATTAGAGTTGTAAATGTCCTATTATCTTGCCATTTGGAGACACTACTAGAGTGCTCCAAACACCTTCAATTGCAGTGTTGTTTTAGGGTTGTAAATGCCGTATTATCTTTCATACAGAGACACTACTTTGAGTGCTCCAAACACCTTCAATTGGATTGTCGTATTAGGGTCGTAAATGTCATATTATCTTGCCATATAGAGACACTACTAGAGTGCTCCAAAATCCTTCAATTGGAGCATCGTATCAGGGTTGTAAATGTCCTATTATATTACCATATAGAGACACTATTAGAGTGTTACAAACACCATCAATTGGAGTGTTGTATTAGAGTTGTAAATGCCCTATTATCTTGCCATTTGGAGACACTACCAGAGTGCTCCAAACACCTTTAATTAGATAGTTTTATTAGGGTTGTATTTGCCCTATTATCTTACTACAGAGAGATACTACTGGCATGCTCTGAACACCTTCAATTGGAGTGTTGTATTAGGATTGTAAATGCCCAATTACCTATCTATATAGAGGGACTACTAGAGTGCTCCAAACTTCTTCAATTGGAGTGTTGTTTTTGAGCTCTAAATGCCCTATTATCTTGCAATGTAGAGACACTACTAGAGTGCTCCAAACTGCTCTAATTGTAGTGTTGTATTAGGGTTGCAACTACCCTCTTCTCTTTCCATATAGACACATTACTGGAGTGATCCAAACACTTTCAATTAGAGTGTTGTATTAGGTTTGTAAATGCCCAATTATCATGTGATATAGAGACTACTAGAGTGCTACAAACACCTTTAATTAGAGTGTCATATTGGGGTTTTAAATGCCCTATTATCTTGTCATCTAGGGATACTACTCGAGTGTTCCAAATACCATCAATTGGAGTGTAGTATTAGGGTCGTAAATGCCCTATTATCTTGCCCTATAAAGGCACTATTAGAGTGCTCTAAACACCTTCAATTGTAGTGTTCTATTAGGGTTGTAAATGCCAATTATCTTGCCATATAGAGACACTACTAGAGTGTTCCAAACACCTTCAATTGCAGTATTGTATTAGAGTTGTTAATGCCCTATTATCTTGTCATATGGAGAAACTACTAGAGTGCCCCAAACTCCTTCAATTGTAGTGTTGTATTTGGGTTGTAAATGTGCAATTATCTTGTAATCTAGAGATATTACTAGTGTGCTCCAAACACCTTTAATTGGATTGTTGTATTTGGGTTGCAACTACCCTCTTCTCTTCCCATATAGTTACATTACTGGAATGATCCAACCACCTTCAAGTGGAGTGTTGTATTAGGTTTGTAAATGCTCTATTATCTTGTCTTATAAAGACACTACTAGAGTGCTCCAAACAACTTCAATTGGAATGTCGTATTAAGGTTGTAAATGCCCTCTTATCTTGTCATTTGGGGACACTAGTAGAGTGTTCCAAACACCATCAATTGGAGTGTTGTATTAGGGTTATAAATGCCCTTTTGTCTTGCTATTTGGAGACACTACTAGAGTGCTCCTAACACATTCAGGTAGAAAGTTTTATTAGGGTTGTAAATGCCTTACTATCTTACCATTGAAAGACACTACAAGGGTACTCCAAACACTTTCAATTGGAGTTTTGTACTAGGGTTGTAAATGACGTATTATCTTGTCATATAGAGGCACTAGTTGATTGCTCCAAACACTTTCAGTTGGAGTGTTGTATTAGGTATGTAAATGTCCTATTAACTTGCCATATAGAGACACTACTAGAGTGCACCAAACATCTTCAATTGGATTGTCGTATTAGAGTTGTAGATGCCCTATTATCTTACTATATAAAGACAGTACTAGGGTGCAACAAACACCATCAATTGGAGTGTTGTATTAGAGTTGTAAATGTCCTATTATCTTGCCATTTGGTGACACTACTAGAGTGCTCCAAATACCTTCAATTGCAGTATTGTTTTAGGGTTGTAAATGTCATATTATCTTTCATATAGAGACACTACTTTGAGTGCTCCAAACACCTTCAATTGGATTGTTGTATTAGGGTCGTAAATGTCTTATTATCTTGCCATATAGAGACACTACTAGAGTGCTCCAAAATCATTCAATTGGAGCATCGTATCAGGGTTGTAAATGTCCTATTATATTACCATATAGAGACACTATTAGAGTGTTACAAACACCATCAATTGGAGTGTTGTATTAGAGTTGTAAATGCCCTATTATCTTGCCATTTGAAGACACTACTAGAGTGCTCCAAACACCTTTAATTAAATAGTTTTATTAGGGTTGTATGTGCCCTATTATCTTACTATAGAGACACTACTAGCATGCTCTGGACACCTTCAATTGGAGTGTTGTATTAGGATTGTAAATGCCCAATTACCTATCCATATAGGGACTTCTAGAGTGCTCCAAACTTCTTCAATTGGAGTGTTGTTTTTGAGCTGTAAATGCTCTATTATCTTGCAATGTAGAGACACTGCTAGAGTGCTCCAAATTGCTCTAATTGGAGTGTTGTATTAGGGTTGCAACTGCCCTATTCTCTTTCCATATAGAGACATTACTGGAGTGATCCAAACACCTTCAATTAGAGTGTTGTATTAGGTTTGTAAATGCCCAATTATCTTGTGATATATAGAGAGACTACTGGAGTGCTACAAATACCTTCAATTAGAGTGTCTTATTAGGGATTTAAATGCCCTATCAGATTGTTATCTGGAGATACTACTCAAGTGTTCCAAACACCATCAATTGGAGTGTTGTATTAGGGTTGTAAATGCCCTATTATCTTGCCCTATAAAGACACTATTAGAGTGCTCCAAACACCTTTAATTGTAGTGTTGTATTAGGGTTGTAAATGCCCAATTATCTTGGCATATAGACACTACTAGAGAGTTCCAAACACCTTCAATTGCAGTATTGTATTAGGGTTGTAAATGCCCTATTATCTTGCCATATGGAGAAACTACTAGTGTGTTCCAAACACCTTCAATTGTAGTGTTGTATTAGGGTTGTAAATGTGCAATTATCTTGCCATATAGAGACACTACTAGAGTGCTCCAAACAACTTCAATTGTAATGTTATATTACATTACTAGTGTGCTCCAAACACCTTTAATTGGAGTGTTATATTTCGATTGCAACTACCCTCTTCTCTTCCCATATAGTTACATTACTTGAGTGATGGAACCACCTTCAAGTGGAGTGTTGTATTAGCTTTGTAAATGCTCTATTATCTTGTCTTATAAGGACACTACTAGAGTGCTCCAAACACCTTCAATTGGAGTGCCGTATTAAGGTTGTAAATGTCCTCTTATCTTGTCATTTCGGGACACTAGTAGAGTGTTCCAAACACCATCAATTGGAGTGTTGTATTAGGGTTCTCTTCCCATATAGTTACATTACTTGAGTGATGGAACCACCTTCAAGTGGAGTGTTGTATTAGCTTTGTAAATGCTCTATTATCTTGTCTTATAAGGACACTATTAGAGTGCTCCAAACACCTTCAATTGGAGTGCCGTATTAAGGTTGTAAATGTCCTCTTATCTTGTCATTTCGGGACACTACTAGAGTGCTCCAAACACATTCAGTTAGAGAGTTTTATTATGGTTGTAAATGCCTTATTATCTTACCATTGAAAGACACTACGAGGGTACTCCAAACTCTTTCAATTGGAGTTTTGTACTATGGTTGTAAATGATGTATTATCTTGTCATATAGGGAGGCACTAGTTGATTGGTCCAAACACTTTCAGTTGGAGTGTCATATTAGATATGTAAATGTCCTATTAACTTGCCATATAGAGATACTACTAGAGTGCACCAAACATCTTCAATTGGAGTGTCATATTAGGGTTGTAGATGTCCTATTATCTTACTATATAAAGACACTACTGGGGTGTAACAAACACCATCAATTGGAGTGTTGTATTAGAGTTGTAAATGTCTTATTATCTTGCCATTTGGAGGCACTACTAGAGTGCTCCAAACACCTTCAATTGCAGTGTTGTTTTAGGGTTGTAAATGCCGTATTATCTTGTCATACAGAGACACTACTTTGAGTGCTCCAAACACCTTCAATTGGATTGTTGTATTAGGGTCGTAAATGTCATATTATCTTGCCATATAGAGACACTACTAGAATGCTCCAAAATCCTTCAATTGGAGTTTCGTATCAGGCTTGTAAATGTCATATTGTATTACCATATAGAGACACTATTAGAGTGTTATAAACACCATTAATTGGAGTGTTGTATTAGAGTTGTAAATGCCCTATTATCTTGCCATTTGGAGACACTACCAGAGTGCTCCAAACACCTTTAATTAGGTAGTTTTATTAGGGTTGTATCTGCCCTATTATCTTACTACAGAGAGACACTACTAGCATGCTCTGAACACCTTCAATTGGAGTGTTGTATTAGGATTGTAAATGCCCAATTACCTATCTATATAGAGGGACTACTAGAGTGCTCCAAACTTCTTCAAATGGAGTGTTGTTTTTGAGCTCTAAATGCCCTATTATCTTGCAATGTAGAGACACTACTAGAAGTGCTCCAAACTGCTCTAAACAGATGAAGTATTCATGCTGACGATTACGAAGTATTCATACATGTTTGAAATAATTTATACAATTCAAAATTCAAAGTCAGATTCACCTCTTTCACCCCATCTCTTCCAAGAAGCATTCATACTGACGATTACGAAGTATTCATATCTAACTAATGAAGTACTCAATATCTAACAAATGAAATATTCATATATATAACTATTCATATCTAACTAATGCATTATTCACACACATGACACTAACAATATTCACATCTGACACTAATAATATTCACACCTGCCCAGATTGGAACAAAGAAATATTCTCAAGAGACTAGTCTGCATATCTAAAACAATGAAGTATTCATATCTAACTAAAGAATTATTCATGCTGACGATTACGAAGTATTCATACATGTTCGAAATAATTTATACAATTCAAAATTCAAAGTTAGATTCATCTCTCTCATCCCACCTCTTCCAAGAAGTATTTATATGTAACATGAAGTATGCATATCTAATAACTGAAGTATTTATATCTAACTAATGAAGTATTTTATATGTTGCACTGTGACAACCTTCGCTGGGCTAGCATGGACCCTCTCCAATAGTGCACCACGCTCTCCCCGCTGAATCTTGACGGTGCACTATGCTCTCCTTATCGGATCTCGATGGTGCACCACGCTCACCTCGCCGGATCTCAACTGCCATCACAACTGTCGGTGTGGATAGATGGTGGCGAGCAGTAGAGGAGAAGAACAGGGTGAGTTTTGAGTTGTGTTGATTTTTTTTTCTTTCTAAAAGAAGATTGAAGATGGTGAGTTTTGACCACGTGAGGAAATAAAAAAAAAAAAAAAAAAAAGGTTGTTAGGGAGACAAATAGGAGTCAGATTCAAGAGGGACAACATCTTTACTCAATATGATATTATATGAATTTTAAAGGGGGATACGTAATTTTCAAAGTTTTTTCAGGTATATACATTATATTTAAATTCCCTCTTTGGCTAATTAATGACGACCGCCACCAAGTTGAAAAAAAAAAGTGGACAGTACTAGAGTGATAATTTAATTAAGTCTTTAGGGTTATTTTATGGGAACTAGGTAATATTTTAATTAAATGATGATATACCCTAGCTTTACATTGAGGGAATATTGAAAGTTAAGACAACGTGTGTTTAAATTAAATGAAATATCTCCATGGATCCCTCTATATGAATTTTCCATGAATTTTCCATGAATTTTCCACATAAACCAACTTTCCATGAATTTCTCCTAAAAAACGTGACTAAATTTACGCGAAGCTGAGAGCAATCAGCACTCAGCAGTGATAATTAAATTATTGAAAAGTGCACTAGTATATTAATTAAGATTTTTCGGTATTACCTTGGGCTTTTTAGGCTGATGACCTGGCCGGCAATCCATCCTGCTGGACTTGCTATTGTTGATTGAGCCGAAATTTTTACTTATAGCATTAAAAAAAATCCGGAGAATTTGATAAATATCAAGGCCGCAAGACATTTGGTGGCTTCAAAGACTAGGATCCGTCAAATTTCTCTATGGCTCCACCTTGAGATCCGCCAAATGATTTGGCAACCTCAATTTTTTATTTTTTATTTTTGAGAAAAATTATGAACTAAAAAAAAGGACCAAAGTTTAACACGGAAATTAAGTTTTCATTTTTTTTCCAAATACAAACCAATATATATATATATATATATAAAGAGAGAGATGGACTATGGTGCATTGCAATGTATGAACTCCCTTATGGGAATGAAATCTGCTCATTTTCTTGAGAAAAGGAGGGCCCTCCTATTCTCCAATCCGAACCGTTTAAAATTGATCAAACGGCTTCAATTACATCTGATTTATTTGTGCTTTGAGATTCGTTCCATGTTAAAAAGATATTGAAGCCGTTTGATCGATGTTGAATGGTTTAGATTGGAGAATAGGAGGGTCCTCCTTTTCTCAAGAAAAGGAGCAGATTGGCTTCCCCCCTTATGCATTGCACTATAAATCATAGATTTAAAGTTCGAACGACCGATCTGAATTGTTAGATGTTTAATTCATATTGAAATGTGCTTGGAGACCAAATTTTATATTTTGTTTAAAATTGTTGTTTTGCTGTGAACAGTAAAAAAATGTAAAAATTTTCTGGACCATCAGATCAGCAACTTTCAAAATTACTTAATAAATAGTAAAAAAATTCCAAAAAATGAAAAATTCGGTCACCAAGCACATATTAATATGAAGAACAAGATAAACGGTTCGGATAGGTTGTTTGGACTTTAAATCCGTGATTTATAGTGCAATGCATAAAGAGATTCATGCATTGCAATGCACCATAGCCCATCTCTCTCTCTCTCTCTCTATATATATATAGGCTAATGTGTTTTCGATAGCATATGGACCGAAATACACATGGTCCAAATTTGAAATTTCAAAATTCAAAAAGTCAATCTGAACCGTTCATCTTGTTCTCCATATTAATATGTGCTTGGAGACCAAATTTTAAATTTTTCTGAATTTGTTTACTATTTATTAAGCCACTTTGAAAATTGTTGATCCAACGGTGGCTTAACAAAACAGTAAAACTGTCTTTCAAAACTGGTTTGAAAACTGCTGATTTCAGTAAATTTCTGCAGCATTGAAATCAGTGGTTTTCAAACCAGCTTAATAAATAGTAAAAAAAATTCCGAAAAATGTAAAATTTGGTCTCCAGGTAGATTATAATATAGATTAAACATCTAACGGTTTGGATTTGTTGTTTGGACATTACACAACTAAATATAGCCCCGACAGCACTTTGGGCAGAACTGCTGCCAGCAGCAATTTAACCGGACTCTATATATATATATATATATATATATATGAGGTGGGCTACGGTGAGTTGTGAAGTAAAGCGACTATTTTACTTCATGCTCATATTTTGTTATTTTATAATTCAAAATGTCGATCCAAACCGTTCATCTTGTTCTCCATATTGAAATGTGCTTGGAGACCAAATTTTACATTTTTTGAAATTTTTTTACAATTTATTAAGTAATTTTGAAAGTCGCTGATCTGATAGTCCAGAAAATTTTACTGTTTTTGACTGTTCACAGCAAAACAACAATTTTCAAAAATGCTTAATAAATAGTAAAAAAATTCCAAAAAATATAAAATTTGATCTCCAAGCACATTTCAATATGGATTAAACATCTCATGGTTCGGATCGGTCATTTGGACTTTCAAAAAATGAAAATACGGCGTGAAGTAGAAACGTGTTTTACTTCGCAACTCACCGTAGCCCACCTCTATATATATATACTAGTATTGTGCCCGTGCATTGCAACAGGACATATTATAAAATTGAATAGAATATGAAGAGACCTTTTTAAAAAAAATTTAAAAATTTAAATGAAAATAAAAGACAAATAAAAAAAAATACAAATAATAAATAACAATAAAAGAAACAACAAGAAATGAAAAAAAGGATCAAATATAACATAAAAAAAAATCTTGAAGTATCATTGTAATTTTCTCCACAAGCAAGACAAGTCATTAAACGATTTAGAGGAGAAATGATCTGGACAAATTGAAAAAAAATATGATTAAATAATTCAAATAAGGATTTTCTCTACATATATATTCTCGATTGAAATTATTTTAACAATGAAAATTTTTCTACATATCATTTCTCTAAACGAAAGTTCTAGATATTTTTCATTTTGTCTACAGATTAAAAATATATAATTATTCATATCAGCACAAGATCTGCTATTCATCTATTCACAAAGATATAGTAGCCCTAAACAAATTCTGAAAAATATATGATTGTTTCAATTTTCATTATCAAAACTATAAAATAGATGTATTCAATCAAAAGAATGTAGATTATGTGATTAGACGGCTAATATTTTCAATTCAAAAATTAATCTTTCAATCTCAGCTGTTGACGGATCAGAACAACTACATACATAATATAAGAATGAAGATAAGTAAAATTAAATTAATTACTATACGATTCTTATGTATTAATAAATAATTACTTGCTATTTCTGCATCTCTCTGGTGATGACCATATGAGTCACTTAATTTCTAGACATTTTTTTCCTCGAAAGAAAAAAGGTCAAACAAAATCTCTACCAAACCACCCATAAAAGATTCACTGCCATTCCCCCCGATTCTGATTCAGTAGCCTTTTTAAAATTTTATATATAATTTATTTTCTTTCTCCTTTAAACATCTTTGGGATTCTCTGCATGATATTTTTGGTGATTAAATTTCATAACTGTATTCACTTTGCATTAAATAATAGGATCATGATGATAAATATTGTATATACATAATACATTGCAATTTAATACAACATAAAGAGAATGTGAAGTTGTTAACTGAAATTTTTTGCATAATACCCGCTGACACTTTCCATATTTTTCAGTTCATATGATATAAATTATAAAAAATTTCAATTATTAACTTCCTCATTATTATCATATTCACATCTTCATGCATAATTTATAATTTACATTTATAATAGCGCTTCGTGTGAAAGTTTGTTTATATGTTCGAAGCTCAATTAGTGAATCAAATTAAATATCTTCAATTGAGAGACTCGATTCCAATTTTTATCTAAATTATTTGAACAAAGAATACTTAATTTCTCTAAACATGTTATCTCTCTCACATAATATAATTTATGGCGGATTTAAGGAAACAAGGAGGGTATGCACCCCCAATAAGGAAATAATTTAATTGAAATAATATAAGATAGCTGTAAGGAGAAATAAGGAAATGAATTGCTCAAGATTTATTATATTTTAATGTGATAAACCATGTAACAGTTTGTGTAGCAAGCATGTTTTTAATTAAATGTAAACTTCTACACATAAAATAGATGTATATAATCAAAAGAAGACAGATTAAGTGATTGGAGGGTTGATATTCAATTTGAAAATTCATCTTTCAATCTCAGTCGTTAGCGGATCAGGACAACTACGTGCATAATATAAGAATGGAGGTATTCTAATAAAATAGTTTCACAAAATATCACAAATTTCTTATTCTAAAATTTGAAGTTAAAATATCAAATACGAAATCATTAATTGATCTTTTTCTTTTGATCAGGGAGGATACACGAATTTTATAATTTTTTATGTTCATGTTATATACATGATAAATGGTCAAAAAATAAATGCTATAAAATATATTAATGACAACTAACTAAGATTGTTTCATTTTATAGATTATTATTTTTTTCGAAGCGAACTAATAATGATTTGGAAACTAAAGAAAATATTTTATTTCTCATTCATATCTCTATTTTCAAAGTTTAAACAGTCGATTCGGATTTCTCAATATGATTTTCATATTGATATGTGATTGGAATCAAATTTTATGTTTTTTTTTTTTACTTTTACTATTTTAAAAAAAATTAAAACTTCTACTATTTTTAAATTTTTTTTTAAAAATCATAGCTTTTCATTAAAAATAATTTTTTTTTCATAAAAACACTAATCTTCAAAAGTTCTAAAAAAATATAAAATTTGGCCTCCAACCACATTAATTTTAATATGAAAATTATGTTGAGAAATTCGGATTAACTATTTGAACTTGAAAAATAGAGATACTAACGGAAAGAAAAACACACCCTCTTTACTTCCTAAAGCATAGTAGCATTACTCTCTCTCTCTCTCTATATTAATTTACATCACGTATGTAGCGAAATAAATATGATTAATCGATTTTATTCGTTATTCAAGTCTAAAATTTTGAAATATATAGATTTAAAAGAAATTAAAAATTATTATATTTTTCTTGTGCCAGAATATATCCTCATCAAACCTAAAATACTTGGTACGTAAATAATTAAACCTTCAAAGTTTCCGATCAAACTTAGATGAAAAAGCTAAAACAATTGGGTTCTAAACTTCTAATTAGGTCTCTATACTAGTAGGTTGGTGAAACCAAATTGTTTACTGTTACAATTTGTTTGTTTCTTTTTTTTTGCATGAATCATGCATGCCTGTAACCGCAAAGAAGATAATTTGTTAAGAAACCAATGAATAGACATTTTTTTTTTTGCATGAATCATGCCTGTAAGCGTAAAGAATACAATTGGTTAAGAAACCAGTGAATAGACAATTTTATACTCATTACTCACTGTACATAAGAAGTTAATTTGCTAATTATAACTTTTATATGGAGTAAGTACACCAAGTCTACACAACAATACCATTTTCAAACCACTCTAGCACATGCAGCTGGTATCTTTAGAAGAGCCCTCAAATTAGTTTTCCTTTTAATGGTGCAATATTAGCTATTAAGTGTAGCATCGATTCGGCTATAGCTAGCTTATCTCTTTGCATTCGCCGCACCTTTCTCATGATGTTATAGATTATCCCTCCAACGCACTTCATAAGCAATTACGTACTCTCCCACTCAGCTGGCAATATATTCTTCCTTTTTTTTTTCCTTTTTTTTTACATTTTAATTCATTTCAATTGTTTTCTCTAATTAAAATGCATCCTAATTCTTTTTTAAAAAGAGAATGATACTTCCAAGCCAGATAGCAACTTCGGGTCCCTCACCAAACCCTATATAAATACCCCCTTACCTTCTCAGCATTCAAACATCCCAGACAATTCACCTCATTCTTCTTTGCATCAAGAGGTTTTATTTATTGATTTACTTGTACCCATTTCGATAAATTAAGAGAGATATCTAGAAATTATGAGTTGCAGACAGCCATGTGACTGGGACTGCAGGAGCTGCAGATACCTCAATTTTGGCAAGAGGGAATCATGCCAAAGGTGCGGTGAACCAAAGATTGGCCTTGGTACTCCAGCAGGCGGTGCTCTGAGCAATCCAATCAATTGGGCTGTGAAGCCAGGTGATTGGTACTGCTCCAACTGCGGTGTGCACAACTATGCTAGCCGCTCCAACTGCTTCAAGTGCGGTGGCGCCACTAAGACTGAAGCAGCTGTCACACAATCATGGGGTTTCTCCCTCGAGCCGGCACAGCAGGCTGGCTGGAAATCCGGCGATTGGATTTGCTCAAGGTTTTCTTCACTTCTAACTTACATATTTACATGAATGCATACAAAGTAACTATATCGTTATATATCGTGTCCGACATTTAATGAATTTATGTATAGCATAGAAGGCATTTATATATTTAAAGTTTGATCTTAAAAATTAAAAATAGAAGTTCTTGTTCTCACAGGAAATAGCTGGGGAATATATATATATAGAATTGTATACGTACCTGAAATGGTTACATCTTTTTTTCAATTTTAATTATATGGCATAACTGCATATTATGTCTATTATTTTACTCTGGATATTATTTACTTTTTTTTGGCCAATGGAAGGTCTTTTTGTTATGTTCATTTCACATCCCGGCTAGGCTAGTTTTATTTGGGGACACTAGCCTTTCCGAAATGTTCGCTTAGCTAGTTTTCCTTTTCAGTTATAGATTCCTTCTGTTTCTCTCTTGTAAAATCTATTTTCTTGATTTAGTAAATTAAAAGTAAGTTGTCTACTTTTTATAAAAAGAGAAAAAATATTCCGGCTAAGCTAATATATATATATATTGTTGAGTGCATGCATTTTTCACTGCATGCAAAATTATTTGCATCATTGCATATGTCATCATGCATGTAGTACAACGTTTTGCATCTTCCGTTTTATAGAAGTACCACTTCTGGTTATATATCCTACAACTTATACATTGAGTTATAGGTCTTTGCTAGACAGATGCACACACAAAACCCTTCATTTATGAAGGCCAAAATGATTGATAGTATATTAAACCCTGCATTTATGCAAGACATCATTGACTCTTATGTACATGTAGGTGCAAGAAATGATTCATAGTAGATTAATTCCCTAGCATGCACTTCTCTGTATAAATTAAATAAAACTTGATTTTCCACTAGGCTCTTACAAGAATACACATATTAATTTACTACATATTATAGTTTTTCATAAATGTGGTGTATATATTTATCTTTAATTAATTATCTTTTTGTGTAACAGGATGGGATGTAATGAACACAATTACGCAAGCCGAACAGAGTGCTTCAGATGCAGCACACCTAGATACTATGGTAAGCCACAGCTTCTAAATTGTTGAACCTGTCTACAGCTTCATTTCACATTTTTGCTGTTTAATTTGTCAGTAATATTGATCAAATGTGCATTTTTTTTTTTTCTGTTTTCATTACAGGCTGATTTAATCAAATGGAAATGACTACAACTGAAGAAATGATTTTTGAGCATGAAGACCTACATAATTAATTATGTTTTTCAACTCATTAAGCGGGAAATAAAAGATTAATGAAAATTACAAGCTGAATTAATATGTATACGTGGGCCAAGTACATTTTGTAAGAGATTTGGTTTCTCAATTATTTGCTTGTCTTGGCATTTCAAGAATTTATAACTTTGCTCTCTGCAACATATATATAATCGTTAGAGAAAACTTGGCCTGTATATTATTATCAATACATGCATGGGAACAAAAACCCATGTTTTGCGCAATTAACAAAATACATGACACCAGCAGTACTGGAATCAAATAATTTAAAATTATAAATAAGAAGATATGTAGTGATGATGATGAGCCATATATAAATGGTTATGTCTAGTTTGGTTGGTTAAAAAATTTCTTCTTAGGTAACTCACAAAATTTATTTGGTCGTCATTTATGTTACATCATGATACGGCACTACTACAGAAATGATCATTATACACTGCACATTCTACATGGATTTGATAATTTTACCTAAAAACTGTGAAGAAATTCTAATTTTTTGGAAGTCCGAAACATGTGTGGGATTTCTACACAGATGTTTATTAAAGAATCAGTATAGAAAGCCATGAAAGAGCTACACGGACGTTTATTAAGAAATGTACATGGATTATTATTTAAATAACAATGTAGAAAGCCTTGAGAGAGATACACAGATATTTAATTAAAGAACCGTGAAGAAAGGTCAGCATTGTACACGAATGTTTGTTTAAATTAAAGTGTAGAAAGCTTGTGAGAGCTACACGGCCGTTTCATAAAAAGCCGTGTAGAAAGGTGTCAATTATACACGGTTTTTTGTTTAATAAATAGTGTGGAAAGCTGTTAGAGAGCTACACGGACGTTTAATAAAAAAAGCCGTGTAGAAAGGTTATTTTAGGATTTTGGTTATTAAAGGGCGCGCCTTTTCCATCACCAGGTTGGTTATGTAAAAGACATTCTCCTTTCAGCGTTGATTTGATCAATTCTCTCTCTCTCTCTCTGTGATCTGATCACTTCAGAGACAAATGAAGATCATGTTTTAATAAAGAAAGAGCTGATCGAATAAAGAGTCGGATGAAGATTTTCCAAAAAAGAGGAAGAGGTGAGATGAAGGACCTTCAGAGCGCAAATGAAGAGTCGAATGAAGAGTCGGACGACTCTTAATCCGACTCTGAAGGTTCTTCATCCATTTCTTTCCCTTTTTTTTGAAGGTCCATCCAACTTTTTGGTTTTAGCTAGCTCTTTCTTTATTAAAATATATATCTTCACCCGCCCTGAAGGTCACCCTACTGGATAATTTCAGAGCCGGTCAGATGAAGAGTTGGAGAAGGACCGTCAGAACCGGATGAAGAGTCGAATGAAGAGTCGTACGGTCCTTCGTTTGGCTCTTTATTTGACTCTTTATCTGGCTCTGACCGTCCTTCGTCGTCCACCTCTTCGATCCCTTTTTTTTATAGTCCTTCGTCCAACTCTTTATTCTACTCTTTCTTTAGTAGAACATGTATTGATCAATTTGTACTCTTCCTCTCGCAGTGAAGGACCAGAGTCAGATGAAGAGTCGGATGAAGGACCAAAGCCAGATGGGGAGTTGATGAAGAGTCGGACGAGATTGTCCGACACTTCTTCCGACTCTTCTAGTCCTTAATATAATTTTTTTAGTTTATATGGATTTAACTTTTGTAATTAATTGCTCAATAAGAATTTGTAATTTTTGTATAAATTAGTGTTATTGAATTTTTTGTTCAAATTGCTATATATGTTTTGGAATTATGGATTTTAAATGTTTTCCTCTGCTTTGGAAATTGTTTGTTTTGCTATTGAAAAACATTCAAAAAAAAAAAATACAATGCTACACGGACGTTTAATAAAGAGCCGTGTAGAAAGGTAGAATAAAAAAAGGTTTTTTCTTTTAATTAATAGTTAAAAAACAATTCTACGCGGCTGTTTATACAAAAGTCTATGTACCTCTCTCGACTTTCTACACACATTTATAGCTAAATGTCCGTGTAGAAAGGTTTAGGGTTACAAAAAGCTTCTTCCAGTTAGCGTCGTTTTGATCAATTAATACTCTCTCTCTGTATTGAAATGGTCTGATTTCTGCGCATAAGGATCGAGACGGGAGCTGAGATCTTTGAAGTTAATTTGCATTTATCCTCTCTATTCTGCTAGGTTAGTCTTCCTCTTTTCTGTCGCTAATTTTCTGGTGCTTATTATTGCTTAATTATTTAGGTCAATTATTTATTAATGCATGCATGCTTGATCTGTTTAGGTAATGTAAATAATTAGTGTATTGTGGTCTAATAACTGACCTATTAATGTTTTTAGGTCCATGCCCGTTCAAAATTAATCTAATAGGGATTCATTTTGGATAGTCCCCCGTTTGGGACTGCTCTTTGAATATTGTGTCTCATTTAGGATGTGAACACATATTAGCGGGATTTAATTAGTGTTTGAGAAAAGTTTGACAGCATTTCTCCTTATTGCTCCTACTAGTATCTGGTTTTACGCATACTTGGAGAGTTAAGGGGAAATGCTGCCGAATTTTTCTCAAGAACTAATTAAATCCTGCTAATTAATGTATTCACATATGAGGCATAGTATTCAAGGAGTGGGTTAGGATTGTAAATCGGCCCCTTTGTAAGCCAAGAAATTGTTCGACCACCATGATTAATTGGAATCATTCATTTAATTTAATTTACAGATGGATCGAAGTTGGATGTACGAATTGCGACGTGATAGTGCAAAATATTTGGCTCGCGTTGATGAGTTCATAAAATGTGCCGAGAGTTATAGAGTGAAGACAGGATAACGACATCTTGTGTCCTTGTAGAGATTCTAGCAATTTTAAAAGATTTGGGGACTTGGAAGAAATTAGAGCTCATTTGATTTGTCAGGGATTTCAGAAAAGATATACATTTTGGTTTATGCATGGTGAGAAAATTGGGGAATGTAGTACTACCAGTAGAAATTTTGTTTTGGAAGACAATATTTATATTAATGTAGAAGTTGTTGATAATTTTGAGCTTCATTTCAATGATGATTTTGAGAATGTCGAAAATTTTGATAATGTTCTTGAACTTGATTGCAACGAGGGTGTTTGTGAGATTATTGATGAAAATGTAGAATACGATTTTATTGAAAATCTAAAGGACATGTTACATGATGTGGAAGATGAAATTATTGATAAAAATTATAAAAAATTTCAATATATGTCTAATGAATCCAAAAAGCCGTTATATCCCGAGTGTACAAAATTTTTGAAACTGTCAGTTGTGTTGAAATTGTTGAACTTAAAAGCAAACAATGGTTGGAGCAACAAGAGTTTCACGTCCTTATTAGAGCTTTTACGAGAAATGCTCCCAGATAACAACGAGTTGTCATGTACAATATATTAGGCGAAGAAGTTGATATGTCCAATGGGTTTGAAGGTCAAAAAAATACATGCATGTCTGAAGGACTGTGTATTGTACTGTAGATAGTACGAGGCCATGCATGTTTTGAAGGATGTGTGTTTTGAAAGTTATCTTTTAATAATAATTTATGTGTTGTTCATGATTTTATTACGAATATTATTATTCTTGTTTCTTGAGATTTATATGTTATATCTTTGGAAGTATTCAAGAAGATGCTCTTGGTCTTGAATCATAGAACTCCTAAGATGACAAACATTTAATTACTAAATAAGTTCACAATCGTGGTAATTAAGGAGGAACATTAATTACCGAGAAAAATTGTCATGTAGATTAAAGTACATTGAAGTTCTATAAATGTTGATAAAGGATTATCATTTAATTACATGAATATATAAAATGTGTATTTTGTATATTGAGCATGACCTAAATGAATGGAACATTATATGGATTGTGTTTTGTGTCATTAATGTTTCCATTGTGTCTTTAGAATCTTAGATATGAGATGTGTAGGTTTTTCACATGAGAAGCATATAATGTGATTGCTATTTAAATACTATCTTATGATGGGAATAAAATAGCAGTTCGTTGTGTACAACTTGTGCGGGAGAAATCTATATGTTAATATTATCATTGTCCCTCAATTTGAGTTATGATATTACTGGGCCCCTTGGTAAAGTGAAATTATATCGCATGCAATATAACTGATATAGTTATAATTATAATTCACTTGAGAGACCAAGAAAACGAATATAATACAAAAATGACACGATCCTATTTTGCATATTATTCATAATATCATGTGACAAGGATAGACACAAAATTAGTGGATTGAGTAAATGATTTACTATGTCGTTTGGATAACTATAATGTAATGATAGAACCTCTTATAGTCAATAATATAAAGTTTTATATTATTACCAAGATGACATAGATCCTCTATACAGTCACACCAACTGAAGAGAAACAACAAGTATTTTACATTTCATAATGATGTATAAGATAAAATACATGTGATGAAATGCTAAAATAAAATGTCATAATATGACATGCTTAGACCATAAATAAATTTATGAAGTTATGCAAATATTATTTGGTATAATGTTTGAATACATTATAAGAATAATATAAATATTGTATAATAGAATAATATGAATAATATTATTTGTTCATAAATTAATTTATTGAACCAACCATAAGATGAGATTAAAGAGAGCATGAGATGGCTAAACAAGGCTAGTGGCATTTGTGTAATTGATTCAAACCTTACACAAAGGGTTGCCCTAACCCTTGCCTATTTAAGGGGGGCTCATTTTGGAGAAAAACAAGCTAATTTTCTGCCTGTAACACTTGCCAAAATCAGCTCCTTTGAGCAGCCACGTTTTTCCTTTCTCCTTGACCAAAAGTTGAGAAGGTTGCTCTCTCATCTTCTCTTGTTAGGTTTAGCCACCAAGAAATCAAATAGTTTGTTGATTTAAAGATCAAGAGGTGGTTGTATCTAAGCCTTGAACTTCACATCCATCTATCTAAGAGGTGTGGTAGTTCGTTGTTTAGGTTCAAGGTGAACCAAGAGGTGATTCCAAGAGAACGGCAGTTCCAAGAGATCTAGAAGGGAAATCAACTTCCCTCTAACAAGAGATTTGACAATCTCTTTAGGTATAAATTATTATCTCCTCTTGTATAAGAAATAAATAAATTTATTTATTTTTATTTAGTACACATTAGGTGCTTAATGAAATTATTAAGAAGTTTCTTGTTTGCTATTGTCATATAAATAGCGTCTTTTGTGTATTGAGCCAAGTGGTGATTGAAAAAAATTTTAATTCTCACCATAGGCATACACATGAAATCCCTACATGTTTGTCCTAAATGCGGTGTTTCACGGTACAGACGTAAGAACCAAGACACTGACGATGGTAATGATGAAGGAAACAAGGGCCGGGCTCCGGCTAAGTCGGTGTAGTATTTTTTGATAATACCGAGATTCAAACGGTTATTTACAAATCCCAAAAATGCAAAATTATTGCGTTGGCATGAAGAAGAGCGCAAAAGGGACGGTAAACTAAGACACCTAGCTGATTCTCCTAAGTGGAGAAACATTGATAGAGAGTTCACAGAATTTGGTGACGAATCAAGAAACCTTAGGTTAGGGGTGAGCACAGACGGAATGAGTCTGTTTGGAAGCATGAGCAGTCGACACAGTACTTGGCCAGTTCTTATATGCATCTACAATTTTCCTCCTTGGTTGTGCATGAAACGCAAGTATATAATGATGTCATTACTAATCCAAGGACCCAGATAACCCGGAAATGACATAAATGTATATCTCGCACCATTAATTGAGGACCTCCAAAAATTGTGGAGGGATGGCATCCAGGTGTGGGATGCGTACGGTAGAGAGCAATTTGAACTGCGGGCCATGGTATTTTGCAACATAAATGATTTCCTCGCGTATGGAAATTTATCGGGCTATAGTACTAAAAGAGCAAAAGTGTGCCCTATCTGTGAAGATGACACATAGGTGCTGAGGTTGAAAAATTGTAAAAACAATGTTTTCATGGGGCACTGCAGGTTTCTTCCTATTAATCACCCATACCGTAAGAAGAAGAAAGAATTCAATGGGAACACTGAGCTTGGAGTGGCACGTCGTTCATTAGATGGGAAGGGTGTCTTCATGCGAGTTAAAAACCTTAAAGTTATTTTCAGAAAATGTGTCAAAGCAACATCGAAAAATATTTGGAAAAAGAAGTCCATATTTTGGGAGCTACCGTATTGGGAATATTTAGAAGTGAGACACTACCTAGATTTCATGCATATTGAAAAAAATGTCTGAGACAGTCTGATTGGCATATTACTGAATATTCCGGGGAAGATGAAAGACGGTATCAATGTCGAAAAGACATGGTAGAAATGAAAATACGACCCAAGCTTGCACCGCAGGATAAAGGGAGGCAAAAGGCGTACCTACCCCCTGCAATGTGCACAATGTCGAAGACCGAGAAAACAAGCTTCTGTAAATGCCTTCATATTATTAAAGTACCATCAGGATATTTTTCGAATATTAAGAAGCTTGTGTCAATGAAGGACATGAAATTAATTGGTCTGAAATCTCATGACTGTCATGTTTTAATGACTCATATGATTCTTGTTGCAATTCGGGGAATTTTACCAAAGCCCGTTCAGCAAACCATCATGAAGCTTTGTTTTTTCTTCAATGTAATTAATTCCAAAGTGATAGACCCGCTAAAATTGGACGCTTTGCAAAAGGTGGTCGTCGTCACTCTTTGCCATATTGAGATGTATTTTCCGCCATCTTTTTTCGATGTTATGGTTCACCTTGTTGTTCACCTTGTGAGGGCAATTAAGATTTATGGTCTCGTGTTCCTACGGTATATGTATCCATTCGAGAGATTCATGAGTATTTTGAAAAGTTACGTAAGGAACCAACATCGTCCCGAAGGTAGAATTGTTGAAGGATATTCCACGGAAGAGGTGATTGAGTTTTGCACCAACTACATGACCGGTGTGGGTCCCATTGGCGTTCCAAAATCTCGATACGAGAGAAGGCTCCAAGGAGTAGGGACTATTGGGTTGAAAGACATAATTGCTGATAGAGATGAACTATTAAAGGCACATTTTATTGTACTACAGCACATGGCAGATGTCACTTCCTATATAGATGAGCACATGGCAATCCTTCGACAATAGAACTACATGAGAAGTCAGAAGTACATTACTAACGAGCATAACTGTTGTTTCGTAGGATGGCTGAAAGAAAGAGTGAAGTCACACTCCGAAATGTTGCCCATAAGTGAAATGGTTAGATTGCTGGGCTAAGGACCCCAAATGGTTGTTAGAACATTCCAAGGATACGAGATTAACGGATATACATTTTACACTAAATTACAAACTGATAAGAGCACCATGCAAAATAGTGGGGTGACGTTGGTGGCGACGTCTCAAGAATTCAGTAGATTAGGGGATGCCCGGCCTGTAATGGCATCAAAGTCATATTACAGTGTTATTAAAGAAATTTGGGAGCTCGTTTACAATGCTCACCTCAGCATTCCCTTGTTTCGGTGTCAATGGGTCGAAGACCATGGTGTTAAAACTGATAACGATGGGTTCACACTCGTTGATTTTAACAAAGTCGGGTGTGTTGATGATCCGTTCATACTCGCCAAGCAAGCAACCCAAGTCTTTTATGTCACTGACCCGAGTGATGCTAGGTGGAGCATCGTCTTACCCAGAAAAAGAAGGATTGTTGGGATAGAAAACGTAACTGACGAAGAAGAGTACGACCAGTTCGATGAGATACCTCCATTTTGTGCCGATGTGCAAGCTGAGATAGCAACAACTACTGAAGAACAAGACGAAGCAAATTACATGAGATCTGACCACAGTGAAGGACTATGGAAAAATGTTTAAACGGTGGAAAGAAAAAAAGGAAAAAAAAATCCAATGTATAGTATTTATTCATTTTAACAGTGAAAAATTTCATATTTCTTTTCCAGAAAAGAACAATGTATAATATTTATTTCTATAATATTTTAGAGATGAAGAGCCGAACGAAGAGTCAAACCATAAGATCACTTAAGGTTAGTTATATAATCTATCTCTAGATGTTAATTTGTTTCTCATTTTAGTTTTTTTTTTATCGATCTCAATTTTTTTTTGTATCAGCCAGAAGATCCATCTATGTATTAATGACTCGAATAGAAAAGCAGAGTTTATTTGCAATACTTATGAGAGCTTTGAATGACTGTAAACCGATAACATTTTACTGTGTTTTTTGTATTTTACATTTTATTTGTTTATATTTAATTTGTTTAAATATAAATTTTATAAATATAGATATCTGATTATTTATAATTCATATTAGTTTACTTAAATATTAATATAAAGGTTTTAGGAAGGGAAACATCTTGGGTTCGATGCCCATTGGACCCAAAGTGGTTCCAATGAGTTCAGTAACTATTGGATCTGTTTTAGGATTCGTGTATACGGATTTTAAAGCAGTTGCGAAATTGCGGGCGCGAATCCTAAAGCAGATCCGACGGTTACCGAACGCATTGGAACCACTTTGGGTCCAATAGGCATCGGACCCAAGCAGATCTTTTAAGGAAGAGTCGTTTTGATCATCTTTTCGAACGCCATGAAACTGTTGAAACGCGTAATTAAAAAGGAGTCTTACACGGACATTTAACAAATGTCCGTTTAGCTCTGTTATTATTTTTTTATTTATTAATATTATTTTAATGACTCCAAGATTTTCTACACGGACATTTAACTAAATGTCCGTGTAGCTCTCCTTTTTATGTATTTCTTTTTTTGTATATTTTAAAATGTTTAAAAACCTTTCTATCCGGATACTTAGCTAAATGTCCGTTTAAATTTTGCATTTATTCTTAAGGTTTTACATTTATTATTTAAACTGAAATTTTTTTAAAATTATTATTTAAACTGGAAAAGGAAACGACGCTCCAAACTCAATATATTTACGATCAAATAAAGAGATATACACTTCTTATATACAAAATGGCTACGAACAATGAAGAACCAGTGGTGGTGTTGGGGTTTTGACGGTTCAAACCCATTAGTTTAGCTTAACAGCGGAAGTGTGTAAAACAAAAATTTTACGGTTAAGTTAAGCTAAAAATTAAACGAGGTATGTCAGGAAACCTTCCAAGGCGGTCCACCTTCAGTATTCCTTCGGCATCAAAACCTCAGTTAATTTATTTACATATCTACTCCATAATTGATTTTCTAAAGCATTAAAATCTATTTACAAATTAAATAGATTAATATAACAATTTATACCTTGATTCCAAATCTCAGTTGGAGTGCAGATTAAGCGAGAAGAGCTACACCAAGGAAGGAATCGACTCGGAGTATCACACGTGTAATACCTCTATTGGTTATCCACCAGGACTAACCGGAGAGCGATTTATTTCTTTTGCCAGAAATACCGTAAACCGCGGAATTCTCCAAAAAAACTATTCACCGAAATCGTAACCGAGAAAGAGAGAAAATAGAAACTCGAATCGATCAGACAGATCAGATACGATATATGTGAATTAGTAATCTCTCTTCATGGCACCATCTATTTATAGGCAAATATCATGGCAATGGAAATTACCATTTTACCCTTAGTATGGCGGTTATGAGAAAAGATCGGCAAAACAAAATCAAATGCCATTTTGCAACTATGGCCGACATGCATTCATTTTATTTGATTTATATTGTATTTATTTTTTCCTTTGCCGACATGATATACATATTGAATGTATATATATATATATATATCTTTGATTTTGCCATTTGATTTTCGAATTTGAGTTTAATTAAGATTTCAATTTATAATGATTGTTTAGCTCAAAATTCAAATCCTTAATTAATATCAAAATCCAAATCAAATATATATAATTGTTCTAAACAATTATATTTTCTCACGGTTCGGTTTCGGTTGTTGTTCGGTAACTTTTATACAACGTACCGTGTACGCTTATAAATTAACCGTTGTTTCTGCTTGTCATTTTATATGACATTTATAATTTAATTATATCACGTATAATTAATTATAACCATCTTAATATTAATTATAATCAATTTATAATTAATCAGTAAGATTCTCCGAGTAGCTCCTATATGGTGTGACCCAATAGGATCTGTGTTATGTTGGTAAATAGAGTTAAAACTGTTTTAACTTCTATAATCATGAGAGGCATCTGGCAGAATACATCATGACCATCCAATTACACAGATAATGATGTACTGTACAATATCACGATTCAGTAAACAATTTACTTGTGTCAGTTCTTTTGTCACATAGCTATCAGATCAGTTTCAAGGTAGATGTGTGTCATCCTTGTTAACTGTATCTTTTTCTTGATCTTGAGTAGATTATCAAATATAATTACTCTTGTAATTATACCGCATGCAGATAATCTAACTCTACCAAGGGGCCCAGTGATGCTATAGCTCGTACAGAGATACGAGGGACAAATAGTATTCTTGGCAGACTATCATTTCCTCAGCTAAGCTATATATATGGAAATGCTACCGTTATGGCTGCTTTTTACGGACAGCGTTAGATAACACTTACTCATATATATTTCTTAGTGGGAACGATAAATACCTCATACTGTAGAACTTTGACACTGAATGAAAATATTAATGACACGAACACAATTCTATTCAATGTTTCATTCGGGGTCTATCAAATACCATGTTCCTAGAACATGTATCTATGTGATTAAAATGACATCTCGTGTCAGGTGGTTTGTAAAACTTAACCATCTTTTAATCCACATACTAAACTTATAGCGGCAATTAGTGTTCCTGCTAATTACCTTGGTCAGTGACCTTTTAAGAGTATATATCTTCTATATTATGGAGTTTCACAATTTCAGTCATGAACTCGAAATGATCCACAAATGCAATAATACCCAAGGTAACAAAATGATATATAAATAAACATTCAATTCATGAACAAAGCTTTATGATTAATTTATCGTATTATTGACTTCTAGATTATTACAAACTAACAGGCGGAAGTGAACCAAAAAGAACCAGCATCTCTACACGGATATTTCCCGAGATGCCAAGGTGGAGCCCTAGGGGCCATCCTGAACCAAAGTCCTATATCCGTAGGGCCAAGCGTCAGCAAGCTCTAGTTCCATTCGAGCCTTCCTGATTTTTTTACTCTTTATTAATTAGTTTTTCCAGTTTTTTGTTAAGTCTGTATTATCTTTTACTTTGTGTTATGTGGGAACTTTTATCATTCTTTAATATGATTTTGTATGATCTATTGTTCAATATTATGATTTTGTATCATTCTTTAAATGCAGTTTTTTTTTATTTCAGTTTACATATTAAATGCAGAACTTAAGAATAAAAAAATAAAACACAACTTAATATTTATTTAAGTACCAAAAAAATCCGTGTAAAAAGGTTTTCCACACGGACTTTTAATTAAAAATCCGTGTAGAAAGGTATTCCACATAGACTTTTAATTAAAGTGTGGAATACATTTCCACACAAACTTTTAATTAAACATCCGTATAGAAAGGTTTTCCACACGGACTTTTAATTAAAAATTCGTGTAGAAAGGTATTCCACTTTTAACTAAACATCTGTGTATAAAGGTTTTTAATTTCCTAAAAGAATTTCTATTTTATAATTATTCTGCCCTGTCAGAAATTAAATATAACATCATTTTGTACTGCTAATTTATATCTATAAATTAATTATTTAGCATCATTTGTTTAACAAAAAAGAAAAATTTATACAAAACAAAATTGATTAAATTGAAAACAAAATTATATTACATCAAAAAGGATCCTAGCTAATACATCCTATATCATCATACCCAAAAAACTGATTAAACAAAATACGAAAGAAGAAAACAAAAAAAACTAGCTAAATTAATGAAACATGCCTCATAAAGGCCCTGGCGTGATGACCCCGGCCTCCTAATCCAGGAGCTCTTTGGCCTGGTCCAGTGATCGCCTCTCCTCATGTACGGCTTTGGTGGTGGGTGCCCCCTTGGGCTTCGGCGTGGCACATTTGAAGGCGGCCACCGCCATGTCCTCCTGTAGTTGGGAGGAGGCATGAGATAGCCGGGAGCGAGTTCGAAATTAACATTAACAGCTTAGGACGGGACGTAGCTGGAGGGCAATGGCCATGGCACATTTGAGGGGTGAGCACTGCCGGTTGGAGGGACTTCGGCCATTTCTACTTGCAAATAAAATGTATATAAATATCTTGATCGAACTAGTTTCATATAGAATTTTGAAGAGCCGATTCGTCTTTTAAGAATTTTAAATTAATAAAGATTTGCGCACAGGCGTTTAATGAAATATCCGTCGAGACATTCTCTATCATTTCTAAACGGTTTTTTACTTAAACATCCGTGTACGAAAGTTAAAAGATTTGTTATTTAAAATGAAAATGTACTTTTTAAATAATTATCTAATGGAAGTCAGAATGACGTCGCTTCAAACACTGAAATTTTATTATTTATAAATATTTGAGTTTAGATGCAAAGCTTAAAAATAAAAATAAAAACATAAAAAGATGTCTTTATATTTCAAACTTCCCAAGACGAGCTTTTTTTTCCGCGTATATATAGAATTTATACACAGATTATTAATGAAATAACCGTGTAGAAATGTCTTCCTTCACGGATGTTTAATTAAATATCCGTGTAGAAATATTTTGCGCGAAATAAAATGCGTGTTGGGTTGGCCTGGTCACTTTCTTTTCAAAATACCTTCATCTCCTCTAACCCTAAACCCACACGTCTCCTCCTCTCTCTTTCTGTGGTTCCTCTCTCTTGGTGCTGCCACTGTTGGTGTTTCGCTCTCTGTTTCCACTCTTTGTTGCTCTCCTCTCATCTCACCTAAACCTCTAAGCTCCTCTCTCTCGATCGCTGCTCTCTATCTCAGGTTCTCTCTCTCTCTCTAAGTTTCAATGCTGATTGTATCTTGGTAAGCATGTATTTTAGACTTGGCAAGCATGAATTTTAGACTTTCATTTACATTTTCCCTAAAAAGAACAAAATTTTTGGTTTTGTAAATTGTCCAGACTAATTTTGTAGATTGTACAAAGAACGATGACACATTAAGGTGAGGGTAATGTAGATATGACGTTCGGTGAGGATGTAGAAATGATGGAAGGAGGGAGTGCCCTGCGGATGAAAGGAGGGAATGTAGCTGTGATGGAAGAAGAGGTCTCGCAGGCTCACCCTGAAAAAAGAAAAAGAGATCCAACAATGTGTAAGAAGATCACTGAGCAAAAGGAAATATTGCCAATCAAATTCCGGAAGAACGGACGTATGAAGGGTGAAAATAGGGCAAAGTACTCAAGTTTTTGCTCCACCACGGTCAAGAAAAATGCATCTATCCTGGTTGAGCGCTAGGATAAGTTCGATGAAAAAAATGACAAAGATCAATGATGGAATATTGTGAAAATAAAGTATCTAACAATTCTATTTTTTATTTTTATTTTGAGTAGATGAACTTACATGCAGTAATTTTGTTGTCAATCAGGCTCAGTGGAACATCGTTGTGACGCCACGCTATTTTAGGTATGATATTTAATAAATACTAATAAAAACCCTATTTAAAAACTGCATGAATTATCTCTTTTGACAACTTTCTGAAATTAACTTCAATTGAAATTTTCAGATGAACAACCGTTAGTATTATAATCACAGATCACTTATAATTATTAGGATTTGAATGAAATTTGATACCTAAAAAGATAACTTCATGATCTCCAACTTTTATGTAGAAGTCTACCAAAAATTCCGAACATAGGATTCTCAATAAAATTGTTAAGTCAGTAAACATTTCTGTCCGGAAACTGCAGACCTTCATTGACCATTTTTATCTTTTCTCATCACTGGAAATTCCGATTAAGGTGAAACCAGTTGCGTTAGAACCATAACAAAAAAACCTACAACTCTTATGTGTAAAAT